>JACMZG010001911.1:2091116-2106116 GCA_018340805.1 Microvelia longipes | reverse complement strand
TCGTCTAGAGGTTTGTAGCTGTCTGAGGTTTGTCAGCTACAAAGCTCTAGTCAAAACTGTAACCGCTGTCTCCTGACTCTTTTCTATGCTGCTCGCCAGCACTGATGATAATCTGTTAAAATTGAAAGCTGGCTATGTCAAATATTTATTATTAGTGGAGAGACTCTGTTTTATTTCATTAGGAATTCAAAGTTCTAGCTAAACTAATCTTAAGTTTTACTCATAGGATTTATACAGTATTTTTAAAGGTTATTATAATTCTTTAAGGAAATAAAATGTTTTACTTTTTTCAGCTCCATACAACTTTTCTTAAAATTGTGATGATAAGTGTTAGCGGCACTTAACTTCAAAGCACAACTTAGAAACATTAGAGATTCAAGTCAAGATTTATAATAAAAATTTGAAGATTTACTGAAGTTATATGTGTGGGGGGAGGCGACAAAGTTAAAAGAATTCGCTCATCCTTGAAATGAACATTCCCCCGAGCCTTTAGTGTCATCTGTGGAAAGGAAAAGTGGTACAAGTTTCCAAAACATTTTCCAACATATAAAAGGGTTTAAAAACTCAATTTGCAATGTTTTTCTTTATATACGTGGGGTTTTTCTGAAGGGATTAAAAGGATTAACGGGTGATATAATAATAATCTAAGACACCGGCTGAGATATAAGTTACTATTAGATACCTTCTTAAGTTTTTTTCGCTCACGTGATTTTCTATTTGATAATTAATTTTAAGGGAATCTATAAGTAAGACAATTTTAATGTTGTGAGGTAAAACAGAGTCGATCACATATATATTTCTGTTAACCTGACCTCAATCGCTTCCAATCATAACAGATTCAGTGCTGGCGAGCAGCAAAAACAAAGAATCGACAGACACGGACTCCTGTTAAGCAGCCCCTTAACATATTAGGGACTAACGTACTGTTAAGCTGCTAAACACATTAGGGACTAACTTAGGCCCGTATTCAAAGAAATTTTCTTTACCTATATCTAACATTTGTCTTAAGGGCTCCTTAAGGAACTCATTAGGAACTAAACCTTAAGCTGAACATATTAACTAACCTACTCGCTAACTTAGTGTTAAGCTGATAAACTCATTAGGGACTAACCTATAAGCTGTAAACATATTAGGACTGAGCTAAACTCATTAAGGACTAACATATTGTGTTAAGCTGTAAACTACCGTTAAGCTTTTAGGGTTAAGCTGATAACTCTTGAGTAAGCTGATAAACTATTAGGACTAACCTACCGTTAAACATATTAGGACTAACTTAGTGTTAAGGATAAAACATTAGGGACTAATACTGTTTAGCTGATAAACATATTAGGGACTAAAATAGTGTAAGCTGATAAAACATATTAGGGACTAGTGAGCTGATAAACCATAGGGACTAACCTACCGTTAAGCTGATAAACATATTAGGGACTAACTTAGTGTTAAGCTGATAAACTCATTAGGGACTAACCTACTGTTAAGCTAACCTACTGTTAAGCTGATAAACATATTAGGGACTAACTTACGTTAAGCTGATAAACCTCATTAGGGACTAACCTACTGTTAAGCTGATAAACTATTTAACCTACTGCTGATAAAACATATTAGGGACTAATTAGTGTTAAGCGATAAACCATTAGGGACTAACCTACCGTTAAGCCTGCAAAATATAGGGACTAACCTACTGTTAACTGAACATATTAGGACTAACATAGTGTTAAGCTGATAAACATATTAGGGACTAAAATAGTGTTAAGCCTTATTAGGGACTAACCTACTGTTAAGCTGATAAACAATTAGGGACTAACCTATTAGCTGAAAACCATTAGGGACTAACTAGTGTTAAGCCTAAACATATAGGGACTAACTACCGTAAGGATAAACATATTAGGGACAACTTAATGTTAGCTGATAAACTCACCTAATTAATCTGCTAAACTACTATACTGTATAAACAAAGTGTTAATGATTAAAACATATATTAGGGACTAATTAGTGTTAAGCTGATAAACTCATTAGGTACTAACCTACCGTTAAGCTGCTAAACATATTAGGGACTAACCTACCGTTAAGCTGCTAAACATATTAGGGACTAACATAGTGTTAAGCTGATAAACTCATTAGAGACTAACCTACTGCTAAACAAGCTGCATACAAAAAATGTATCAACAATCCTATGGATTGTTAATAAATCAATCCTTTTAATATATATATCTTGGTCCTTTTTAAGGAATTATATTTTTATAAAAAAACTGCTGCTATATGCTGGTCCTATCATAGGAATTGTAGTTTCTTTCCCAAGGACTTGTAATGAATGCTATTTCTTTCTAAGGAGTTATAATGCCTTTTCATAGGGCTACTGGTATGTGCTAGTCCTTTCTAATTAAATAAACTTTTTCAGAGCACTGCTGGTGCTGATGTTTACTGGTCCTTTTAAACCATAGGGATAAAGAACACGCCTGTTTCGTCAAAACCATTATTGCGACTATAGATTTTGAGGTTTGACTAAACATTATAAATTTACATAATAATAATTAAAATTAAAAAAAGAAGATCAAGCAAGCTATATAAAGAAGTTTCAAGACTGATGAATTATTTTTTAATGACTAAACAAAAAGTTTTTTTTTACCAATACAATTTTTTCTCACCAATATATTTTATTTAGCTCTTTCTTTACTTTATTCAATACTTATTATTTAATATTCTTTAATCTTGTTAAAATGTTTAATAGTGGCAGGTTCAGATCAATATAATTACTAATCAGAACGTCAATCAACGGCGTGAAGTTCGCAATCCGGGTGAAGTATCTTTGAAATGCATGTTTTATTGCATAATAATTTATTTCTTGCAGATATGTTTTTAATTTATTTAAAGACACTGGATGGAACTGAAATAACAACTTTTTACTTCTTTAAATGTCTATATTTCGCCTCACCCTCGGCCAGGCGCAAATACAAGCGGGGGCGTAGGGGGCGATCCCCCCAAGATACGAAAAATGGAGGAAAAATAAAAATAGCTTAGGCGGCGCTGGTTAATTTTTTATTTTAAAGTTAGAAAAAAATCAATTAAAAACAGCAAAATTTTCTTGAACTCGCTTCGCTCGCATGATTAGTTATTCATTAATTTTAAAAAAAATTGATATAATTTGAATTATTATATTTATAATAATTTGTATGATTAGAACTGAAAATATTTAATGAATGAACTCCTACCGCAATGGAGCAACTCAGAAAAGAAATGTTATAAGGTACGCCAAAATTTAGCTTGCTGGTAGATGGGCCCTTAGCTAGAGTTTTGAGAACCCCTGACATAAATTATTTTGACAGGATGCCATTTAGTCATTTAACTATAGTGTTTAGTAGGGCTAAGTGGTTGATCGACTCTGCGAGGAGTTTCACATTTTGCTATTGCATGTTGGAAAAAAGTCGACCCGTAGCCGCTACGCGGCTCCCTCAGGAATGCTTCAGGCCGAGAGCCTCCTTGTGGCCGCTTCGTGGCCATGTTGTTTTGTATTATTTGTTGTTTTATTATTTTTAGTTAATGGTTTTTTGTCATGTATTTAGCGAAATATCATAGCCTTGCTATGGCCTCTTTAAGTCCACACAATCTTGTTTTAGTACTAATTTTTACAAGGCATTTGGCCATATATCATTTGCCATATTCATTTCGATCTTAGAGAATTCACTGAAACCACGTGTTTTTACTTTTCTTTAGTACTCTATAAAAAAAAAGTAAGTGAATAGTTGATTAAGCTTTAGATAAGCATATATATTTAGAAAATATAAGATAAAGAGTATGCCTGGGGTCAGGCGAAATTTAGTCATTTAAAGTAGTAAGAAGATGTTACTTCAGTCCCATCCAGTGTCTTTAAATAAATTAAAAATTATATACAATGGTGACGAATACTAATAATGATAAGTTTTTAGTTTATGCTTTATATTATGATCAGCAGCATTACTACTTATTACTCAATTTGCCGGAAAATCAGAGGAAATCAGCTTACTTATTTCTAAAGTTTTACAAAACTATTTTCCTTATGATTGGCACTGCTCTAATTTGCACTGATTTAAAGCTTTAAAGATTTTATGTTTATTGTAACTTTTAAAATGATATGGCGCATTTCCTATAGAAAATCCAGCTTATCAACCCTTGCTTAACAGCTATATGTCATAAGAGAATGAAATAGATGCATACAAATTTTAATCTTTTTTAATTTAGTCAAGATAATAAAATACGTATTTCACAGACAAAAAAATTGAGAAACTATTATATTTGAAAAAAGAAAAATTTGCGGCGAAGTACCCTGTACAGATTTAAAAAGAAATAGTTATTTTGCCAATAAAGAATTTGCTTAAAAAATTGTTTACAACAGAATAACTTATGGGATAAACGTAAGCATTTTCTTTGGAAAATTCTGAAAAAATAATTTTCAAGTCAATGCCTTACTCATAAGACTTCTACGCTTAAACCAAAAAATCAAGCACGAAATTAACTGTTAAGAACAAAGTCAAGTATACTAAAGGAAATTCGCCTGCATTGCGGGCCCCGCCCCAGTTTTTTTTATTTATGCTCACAATTTAATTTTCCTTTTTATTTATTTATTTTTTTTATTTTCATGCAGTGTTAAGAGTTGAAAAAAATAATATTACATACGACTTCATTCCGTAACGTTTAAAATAACATTACAAGGAAAAGTTTTCACCTAAAAACAAATCAAATGGAGTAAAGTTAGCTAATAAAGCCGGGACCAAGTTGTAGCCTTTTATTTACCTTCCTTGGAATCGAGTTCATCAGGTGTTTTTGTTACGCAATTATAAAACTTAGTCTACTGCTAACTAATTTAATTAAACTAGTCGTTTTAAAAATCTAATTAATACTTACTTCTCACAATATAACTACAGGTCCAGATGATTTATTGAAGAAACATATTATATATATATATATATATATATATAATATATATATATATATATATATATATATATATATATATATAAATGTATAAATAGCTCCATCCATAGAGATTATATACTAGAGGAGGCACAGCCTATCACAATACATTGAAAGGCCTGAAACATCTTTTTGGAGCTCTCAGGGGTTCTATGTAACCTCACTGAAACCTTCTACAAGTGTAAGTTCAGGTTATGATAAATCTATTTATTTCGGTTTCCCGCACATTCTTAGTGTTTTGATTTGTATTTTTAACGTTCTTTACTATGTAAGTAATAGTAATTTTGTACTGATTACAGTCGGACCTTTATATAACGAACTTAAAGGTTCAAGTGAAAAAATTTGTTATATAGAAATTGAAAAAATAAATAACTCTGTACTATTTTATGATATTTAATGGATATAGGATGAATAATAACCACGCAGTTGCATATCAGCAGCTTTTATTTATTAGCGGTCCTGTCACAGGCATACTTTTGTCCCTTAACATTGTCACCCACTGTAAAATTGCTTCATCAATATCTTCTTACTTGCATACTCGAGAACTTTTTTTTAAATCGACACTCGTTTTCGTATAACTTTAAGTATAGATTCCCGATTTTTTTAAAATTGTTGATATAGAACTAGGAGCGATTTTATACTTCAGAGACAAGTCTTTGTTTTGACTCCATCGTCAGAATCTTTTAATAAATTAATTTTTTCAGAAAGGGACAGCGATTTCCGTTTTGACATTTTAATAAACTCGATTTACAAACAAATAAAAAGTTTCACAAACGAACTGGTCAGACCGAATACCAAATGAAAAATGAAAGATGTTTAGTTCTATGCTGTGTTAATCCTAATTTCATAGAAAATTGTAAAGAAAGAGTTCGCAAAATTAAAAAAGGCAGGGCGAGAATCAATAAATAATTGTTCTGGGAAATTACAGAAAAACAGAAGTGCCGTTTTGGTCAATTCCTTGAAAGTTTGCGGGTCTTGTTTTTATCTTTATTTCTAGACATTTTGTTGGTTATATAGAATTTTTTTTCGTTAAATAGAAACTCTTTTAAAGACAAAATTCAAGGGAACGTAAAAAATTCGTTACATAGAGACTTTCGTTGTATAGAAGTTCGTTATATAGAGGTCCGACTGTATTTGATTTTATTTATAAGCGAAGGTGTCAAATTTGACACCTTTGTTTGAAACAGGTGTTTCAAACTTGAACCTATAAAGCCCCTCTAGTAGTAATATCTCTATGGTTGATTGATTGCAGAAATATTTTTTACTTCAATTCATCATTGGCGTTTCGTCAATTTTACCCGACTTCAGGGCTCAAATAGCACAATTCTTGTTTAAATTGTAATTTAATTAACGATTAATTTTAAATTAATTAAATTCATAATTATAATTGTTTGATTAATTTAAATTATAATTTAATTTTATACATTGATTTTTATTTTAGTAGTAGTAACAAGGGTGGGGAGGCATAAGCCAGGCAAACAAGCCACGTCGGGCTCTTTTTGCCAACCCCGTACCAGACCAGCCACCCTGGACTACAGAGCCTCAAATCGGCTGGGGAATCTCCCAGATCTTTTGGCAAAGATAGAGACATCCCCCCACCGAAGGGTCCTAAGATCTTCCTCATGGAGGGTTCCCGATCCAAAGACTTGGAATCTTAACCGTCCATACGCCTCACACTCTCCTAAGTAATGGAAAGCTGAATCTTCCTCTTCCAGACACTTGGGGCAAATTGAGTTATTAGCCAAACCTAGTTTCTGAAGGTGATAATTAAAATGGTAGTGACCAGTTAAGATCCCAACCATCATACTTAATGAGTGGCGGTTAAGGCTCAGAAGCCATCTTAACTTGGCAGAGTCAGGATTTGCTATCATCATCTTAGCCTGCCGACAACCTTGAGTATTCTCCCACATCCTAACCAACTGGGTTTGCCTCCACCCTCTAAGGAGGTCTTTACAAAACCATTGGAGAGTTCGAGAGCAGGTTCTGGTCCACAAAAAGGCTCTTCGGCGCCGTGCTTAGCTGCAATATCAGCTTGCTCGTTGCCATAGATGCCTGTGTGCCCAGGGACCCAGTATAGTCTTACCTCTTTGCAAGATGCAAGTTCCTCTAATGACTTTATGCACTCTATTACTAAGGCTGAATTTGTTTTATACCCAGCCAAAGCTTTGAGGGCTGCCTGGCTATCCGAGCAGATGCAGACAGCCTTCCCAGGGCTCCTGACCATTTCAGGAGTGGTCGCTACCTCGAGGATGGCGTATACCTCTGCCTGAAAAACTGTGGTCATAGATCCCAAAGGGAAGCTTTTAGTCAAGTTAAGCCTTTCAATGTAGAGACCAGCCCCAGCACTTCCAGTCTCCAGTAGGGAGCCGTCAGTAAAGCAAATGATGCTGTCTGGGGGGAATTCTACATTACCCTCTTTCCATTCTCCCTGGTAGGAAAGGTAATGGAAATATCTCCTCTTAAAAGTCAATTTATCATCAATTCCTCTGCTAGAGGCAGAAGTAATTGGTAATTCCTTTATTAATAAATTTGCAATCCTTGAGTGTCCTTTAACCCCCGCTCGTGGCTCGTGCCATAGACCCGCAGAGCGTAACCTCAGGCAGGTCGCCATAGCCTGTGACTTAATCCAACTAGCGAGGGGAGGAAGACCTAGTAAGGTCTCAAGGGCAGCAGAAGGGGCAGTCCTTAAGCAACTAGTAATCGCAAGACAGGCAAGTCTTTGGATTTGACAGCTTTTTAGCAGCAGATTCAAGCTCCACCCGCGGCCACCAGACAACAGATCCATAATGGATCCTTGGCCTGACTACCGCAGTATAGAGCCAGTGAACGACTTTGGGAGTAAATCCCCAGGTCCTTCCAACTGCGCGTCTAAGCTGCCAGAAAGTTGCCTCCTTTATCAGTAACCTTTTCAATGTGGGATTTCCAGCTAAGTTTAGGATCCAAGAAATGCCCAAGAACTTAACTCTGTCCTTCAGCTGTAGATAACTTCCGAACAGTTGGGGGGCAATGAAACCTCTTAACTTAGTTTTCCTCGTGAACAACATTAACTCTGTCTTGGAAGGATTGATGGAGAGTCCCACTTCTCGGCACATCCCTCCAATATAGAGGCTACCTCTTGCATAAGCTCGCAGACAGTTTTAAGAAAGCGTCCTTTGATTAAGACAACACCGTCATCGGCATACGCTTGAACGTAAAAACCTCTGGCCACTAGCTTCCTCAGAAGGCTGTCCATGACCAAACACCATAGCAATGGCGAAAGACAGCTGCCTTGGGGGCAGCCGCCAGTCACTTGAACCTCCGCACCTCCGTCACCAGAGGATACCTGTCTTTCCTCCAACAGGGAGATCACCCAGTTTGTGAGGGCCTTTGGGGACCCCTCTCACTGAGAGCTTTGCATATAACCTTAATTCTTGCCCGATCAAAGGCACCCTCAACATCGAAGAAGAGAGCAAGGCAAAAATCTACGGAGTCCAGAGATTTCTCAACCCTGCTAACCAGAGAGTGGAGTGCCGATTCAGTCGACTTGTGTCGTTGAAAGGCATGCTGGTTTGGATGAAGAGGGTGCCGGGAAAGAAGTTCCTCTCGGATATAATTATCCACAATCCTTTCAAGGCCCTTGCCTATAAATGAGGTGAGGCTAATGGTCTATATGACTTGGCCTGGGTGTAATCCGTCTTCCCAGGCTTGGGAATGAAGACCACCCTGGCCGCCTTCCACTCAGAGGGAACCTCACCCCATGCTACGCTAGCTCGGAATAATTTACTCAGAGAGGGGTAAATTACATCCATGCTCCGCTGAAGCACGATTGGAGGAATCCCATCAGGGCCTGCTGCCTTAAAGGCTTGAAATTGACTGAATGACCATTTTATGATACCATCAGTGATAACCTTATCAGCCAAGTTCCAATCAGGTACACAGGAAACCTCTGGAGTGGTTTCCTTATTGACCTGACCTTCACCCGGGAAGTGAACTTTAAGGAGATGACATAAGGATTCGTGTTCTCCTTTAGTCCATGTACCATCAGATCTCTTAAGAGATCCAAGCACTGCTCTCCTTCCTTCCTCACCAAGCAGTTTTGAAAGCCTGACAGCATCTGCCATGGAGGAAATTTCCTCACAATGACTTTGCCAGCTGGCTCTCTTGCTTTTCCTCACCTCTTTTTTAAACTCCCTTCTTGCTCCTCTGTAACTTTCCCAGCACAAAAGGATCCATGGATCGAACAGCACGGTTTAGAGCCCTTCGCATCTTCCTCTGCAAACGAGAAAGATGGGGACTCCACCACCGTACCTTACGCACTGGTTCAGAAACTAAGGGCTGTTTTTTCCTCATAAGTATTCCTCAGATTGTCAGAGAGAGCTTTGGCACCTTCCAGAAATTCTGGCGGTCGCCATAGTCCCCAGGCATCTCCTCTGGAAGAGAGGACAGCTTCTCAGCAAAAGCCACCCAGTCAGTTCCTAGGATTGCGCTTAAGTAAGGGTTGCTCTGAATCAGCAGGCAAATCAAAAGCTATCATACGATGATCAGAAGTTGATATGTCCATAGTGACTCTCCAATCTTTGATATTTTGAGCCAATGCTCTGGATGCAACCGTTATGTCAATGACCTCCTTCCTTCTTCGATTGACAAAGGTCGCTTCCTTGCCACGGTTTAGCAGCTCTAAGCTTGTCCCTGAAAGGTACTCAAGTAATGAGTCCCCTCTCTGGTTACAGTCAGAGCTGCCCCACACGACGTGGTGAGCATTAGCATCACATCCTATAATCATATTTAAGTTATTTTCCTCAGCATAGCCAACCACTCTACACATCTCTCCGAAGGAGGAGGGGCGGCGGAGTCATAAGGTAAGTATAAACTCGCCACCAGAATGTTAGAGGGTTGACCATTAGCCTTACATTCCAAGATAGCTGCAGTTGCATCCCTGGATCCAAACTCCGAGAGGTGAGAAAGTTTTAGATCCTTGGTTGCTACAATGCAGCTTCTTGGAATGTCATTCCTTGCATTAGATAAAATAGTTAAACCATATCCTCCCAGACCTCTGACACTACCACGGTACACATAGGGCTCTTGAATGAGAACCACTGTAGAAGACCTCTTTGCTAAAAGGCGTACTAGTTCAGCAGTCGCCTCCTTGCTGTGGTGCAAATTAATTTGTTTAAAGTGCACCATCATGAGGTCTTTGGTCATCGGTCTGGGGAGTATCCTGCTCTGGGTTAGATTCGATGCCGTGCTCGATCGCGTCAGTTGGAGGGACTACATGAGTCCCATACTAATTGCGCGGCCGGTGAACGGGCAGCGAGATCAACCCAAAGTATAACCTCCATCCCGCTTCCTCTAGATGGTGTAAATCCTCTGTCCTGGCCAAATAGGAAACGTGCCAATTTCCAGGTCTTCCCTCAACAGCCCCTGAGGTCCAGTAGCGTATACTGGAACCGTGGATCGATTCCGATGGTATAAGCGACAGAGAGTAGCTTCAGTGTTCGCCGCTGCACATCCCGTAGCCAGAAGGCCACTCTAAAGGGCCGAGGGGCTTCAGAACGAAGCATCACTCTAAAACCACTTCCTCGATGGTTGGAGGCCTCCACTCATTTAGAGTCCATTCCATAGATGCTACATCCGAGGGGGTGACTAGTAACCAACCTGGTTCCACAAGTCCGGCCTGTTCAAACCTTAACTCAGGTCCCTGGTGGTCAAAAGATAATCTCCTCCTCCCTAGCCTCTATAGAGCTATCATCTAAGTGGCGTCTAAGTTGGTCAGCCTCAGATCTAGACAAAGGAATATTGGAGCTGTCACGTAGAAACAACAATCTGAAGTGGATTGCTCCTAGTAACATCTCGGTAAGATTGCTGCCTAGAACCAGCTAGGTGCCTATCCTGTCCAGGTTGGGCAGGATTGGCTTCCTGCTGGCCCTTAGCGGCATCTGTATTTTTATTTAAAAAAATATTAATTTTATTTTTAAAATTTATTTTATATACTTAATTTATACATTAATTTAATTTTAATTATAAATTATAATTTAAATTATAATTGGTAACGAAGTAATTAGGACAAAAAAGTCTCTCTTAATGTTTATTAATTTAATCTCATCAAAACCGACTTTCAACCTAAACGGTCATCATCAGCTAATGGAAACAAAAAAATGGACTAGGAAATACTAGGACTAAAAAAAATAAAAATAACAAAACATCCGAAAATTATTGAGATGTGGAATGTTCTAATAAAAGTAAACAGCATTTGTCTTTCCACAACGATATAATTGAATATACATAGCCAGCTTTCGACCGTAACGATCATCATCAGTGCCGGTGAGATGAGTCTAATTCTTCCTGGCTGGTTTCTTAGGCCACGGCTTGTAACAGAGTCTGCTACAAGCCGTGGCCTAAGTATATTGAATATTCATAGCCTGGCTATGTATATTCAATTATATCGTTGTGGAAAGACAAATGCTGTTTATTTTTATAACTAAACAGACAAAAAATTGGTAAAAACAAAATTAATACAAAAAATCAATGTTTTATTAAATTAACCTGAGAAAAGAATGTGATTATTATCATATGCTTCACCTGCGCACGCACCTTATTAAGTAACAAAGTGTTTTTAATTATTAGGCTTTATCAAAACATAACTAAACTTGGACTTGGCAAATGTGGGGATGTTGGAAAAATGAATTACATTAGAAACGGTGTTAACTAAACAAGGTGTCATATTTCCTCCGGTACGTTGAGTTGAATCGATTTGAGAGTCATCGTTTGGTGACGTCATCAACCTGACCCTTATCGTCATCAACATGACCTATAACGTCATCAATCTGACCAATAGCGTCATCAACTTGAACTATAACGTCATCAACCTGACTTAAAACGTCATCAATCTGACCTATAGCGTCATCAACCTGATCTATAACGTCATCAACCTAACCTATAACGTCATCAACTAATTCTATAACGTCATCAATCAAACCTATAACGACATCGAACAAAGTCATTAACCAAAACTATAATGTCATCGACCAAACCTATAACGTCATCAATCAAACCATAACGACATCGACCCAAGTCATTAACCAAACCTATAATGTCATCGACCAAACCTATAACGTTATCAACCTAACCTTAAAAATCATCAAAATTAGAACTTTTTATATTCAAATAGGGTTCGAAAGGGTTATTAATTATAGTTCTTGCACACTCTAAAAGGCCTGGTAGGACAAATGTAAAAAGGATGTGGTTTAGATTTAAGAGATCATTAAACCAAAAAATCAAGCACATAAGTTTTTGCTTGATTTTTTGGTTTAATAAAATGTTAAGCAAAAAAGTCAAGTATTTTAAAGGAAATTCGCCCGCATTGCGGACCCCCGCCCCAGTTTTTTTTTTATTTTTGCTCACAATTTTATTTTCCTTTTTATTTATTTATTTTAATGCAGTGTTAAGAGTTAATTAATATAATAATGTTAAGAGTTAGTCGTATGTAAAAAATAATATTACATACGACTAAATTTTTATAATATATTATATAAATTATAATAAATATATATATATATATATATATATATATATATATATATATATATATATATATATATATATATATATATATATATATATATATATAATATATATATAAGATTTAAGAGATCATTAAGACTATCTGAATCTGATTATTTAGGTGAAATCCCACTTCGGAATTTTAGTGCTAACACAATACTTTTTCTATATACCTACACTATAAACGAGGAAAAGTAAAATCAATTCAAACCAGTGTTAATTATTTTTATATAAAATGTTGATATAATTGATAACGTATAAATAATTGATGAATGTCAATCAATTTAATGATTGTTGTACCAATTTTTCACATAGGTTTTTAGAATTTCAATTTTTATTTTAATTTAATTAAATGAACAAATAAATAACTTAAGTGCTGAAGTTGAATAAATTAAACCTATTAGAAAATTAATTGCGGGGGGGGGGTGCTTTAAAACTTTTCGTGTTTTAAAGTATATATGTCGAGTCATCTTCTTATTAGGATTAGATCAATTTTAATCGGTGTCATGCACACGTTTTTTTAAGAAAAATCAAATGAAATTTTCCATGAAATTTGGGACAAGTGTACCCCAACAAAAACACATGCTAGTAAGAAAGGAGCCAAGTCTAGCGTAAAACGTTGTGAGATCATCGGATAAGACAAGTTAAAAGTTCCTAATTATGCTAGTAATTAGTTATAGAAATGAAATCCCTACAAAAACCCCTTGCGTGTAAAAAAAAGGAGTCAAGTCTAGCGAAAAAAATTGAGAGATATTGGATAAGCCTAGTCAAAAGTTCCCAATAATGGTTGTAAATATATGAGGTCTTGGCGGTTTGACTTTGTGACTTGGCCATTACGCAGCACACACAGAAATGCATAATAAGCTTATTAAATAGATTGAATGTATTTTTATAATAAAAGTCTACTGTCTACACTGTATACTAGACCTTTTGTATCACACTACCTCAAGCTGCGTAATGGCCAAGTCCCAAAGTGAAACCGCCAAGACTTATAGATTTATAAGCATAATCAGGAACTTTAGACAAGGCTTATCCAATTTTCTCACAACGTTTTACGCTAGGCTTGGCTCCTTTTTTACACGCACGTGGTTTTTGTTGGGATTTTATTCCTTTATGTAAGCTTCAAACTTATGCCTTACAAAAATACGCCAAGAAAATATTATTGAATTATAAAATTAGTTTCAGTATATTACACCATTAATTTATTACTAAACGGCACCAATTTCTTTAATTAAACATTAGATAGGTGTCCAGCTTAAAATATTGTGTTACGTTTTTTCATATAAAATTCTCGAAATTCTTGGTTTTAAAGTTCTCTACTAGGTAGCGCTAGTTGTCAAAAAGTTGCTTATGCTTTACAAAAATACACATTCCTATCATCCCATTCCTACATAAGAACCCCTGCAGATCCCTCCTACCTAACCATTGTGGTACTAAGTGGCACTCTCCTTGACCTTCATCTTCCCTTGGCCAATGCATTCCTATTATCCCATTCCTATATAAGAACCTCTGCAAATCCCCCAAGTGGCGCGAATAACCTAATAGCTGGCTAGTGACTAAATATAAAGAAGTTACTTCAACAAAACCAGTGGTACATATAATACATAAATATAAAACCAAACATAGTACTATTTTAATTTGGTTGTTTCATTATTAAAGCTTCGGAAACAAGCATTCTCATCCCTAGTTCAATTAGAAGGCTATATGTTATTTACGTTTAGTTCAAGAGACGTTATAAAGGAACCCTAATTTGGGAGTAATAGGATATTATTAACCCTCAAAGTCTAAAATAAAAGAAAAACACACCTAAAGGAAATTTGAACTAAACCTAAGTATCTAAAGTAACCCTGAAAATAAAAGTTGGTATTATTCTTGACTAAAGTATTTCATACAAAATTTACAAGGTCTAGACGAGAATTTTATGCTTTGCTTCAAAGTAGGGATTATTTTGAAATTTTTAATAGACTATTACTGGAAATATTTTTAAATTTGATTGCTGTTTTTTACCCGTAAACCGTTGTTTATTGGTAATAAAGTACTTAAGTACAACACACGGCTAAAATCAGTTGACAGCGCGGGAAAATATTGTTGAGGAACCAATAAGGTTGTCCTGATTTGAAATTGAGGGCGTGGTTTAACATCTGGGACTTACCTCATTGGCTCCCGTTTACGACGTTATTTGGTTACCATTATCATAGGACCGTGTGACGCATTATAATAAAGAATATACAAACACTAATAAGGCGCAAAATTGACTGCCCTACACATTGGGCATGACTGCCTGAACATTTGGCTATGACTGGCCTCTGACAAATTTGGTATATCTTGTATTTACTAATAAAATTAGATAGGCAAGAAAACTGAGATATCAGAACTGGAATGAATGAAAAAGCCGGATTTGTTTACTACGTGGTAAAGGTTATGGCAATTTAGTGCGACGCGCCAGTGCCCCAGCGCACGGAAGGAGCGGATACACGAAGACAGATGGAGTCGTTTCCCAGCACAGGTGAGTAT
>JACMZG010001911.1:2056117-2087897 GCA_018340805.1 Microvelia longipes | reverse complement strand
TTGATGGGGGCACCTGAAATTAGTTTTTTATTTAACAACTAATTTAATAATAAATTAGTTCTATATTAACAACTAATTTAATAATAAATTAGTTCTATATTAACAACTAATTTAATAATAAATTAGTTTATTATAAACAACTAATTTACTTTAGTGCCCCCATCAATTAATATCTCTTGTAGTCTTTCCCCCTATTCTCACCCCAATTAAAAACCCCATGCTTTTTACATTCCCAGGTAAGAATGTAAAATAATATCTTTTGTTGTTTTCCAAATTTAATGCGTTTATACCTGGGGGCACCAAAATACTTTAGATATCAGTGTTCTTTTCTTGACTTTAGATCCCACTATAGGGGGGCACTAAAATAAATGAGTGCCAATTTATTTATATTATTCTTTTTTTTTGCCTGAAACGACAGGGGGAGGGGCCGGGCCCCCTGCCCCCCCCCTGGATCCACCTCTGTTTATGTATATATGTATTAAAAACCGGGTACGGGGTACCTAGAAACTTTTCCTCATTACAACGGATTGGCTACGCACATCCTCCCTGCGTCGAACTCACTTTCCTCGTCTTCAGAAATAAAGTTCGCCATATTTATACTGCAACATTTCTATGGATTCGTTTGGCTTGTCTTCAGTTAGTAAATGCATCCGTAGCAATCACAACAGTCACCCATAAAGCATTGACAACGCTCAATGCTCCTTAGTTTTTACTATCCAACAAAAATCATGGATATACTTGTCGTATTAAAACGAAACTCAGTGTACTTATTTATTAGGTAATGGTATACACTTGTTCTAAATTTCAACTCAATCGGACCATTTCCCAATTTTTTAAAAAACGTACACAAGTCATTCAATAAAAAATGAACTAATACTGATAATGAAATGAAACGTAGCAAATATATTAGTCTTTTACAAAACCACATGCGTGCCAAATCTCAATTCGATCACATAATTTTTCCGCGTTTTATGTTCTTTCGAAATTTTTGCTGAGTCATAACTGGGGGTTAATGACGTCATAAATATATTTTTCGAATAGCACAATTACAGCGGTAGACTGATTTTTGTACAAAATTTCAACTCTCTAGGCTAGAGACTCTAGCATAAATACACTGGGCACTACGATGATAATAGACACACACACATACAGACAGACTACTTTATGAAAACCACTCAGGAGGCCTTAAACAGATAATTCCGGTTTCATCCCGGTTTCGGATTTTTTACGGTATAAAACACAATATTTTACGGTATAAATGAGAAAAATAAGATAGTAAATACGAAAAAAGTAAGATAAGTAATAAGATAATAAGAAATAAGAAAGATAAGTTAAGATTAAAGTTTTCATTTTTCACAATTTGTATTTAATATTTTCTACGCTACGTGTATGGGGTCAAAATGGTCTAAATCATTTTGTGACTCATAAAAAGAAGGGAGTACTTTATTGCATATCTTCTTACTTTGAGGAAGTAAAATGTAACATAGGGAGAAGTTAGGGTCGAAATATCCTTGCCCGGTGGACTGCAGTAAATCCCAATTTCCAGGTTTAAATCTTGACTTTTAGGGGTCAGTTATAAAGGTGATGGTCCTTCCAAGGAAATCTTCAAGCCAATCCTTAATATACCTGCAGAGATAAACCTAATTCTATTTCCTCAATAAGAGTTGACGATTTCTTTCTGAGAGAATTTTTTCATGAAAACTTAGTTTCAATTGAATATTTCATTTAATAGATTTATACTTCGAGTGTATCGTTTCGTATCACCAGAGATGGTTTGGTTTATAGCCACAAAAAGTTATAAACGCGCATCATTATTATTATTGAAGGTATTAATTAAGGATGCTGAAGACACTGAATACATTTGTTTAAATCTTTACAACATTTCTATCTTCACTACTGTGGTGCTGACTCCTTATTCAAGTATCTAATATTAGATTAAAAGAAGGTTTTTCCGCAACAAGAACGAACACTATTTTTATTTGACATAAAGTCACAAAACGTCAAAACATTTTAAATAATAATAAAATTCGTTACTAGGCAAGGCGCTGCATACCTCCCCCCCTTGAGAGCTTTTGCCAATGGCTAAAGCTTAAACGACACTCGTTTCTCTTTTCTTTCCTCAGTGGGCAGATATGCAGGCTTTAGCCTATCAATGGAAATCCATTTTTTCTGTCCTTGGACTTCAACTTGAAATACTTTAGTTCCTTTTTCTACCACTTTAAATGGCCCTTCGTAAGGAGCTTGAAGGGGTTTCTTAACCATATCTACTCTAACAAAAACGTGTGAGCATTTCTGGAGTTCAGAAGGCATGTATACAGGCTGCGACCCATGATGTCGTGCAGGATTCCGCATATTGGCCATGTACGATTTTAATTTCTCTGTGTATCCCTCTTGTAGCTTGCTTTCTTTGACAGGGATAAACAATTCACCTGGAAGTCGAACAACACTTCCATACGTGGCTTCCGCTGAACTGGCTCCTAAAGTTTCTCTATGTGCTGTTCTTATTCCTAATAAAACCGTAGGAAGTGCATCAGTCCACTGTTCTTTAGGGTGACATTTCAGTGCAGCTTTTAACGTTCGGTGAACGCATTCCACCATACCGTTTGCGGATGGGTGGTAAGCCGTGGTATGAATTCTCTTAATTCCACACATATCGAGCATCTCGTTAAACAACTTCGCTTCAAATTGACGACCCTGGTCGGATGTTATGGTAACAGGACATCCAAATCTCGCAACCCAGTTTGAATAAAACTCTTTGGCGACGGTTTCAGCTGTTATCTCGCTCATAGGGATTGCCTCCAGCCATCTCGTGCATCTATCTATACAGGTCAAAAGATATCTTTTGCCGTTTGATGGCGGTAGAGGTCCTACGATGTCAATGTGGACATGTCTAAAACGAGGTGAATCTTGGAATTCTCCTAGCGGCGATTTGGTATGTCGTTGAATCTTGTTTTTCTGGCAGACAAGACATGTTTTCACCCAGTTGGCGATGTCTTTGTTCATACTTGCCCAGAAATAGCGTAGTCTTATCATCTTCGAAGTTGCTCTGTGTCCAGGATGGGATAACTTGTGGATGCTGTCAAATGTTTGTCTTCTAAGGTCTTTTGGTATAAATATTCTATTATCGGATGTGCAGTAAATTTGTTCGTTTAAGCCAGGAAGTGGGGTTAATTTTAATTTAATTTTAGAATCCTCTTTTAAAAAATCTTGTAATTCGGGATCGGATAGCTGAAGCTTTGCTAGGGATTTATAATTTATTGTATTACTCGTTAATATTGTTTCGATACGCGAAAGGCAGTCGGCTACGTCGTTTGATTTTCCGGAAACGTGTTGGATATCAGTTGTGAATTGACCTATGAAATTTAGTTGCCGAATTTGACGAGGAGAACATTTATCGAGTTTTTGTTTAAAAGCAAATGTTAAAGGTTTTTGATCGGTAAATACGGTAAATTGTCGTCCTTCTAAAAGGTGTCTAAAGTTTTATTGATTCATAAATTGCGAGCAATTCTTTGTCGTACGTACTATAGCGTTTTTGAGAAGTCGATAACTTTTTTGAGAAAAAACCAATAGGCTGACTATTACTATCATTCCATACTCTGTTGAAGTACGCCTCCCAATGCAACGTCTGAAGCGTCTGTCATCAGCGATAGCTTACTGTTGGTTGCAGGGAATGATAAGGATGTAGCTTCAGCTAGTGCGTTTTTACATTTTTCAAATGCTTCTTCAGTTTTCTCGTCCCATTTGACTGGTCTTTGATCTTTCTTCCTTGCATCTTTTAACAGATTGGTTAAAGGTGATTGTAACGCGGAAATTCCTTTGATGAAATTATGGTAAAAATTAATCATGCCTATAAACCTTCTAAGTTGTTGGATAGTGTTTGGTTTAGGGAACTTTATAATTGCTTCAATTTTCTTTTTTAAAGGTTTTACTCCCTCTTTTGAAATAAGATGGCCCAAAAATTCGACTTCTGTTTCTCCAAATTTACATTTTTCTGCATTTACAGCTAAACCAAACTTTTTTAAACGCTCAAAAATTATCTTTAAGTGTTCTATGTGCTCTTTTTCCGACGTCGATGAAACAAGTATATCATCTAGATATGCTACAGCGAAGGGTAGTCCTTCCAGCACTTCTCTCATAAACCGCTGAAACGTCTGAGCAGCATTGCGCAACCCGAAGGGCATGCGCACAAACTCGAACAATCCAAACGGTGTTATGATGGCTGTTTTGGGAATATCCTCTTTGTTCATCGGTATCTGATGGTATGCTTTTCTGAGGTCAATAGTGCTAAAAATAGTTTTTCCATGCAGATTTGTTGTCAAATCCTGGATATGAGGAAGTGGGTACCTGTCTGGTATTGTTGCAGCATTTAGCTGTCTGAAATCTCCACAAGGTCTCCACTCATTGTTTTTCTTCTTCACCATGTGCAATGGACTCGCCCAACTACTTCTAGAAGGTCGACAGATGCCTTGTGCAATCATCTCGTCGAACGCTTCTTTGGCCTTGGCTAGTTTGATGGGATCTAGCCGTCGGAATTTCTGGTAGATGGGAGGTCCTTTGGTTTGTAAGAAGTGGGTTGTATTATGTTTAGCCTTTTCTAAGAAAGTCGATTCTTCACAAAGTAACTCAGGATAACACCTTAATAGTTCATAGTACTTGTCTATTTTTTGTACTGTGCGAATAGCTATAGGAGGAAGAGTAGTAGTAGTGCCTTTGGTTGAAATTTTAGTTAAACTATCAGTTAATTGGGAATTTTGTAAGTCAATTAAAATACCGAAATTGCTTAAAAAATCAGCTCCTATAATAGGTTTAGAAACGTTAGCTACGATAAAATTCCATTTAAAATTTCGCCTAAGTCCTATATCTAAATTTAGAGTTGTTATACCGAAAGTTTTGATTACTGAACCGTTTGCAGCAAATAAACGAACAGAACTAGATCTTTTAACGAGGTTATGATAGGGTGGTATTACGGACAGGTCAGCCCCGCTGTCGACCAAAAATTTATATTTTGAATTCAGATCAGTTATATAGAGGCGGCATGTTGGAGTGCCGGTCATTTCTGCCGCTGCAAAGGACCTGCTTACTTGTTTTCCGACTTGAAATTACATAGTTGTGTACACTTCATAGCCTTTTCACCGAATCTATTATGATAATAGCATCTGTCACTGTTGTGCTTATATTTACTTGAACTTGACCTGCTTCTAGATCGTCGATTGTATCGCCTACCATTGTTCCTATAATATTTTCTACCTCGCATTTGGGCTACCTCGAGTTGCAAAGCCGCAAGTTGATTTAAAATCTGTTGGTTGATAGACGTCTCATTTGAGGAACCTGGAACGCTTGGAGTCTCTACTGTACTGGTACACGCACTAACATCTACTATTTTATCAGCCATGTTTGCTAGTGTAGTTAAATCTTCCTTACTTATAGCAAGGATCGACTGTACTTGGCTAGGAAGTCGTTGTAACCAGATAGACTGTAACACATCGTCGTTGATACGTCCCGCAGACAAATCTTTCATTTGCCGTAGCAAAACAGACGGTTTTTTATCATCTAGAGACAGATCGTTTAATAAACGTTTAAGTTTTTTATCACTACTTTCTGAGAATGCGTTTATCAGTGCATTTTATTGCTCCGTACTTATTTCCGCCGGCGGTTGAGCTACAATATCAGAAACGTACTCGAGAGCGTCTCCATCTAGCGCTTTCACTACGTATAAATATTTAGTAGTGTCAGCTGTCACTCTCGACAACTGAAAATTCGCCTCAGCGTTATAAAACCACAACTCAGGTTTATTACGCCAGAAGTCGGGCAGTTTAACAGCAACATTAGCTATACTATTAGCATCGTACAGCTCTTCGTCATTATTAATATCCAGTAACGACATTGTGTTATAACTATTTTCAAAATAAATAACTCACGTAACTTTTCCGTGATATTTCCTTCTTCCGTGTTGTATGCGTCGCGGGTCACCAATTGTGGTGCTGACTCCTTATCAAGTATCTAATATTAGATTAAAAGAAGGTTTTTCCGCAACAAGAACGAACACTTTTATTTGACATAAAGTCACAAAACGTCAAAACATTTTAAATAATAATAAATTCGTTACTAGGCAAGGCGCTGCACTACATTACTATATCACTATATTTTACTTGTTATTTTACTATTATCATCACAAAGTTAATATGTTGAAGTTGAACAAACAGAACAAATTAAATTTTTCAAGACAAAAGTTACCTTTAAGCTTTAAATTATTATAAATAAAAAAATTTGGTACGGGGTACCTCGAAACTTTTCCTCATTACATCAGATTCGCTACGCTCTTCTTCCTGCTTCAGACTCGCTTCGCTCGTCCTCTGAAATACAGTTTACTAAATTTATACTGCAACATGTCTTCGGACTCGCTTCGCTCGTCTTAAGAAACTAAATGCATCCGTATCATTCTCAGCGGTCGCAAATACAGCACTTACCACTGATCCAACAAAAATCATAGATATACTTGTCGTATTGAAACGAAACTTAGTGTACTTATTTGTTAGGTAATGGTATACACTTGTACTAAATTTCAACTCAATTAAACCATTTAATAATTGTTTACAATTTTTAAAATACATACGTACAAAGTCATTCAATTAAAAATGAACTAATGCTGATAATGATATGAATCCTGGCACAGATGTTAGTCTTATACATAGTCACATGTGTGCTAAATCTTAAACCGATTGCATTATTTTTGCGTGTTTTATGAGTCATTATTATTATTATTTTTATGACGTCATGAAAAATTATTTTTCGAAGAGCATAAATACAGCGGTAGACTGATTTTTGTGTAATATCTCAACTCCCTAGCATAAATACACTGGGCACTACGATGATAACAGACACTCACACACAGACAGACAACTTTGTGAAAACCACTCAGGAGACCTTAAAAACGCCTGAAATGGATAATTCCGGTTTTATTCTGGTTTCGGATTTTTCGCAAACACAATACTTTTCCTATATACCTACGGTATAAATAAGGAAAAGTAATTATAAAATTAAACAATTATTATTTAAATTAAAATTTACAAGGTTCTTATTTGTGGACTTGTAAAACAATTATAAATAAAACAGATTAGTTACACAAAAAGTCCTTTATTTTTAATATATAATAATAACTAAGCTTCGACTAAAAATTAGTCATCATCAGAGTTTAACAAATATAAAATATAAATGAAAAAACAATTTTACAGACTACTTCATATTGCACCTTGGTATGTTTTGGTAAGCTGTTTTGGTAAGCTTACCAAAACATACCAAGGTGCAATATGAAGTAGTCTGTAAAATTGTTTTCTCATTTTATATTTTATATTTGTTAAACTCTGATGATGACTAATTTTTAGTCGAAAGCTTAGTTATTATTATATATTAAAAAATAAAAGGACTTTTTGTGTAACTAATCTGTTTTTATTAAAATTTACATTAATTTCATAAAGTTATATTAAACAAATGCTTTTCCATGCCTGGCTTTTACATAATTTTTCCAATAACCCTGGTCGGCTAGAGTTGGGGCCTGCCCCCCCCCCTGGCTACGTCCATTTCTAATACTGTATCTATACTGTATCTATTACATTACTATTCTCACTAGAGCACTGTCTTCACAAGAAAGTAAAAATGTCAACATCAAAACTGGTTCAGAGATTTTAATAAGTACTATATACGCAGGAATCATCTACACTTTAAATTGAGTTTAATTACTTCAGTACTTATTTATTTATTGTTTATCTATACTTTTAGTATATTTTATGAAGCAATTAATTTTATTTTTGCAACCTTTATTGGTTAATCTATATATTTATTAATTTATTTTATTTTTAGGTATTTATATACAGTTTGATTTTATTACTTTTCCTCATTTATACCGTAAATATAAAAGAGGAAAAGTATTGTGTTTGCAAAAAAAATCAAAAACCGGGGTGTCACCGAAATTATCAGTTTCAAGTGTTCTTAAGACTTCTGAGTGGTTTTTACAAAGTTGTCTGTCTGTTAGTGTGTCATCGTAGCTCCTGTGTCATAGTGTATTTATGCTAGAGAGTTCAAACTTTGTAGAAAAATCAATCTACCGTTGTAGTAGTGCTATTCAGAAAATAATTTGTTAATGACGTCATTAACCCGCAATAATGACTCAGCGAAAATTAAAAAAACAAAACATAAAAGGCAGAAAATGTTCGATCGGATTGAGATTTAGCAGGCATGTGACTTTGTAAAATCATTTCAATTTTTTTTAAATGACTTGTGTAAGTTTTTTAAAAATCAGAGGATGATCTAATTGAGTTGATACTTCAATTTGATGCAAGTATGTACCTTTACTTAATAAATAAGTACACTAGGTTTCGTTTCAATACAAGTATATCCATAATGTTTGTTGGATCATAAAATTGAGCGTGGTCAGTGCTGTATAAATGAACGTTGAGAATGAAATGCGAAGATTTAATAAAATAAGGACGAGCGGAAGGATTAATAAATAAGGACGAGCAAAACGAGTCTGAAAAGGTTATGTAGCATACTTTTGACGGTTGTATATTCTGAGGGCGAGCGAAGCGAGTCTGAAGAGGTTATGTAGCATACTTTGACGGTTTGTATATTCTGAGGGCGAGCGAAGCGAGTCTGAAGAGGTTATGTAGCATACTTTTGACGGTTTGTATATTCTGAGGGCGAGCGAAGCGAGTCTGAAGAGGTTATGTAGCATACTTTTGACGGTTTGTATATTCTGAGGGCGAGTGAAGCGAGTTCGAAGCAGAAAGAATGAGCATAGCGAATCCGATGCAATGAGGAAAACTTCCGAGACACCCCGTACCCGATTTTTGTTTAATTTCGTTTTTATTTCTTTACATTTATTTTTGCCTAAGGGGCCCAAGGAGGGCGGACGCCCTCACTGCCCAGTCCGTCCCTAACCAAGGAGGGCTGACGCCCTCACTGCTCAGTCCGTCCCTATATGACCAAGGAGGGCTGACGCCCTCACTGGCCCACCGTCCCTATATCCGCTGACGCCTCACTGCCCATCGTCCTGACCAAGGAGGGCTGACGCCCTCACTGCTCAGTCCGTCCCTATATGACCAAGGAGGGCTGACGCCCTCACTGCCCAGTCCGTCCCTATATGACCAAGGAGGGCTGACGCCCTCACTGCCCAGTCCGTCCCTATAGACCAAGGAGGGCTGACGCCCTCACTGCCCAGGTCCGCCCTATATGACCAAGGAGGGCTGACGCCCTCACTGCCCAGTCCGTCCTATATGACCAAGGAGGGCTGACGCCCTCATCCGTATATGACCAGGAGGCTGACGCCCTACTGCCCAGTCCGTCCTTATATGACCAAGGAGGCTGAGCCCTCACTGCCCAGTCCGTCCCTATATGACAAGGAGGGCTGACGCCCTCACTGCCAGTCCGTCCTATATGACAAGGAGGGCTGACGCCCTCACTGCCCAGTCCGTCCTATATGAACCAAAGGAGGGCTGACGCCCTCACGCCCAGTCCGTCCCTATGACCAAGGAGGGCTGACGCCCTCACTGCCCAGTCCGCCCTATATGACCAAGGAGGGGACGCCCTCACTGCCCGTCCGTCCCCCAAGGAGGGCTGACGCCCCTCACTGCCCAGTCCGTCCCTAATGACCAAGGAGGGTGACGCCCTCACTGCCCAGTCCGTCCTTATATGACCAAGGAGGGCTGACGCCTCACTGCCCATCCGTCCCTATATGACCAAGGAGGGCTGACGCCCTCACTGCCCAGTCCGTCCCTATATGACCAAGGAGGGCTGACGCCCTCACTGCCCAGTCCGTCCCTATATGACCAAGGAGGGCTGACGCCCTCACTGCCCAGTCCGTCCCTATATGACCAAGGAGGGCTGACGCCCTCTGCCCAGTCCGTCCCTGACCAGGAGGGCTGACGCCCTCATGCCCAGTCCTATATGACCAAGGAGGCTGACGCCCTCACTGCCCACGCCCTCACGCACGCCCAGTCCGTCCTATATGACCAAGGAGGGCTGACGCTCACTGACGCCCTGGAGGCACGCCCTGCCCAGTCCGTCCCTATCCCTGATCACTGCCAGTCCGTCCCATATGGAGGGCTGACCTCACTGCCCAGTCCGTCCCTATATGACCAAGGAGGGCCTGACGCTCTCACTGCCCAGTCCGTCCCTATATGACTAATCACTGTCACCTACACACATGCACACCTTAGGCAAATACTTAAAAGAGCCTGTCTCCATACTTTGTGGCTTATTCTCTAAACCAGCAAAACACATCATATTTGAATGTGAAGCCCTTGCATACAAGAGACTATGTTTTTAGAAAAGCTCTGCAGCGCAAAGCGCAAGCTTTACAGCGGAGAGGAAGCCTTATTTTTTTAATATATTATGTATGTCATTTAATTGTTGTAAAATTAATTATTTATTTATTTATTAAAGGCAACTTGAACAGAGTTGAAGACTGTAATGAGGATTAAGTCATAAAATCCTAGAACAAATCAATGAAATAGATTACCTGTGTCTGTTACCTGTTGCTGTGAAGAGGTTATACGAGGGTGTTTGTACAAAAACACTGAAAGTCACAGTACTGGAGTTTTTCATCAAACCCTCAAAATCAAATAGTAATAATGTGTACAGGAGTCCACCTCTTTTAACAAATAAGATTGTAAGCTCTGTCTGAATACTCGCAAGTTTGAGCTTATATACATAGAGATATATTACTAGAGGGGCCCTATTGGTTGAATTTTGAAACATTGAAAAAGTAACCTGACCACATTCGATTTCATTATCATCAAATAAACAGAACAAAACAACAGTAAAATTATATAGTAGAATGTTTAAAATACAAATACAACACAAACAATCTGTGGGAAGCCAAAAACAATCGATTAATTATAACCTCAACTCCCTCTTGGAGGAGGTTACATAGAGCCCCTGAGAGCCCCTCTAAAAATGTTTCAGGCCTCTCAAATTTTTGCAAAAAAATACGAAACCGGAATGAAACCGGAATTATCTTTTTCAGGAGTTTTTAAGGCCTCCTGAGAGGTTTTTGCAAAGTTGTTTGTGTGTGTGTCTGTTATCATCGTAGCACCTAGTGTATTCATACTAGACAGTTGAAATTTTGTACAAAAATCAGTCTACCGCTGTAGTTGTGCTGTTCTAAAAATATTTTTATGGCGTCATCAACCCGCAATAAATGACGATAATTTAGAAAAACCATAAAACGCGGAAAAATGATACAATCAAATTGAGATTTAGCACGCAGGTGACTATGTATAAAAGTAACATATGAGCCTAGTTTCATCTCATTATCAGCATTAGTTCAATTTTTTATTGAATGACTGTGGTACGTTTTTAAAAAATTGGAAAATGGTCCAAATGGGTTGACATTTAGAACAAGTGAATATTCTAACCTAGTAAATAATTTCACAAAGTTTCGTTTCAATACGACAAGTATATGTATGATTTTTGTTGGATTTTAAAAATTAAGTAGCATTGAGCATGGTCAGTGCTGTATGGGTGACCGCTGAGAATGATACGGATGCGTTTACTATCTGAAGACGAGCGAGGCAAGTCCAAAGGCATGTTGCAGTATAAATTTGAGGTCGAGCGAAGCGAGTCCGAGGCAGGGAGGATGAGCGTAGCGAATCCGTTGTAATGAGTAAAAGTTTCGAGGAACCATGTACCCAATTCTTTTAGTGTAACTTTATTGGTATGCAAAGAAATCACAATTTAATTTAATTAAATATATAATTTATTTTAAACTTCCTTATAACACAAAAGGCTTCACAATAAAAGCCGCGATATTTTATTGTATTTTATTTATCACGTAATCTTACTGGACCGTCTAAACAATACGTCCGTCGTATTTAATGCGTATGGAATACGATCACCTGTTAAATACGCTGTGTACGCAGTAAATATATGATCATTGTTCAATTAATTATGGCCAAGTTTAGAATACAGTTTGAGTGTAACGGTTGCCGCTACCACCTGATATGGTTTCCGTACGGGTCACTTTAATGAGCCGTAAAGTTCTAAAAGTCTATACGGACATCATTAATATTAAGATAGACCAAGCTACATAAATATCACAATTCTATTTTTCATTAGCTTGGCAGATAAATTGATAAAATGTTTGATTTTCTTTAATCGACTTAAAGATTTTAATTAAAATTTTATGTGATATTATACCCACAAAAACATTTATTCAACATTATGTATAAAAAAAATTAAGACAAAAAAAACTCACATTACACTGTAAGTCGAAATATGTAAAATTTTGTTCAAACTTGTTGAGAATCCGCCATATTGATGAATATGAGAACAGAAATGTGCAACAAATGTCTTTCGATTACTTTAAAGTAAAAACTTAAGGAACTATTTATGAATGCACAACACATGTAAGGAGCATATTAGATTTGAATTATAATTAACTTTTTAAAGCATTAAAAGATAATTTCACTTTTACTTTAAAATTATTTCAATTAAAATAAGGGACGAAGTTCAGACGGAACAAATCACGCGATCACGACGCACGGACGACGGACTTCGACTGAGCCCTTCTTCCCCTTCCCTACACGTACCTGCCTATCGATCTAAAATATATCGATTATTTTACTTTGCATTAGGATTTGCGTAGTAAATCAAAATAATCAATCTATCGAATTAGTAACGATTATTTTTTAGTGAAGTAGAAATGGTTGACACACTGCTGTACTCTAACGGAATTTATTGGAAACTATTTAAGCATAAAATAATGAAAAATAATTTTTATATGTCAACCAATATTTTTTAATCAAAACAGTAAATAGGTCAATATTTAGCCTTATTATAAATGCATTTTAACATAAATTTTTAAAATAAAAAAATAATATAATAAGTGTATAATTTTGTTTTTTAAAGGCGTGTTTTTTTAATTCAATTTTTAAGGCATTTTTTATTATGAGTTAATAACATTTAGAATTTTTTATGTTTTTAGTTTTGTGCTCTTCTAAATGTCTTGAATTTTCAAATTTAAATTATTTCATTTGTATTATTTAATTACTTAAAGATGAAATATATATATTTCAGTTCTAAACTAAGACCAAAATCAAGAATTAATTTTTGAAATGTTTAAAAAATAAGAAGGTATTTTCGTGTGTTCTAATGTTGGTAGCATTTATTTTTGTGGCTTGAGCTCTTCCTTTAACTGTTTCCTTGTCATTCGTTTAGAGCTTTTCATTTTATTTCAAGAAAATATTTTATGCTTGTTAGTTTAATAGTAATAATTTCAAAAGCAGTTTAGAAATAAGTGTTAATCCTTTTAAATGGTTTTTATCAACCGATCAGAATACTCAGGTCAGTTTAAAAGTTTTTAAAGAAGAATTTTATTAATTCTTGCAATTTATTACGTAAGATAATGTTTAAATTTATGTTTTAAAAAAAATATATTGTTTAGTCCTTCTATTTCTGTGTGTATGTAGGTATAATCAAAGTTGTGTAATAAGTATAACCCATGGAATAAATGTGCCCATTTCCTTTGACAAATTGGGTTATAAGTAATAATTTTACTAGTCAGGTTACAATGCGTGAACCGAAAACTTAAACAAGAAATGGATTGTTGGGCCAGGAAGCATGCATTTTAAAGAAAATTTGCCCAAATCCTAGAAAATTCTGGACCTCCGCGACAGATTTTAACGAATTTCATTTGACATTTAAAATTTTTGCAGAGTCATTCCGAATAGCACAACTACAACAGTAGATTGATATTTATACAACATTTTAACTCTCTAGAATATTTAGCTGATAACAGACACACACACACACACATACAGACAGACAACTTTGCGAAAACCACTCAGGAAGCCTTAAAGACGGCTGAAACGGATATTTCCGGTTTTGGATTTTTTTGTAAACACAATAATTTTCCTATATACCTACAGCATAAATAAGTTACGAGTAGTGCTTGATAATTTGTAACTGCTCAAGTTATAAACCATAAATCGGATACTTAAGCAAGAAATAGATTTTGAAGCACAGAAACACGCACTGCAAAGGAAATTCGCCCGACATGCGGACCACCGCCCAAAATTATTTTGTAGTTATGAACTTATATAAAGTACAGAACAAAACAAAATTATCGTCCCTACCACGATTTAAACCTAGGTCCCTAGCTTTGAGTGCTCTTATCGACTTAGGACAACTCTCATTCAACTCACCGTATTCAGGGCCGTATTTCAGGGTTTCTGGTATTGACTAGTACCTTTTTCGACTTTTTGGTCACTTTTTGGCTCATACCTGTAGCCGTATTTCAGGGTTTCTGGTATTGACTAGTACCTTTTTCGACTTTTTGGCCGCTCGGCCTTTTTGGATCATACCTGTAGCCGTATTTCAGGGTTTCTGGTATTGACTAGTACCTTTTTCGACTTTTTGGCCGCTCGGCTTTTTGGTCATACCTGTAGCCGTATTTCAGGGTTTCTGGTATTGACTAGTACCTTTTTCGACTTTTTGGCCGCTCGGCCTTTTTGGATCATACCTGTAGCCGTATTTCAGGGTTTTCTGGTATTGACTAGTACCTTTTTCGACTTTTTGGCCGCTCGGCCTTTTGGCTCATACCTGTAGCCGTATTTCAGGGTTTCTGGTATTGACTAGTACCTTTTTTCGACTTTTTGGCCGCTCGGCCTTTTTGGATCATACCTGTAGCCGTATTTCAGGTTTCTGGTATTGACTAGTACCTTTTTCGACTTTTTGGCCGCTCGGCCTTTTTGGCTCATACCTGTAGCCGTATTTCAGGGTTTCTGGTATTGACTAGTACCTTTTTCGACTTTTTGGTCACTCGGCCTTTTTGGCTCATACCTGTAGCCGTATTTCAGGGTTTCTGGTATTGACTAGTACCTTTTTCGACTTTTTGGCCGCTCGGCCTTTTTGGCTCATACCTGTAGCCGTATTTCAGGGTTTCTGGTATTGACTAGTACCTTTTTCGACTTTTTGGTCACTCGGCCTTTTTGGCTCATACCTGTAGCCGTATTTCAGGGTTTCTGGTATGACTAGTACCTTTTTCGACTTTTTGGCCGCTCGCCTTTTGGCTCATACCTGTAGCCGTATTCAGGGTTTCTGGTATTGACTAGTACCTTTTCGACTTTTTGGCCGCTCGGCCTTTTTGGCTCATACCTGTAGCCGTATTTCAGGTTTCTGGTATTGACTAGTACCTTTTTCGACTTTTTGGTCACTCGCCTTTTTGGCTCATACCTGTAGCCGTATTTCAGGGTTTCTGGTATTGACTAGTACCTTTTTCGACTTTTTGGTCACTCGGCCTTTTTGGCTCATACCTGTAGCCGTATTTCAGGGTTTCTGGTATTGACTAGTACCTTTTCGACTTTTTGGCCGCTCGGCCTTTTTGGATCATACCTGTAGCCGTATTTCAGGGTTTCTGGTATTGACTAGTACCTTTTTCGACTTTTTGGTCACTCGGCCTTTTTGGCTCATACCTGTAGCCGTATTTCAGGGTTTCTGGTATTGACTAGTACCTTTTTCGACTTTTTGGTCACTCGGCCTTTTTGGCTCATACCTGTAGCCGTATTTCAGGGTTCTGGTATTGACTAGTACCTTTTTCGACTTTTTGGTCACTCGGCCTTTTGGCTCATACTGTAGCCGTATTTCAGGGTTTCTGGTATTGACTAGTACCTTTTTCGACTTTTTGGTCACTCGGCTTTTTTGGCTCCGTCCGCCACTGATCATCAGTGCCAAACTACTTAAGAACCCTAAACTAACCAATGGAAGTTATGGTTATAAAACAACTTATAGCATACATATGCCATATGAGCCATTGTAATGGTAAATAAAAATCTCTCCACTTAATTTCTTAATTAACAAACACAATGAGCTTTCAACTCATAATGGTCATTAGGGCACAGAGGTCATAATAGCGCCAGGCATTGTATGATATTTTAGTCTAGAAGGGATTTCATCCTACTACCACGAGGTAGCATACTTGTAAAAAAGGAAAATTGAAGCATGTGCTTTGGTATGGAACTGAGATGTGCTTTTTACAGTGATACAGGACGTTCATAAGCGTTAAACTTTAATGTATGGAGTGAATGTATTTTATAACCCCTCCGAGAATCAGAGCCCAACTCAAAGCGGTTTTAATGTTTTTTAGTGAAGTAAAAAATTGAACTGAATACTGATAGTAGTATTAATATTTTTCACTTGTTTGCAGTTATATAAGTGTACGAATTTCAACTTGAAATTTGTACCAAGTAAGTACAAAAAAAGTTGGTTGATTATTGTACCAAGACTAATTTAAAAATAAACACATATACAAAAAAACACACACACACACACACACACACACACAACACACACATACACACATATATATATATAATATATATATATTTATATATATAATTCATATTTTTAGAATCATGAAAGCTAATTTTAATCGATCTGTTCACTCCCTCCTCTACTCCCATCACCCCAACTACCTCATAAGCGTAATTTGTGACGAAAATTCGCTAAAATGAATTAAATTTTCTTATTGCCAATTATTGAGCAATCCAATCCCACTAATCTTGTTTGAATTCTTATTTTTCATAAAAAAGCTAAAAATAACCCCTAAAATATTAAACATCCTCATTATAATATAAAATTATGCCGGTCAGCAAATGATTTCCTTTGGAATTGGACGGAAAGACCAACCGCGTACGAAAAAAAGGAAAGTCCGTCAGAGATTTTCATGACGGGAAAATCTAAAGAGTAGACTAAAGTTTATATTACAGAGAATAAGTTTTTATTTTAACTTTTTTTTATCTTTTTTTGTTTGACTTTTAACTTTATATTCTTATCGTGATTTATATTAATTTATTTTTATATTTTTGAATAAAAATGGTTTTCTTAGGGTAATTTTGGTGCGTTCCTTTTAAAAAGATTAGAAATTTATGTACTTAGCTTAGCAAAAATAAGAAAACTGTAGCGAATAAGCACTAAGGATGTTTACATTGTTATTTTACAATGTTTGTAACATGTTGTTGTTACATAGTCTTGGTATAAAGTTCAAGGTGAAATTTGTACACCCATATAACTGCAGATTAAATAGCCAAAATCTCTAAACTTTGAAGGAAAACCAAAACTAAGCATACATACTGCTTTTGGGAACGCAAAATAAAAAAATCGGGTACAGTGTACCTCGAAACTTTTTTTCGTCCCATCAGATTCGCTACGCTCATCTTCCCTCCCTCCTAATCGCTTCGCTCGTCCTCAAAAATTAAATTTGACAATTCGTCAAATTTATACTGCAGCATGTGTCTGGACTCACTTTGCTCGTCCTGGACAGTAAATGGGTTCGATTCGTTCTCAGCGGTCACCCATACCTGTACGTAATAAATAAGTACACAAAATTTCGTTTTAAAACAAGTGTCTCCATGATTTTTGGTGGATCATAAAGTTAAGCAGCATTAAGCGTGGTCAGTGCTGAATGGGTGACCACTGAGAATGTAACGGATGCATTTACTGTCTGAAGACGAGCTAAGCGAGTCCGAACCAGGGAGCGAATTTGATTAGATGAGGAAAAGTTCCGAGGTACCCCTTACCCTTTTGACATTTCATTTAAAGTTGAAATTTCATTATTCTTTTCTTCACCGTTTATTATTTATTTTATTGGTTAGAATAAGTTAGATTTTGTTTTATCTTTAATTTTTTAATTAGTTTATTTTAGCCAGTTTAAGCCTCCGAGTCAGAGAGCAGAGTGTGATAATGTCAGAGGGCAAGTTTGGAGTTAAGGTTTTGGCAGTTTGTTAATTTTGGTAGGCAAAAGTGAACTCTTTTAGTGGATTAGTTTAGAGAGGACAAAGTTTATGGAATTTATTGAGGATAAGTTCGTCTTATGCTCTTCTTTAAAGCTGTCTAGATTCCAAGATAACTACCAAGCTTCGGTACCAGATATCTAGATCATCATTTAGTGAATATAATTTGTGGGATCCCTCACGAACAGTGAGTTTTGACATTAATTTAATCTGCTGCCCGCGTATAGTACACCATTTTATGAAAAGTTGGACAACACACAGGTTCTAACCTACATTTTTTCTAAACTATCAAAGGTTATTTATTGTTATAATTTACAAGTGATCAAATTTTTCAGGGATCCTTCCTGTCTGTTTCATTATGTGTCTGTTTCTTATCAATTACTAGACATAGGGTTGGTTCATATTTAAAAACCTGTTGTTCATATTTAACTGAAGAGAACAAATTATAGAATCTAGTTATCCCTATCAGAAAGTCATCCAACACCCTATGATGACTTTGGTTTCGCATTTTGTCCTCAGTACGTCACAGTTTCCCCAGTGTCTGGGGTGTAATGACTTTGGTCTCTTATGACTCTAGTCCTTTAGGACGACGTCACAGTTATCCAATGCCTTGGCTACTATTCATTTCTTTAAGAATAAATATAACTAAACAAGTTTCGTCTCTCCACTCATTATAATTACTAATAACAAAGCCGACTTTCAACCGTTAACGGTCATCATCAATGCCTACATAACAAACAAAATAAATTGATACTAGATAAAATACAATAAATATTAAAATATATGGTTAAGTTAATATATAATACACTTGAGTTTAAAAAAAATATATTTAATTGTCAAACCGCAATACATAAAAAAGAAAAACTGACCGGTTTCGACTATTAATTAGTCATCTTCAGAGTACTTTTTAAAAACTGAGTTGCTTAAATTGAAGGAGAAGGTCTAACCTGATGGTTCCTTAGAATCCAGATCCGAAATTAACCCCCCACCACTCATCCAACACCACCCCCACCCCCACACACATCTTAGACCCTCTCCTTCAATTTAAGCAACTCAGTTTATAAAAAGTACTCTGAAGATGACTAAGTAATAGTCGAAACCGGTCAGTTTTTCTTTTTTATGTATTGTGGTTTGACAATTAAATATATATTTTTTTTAACTCAAGTGTATTATAGTCCGACACACGGCTAAAATCAATTGACAGCGCGCCAAAAATCTGTGAGGGAAAGAATTCTATTGGTTCAGACCGACCCCGCTCTTTCCCCCTCCACCTCATGCCAACCTCGGTATAAAAAAATACCTTTTTCGTAAATAAAATCATAAAAAGGCAACACTGGTTGTAAATATTTGTAACCTCGCGTCGCTTTTATTTCCCTCATTGTGCATATTGATCTGTTCGAGTTCGTTTCGTTTCCTTCCAATCTGTTCAATTCATGCAATTATTGCAAAGTTTTAATATGATCTGAGTGCCTATATTTGACACTTGGACATTGACGTATTCTTCAAGCATTTCTTGCTATTTGAGTACAGCGCAGGTTCTGTGCTCTGTCAACCAAAAGACAGCATTTTTTTAAAAAATGCCATGTCTTTCAATAGATGACAGTCTTGAATGCATATTGTGTCATATTATTTTTATAATATGAAACAATACGCATTCAATTATACAAACTTGACACAAAAAAGCAGTTTGTTGTGGAAAAAAGTAATTATAGCTGACAATTTATTTAAATCGTCAAACTTTTATCAAAGAACTATTATGATCCATTGCATTACGTAATTAACAACTTTAACTCCACTTGATTCATATTTCCCGAACAAATTTAAAGCAACACTTAGTTGGCAAATTTATAAGATACAACAATATTAATAAAAAGTAAATAAATAATTTTTAAAAATAAAAAATACGATATCAAATAAAAACAAATAATAAAATTCAAAACATAACCTGACTTTCAGTGTTGCCAGAGAAGGGAATTTTTTTTTATACATAAAAGAAGGGATTTTTTAATTAAATAAAGAGGGTTGAAAGCATTGTGATTTTGGCGGGCTGTCAATTGATTTTAGCCGTGTGTCGTATTATAAATATTAACCATGTTTAACATATACCACAAAATCTCTGTCAAAACAACTAATGGTTAAAATATATAAAACAAAAGTTAAAAGTTAAAACAAAAACTACCGGTGATTATTAAAAAAATTGATCAGTAGTCTACCAGTAATGGTACAAACTTGACTGAAGGACGGGGTGCCTTGACTATAGCTTGTACACACACAGAGTTGCCCCCACCTTCACTTCTAGCGTTAAAGCACTTATCCGCGTCTTCGTTTAAAAAACGATGAATTTCAAGCCTCCCTAAAAAATTAAGTCCGCTACCTTTAGACATTTGATGTAGAAAAGCAACCTGGTGATGTTGATTATGGCCCTCCGTAATCGTGTGTTGGTAAAACTTGCTGTCTTTGCGCACAAGATGCTCTGCCAATCTGGTAGAAAACCTGCGCCCAGTTTGGCCTAAATAGGCGCTATCGCACTCACCACACTTTAATAAGTACACGCCATTTCGTTCTCCTACCTCTACTTCATCTTTATATCGGGACAATGTGTGGCGTAGTGCACCACAACTGCTATAAGCAACTTTGTACCCATTAGCTTTGATGACTTTAGCAATTTTCTCAGAAACCGATCCTATGTACGGTATAAAACGCCAAGATTTAGGCGAATGAGGTGGCATTTCAGAAACATGAGACTCGTTTATTCTGTCTAGAACAGCCTTACTTTTCTTCTTGTCCACCATACGTTTAACCATATTTCTCGAGTACCCGTTCTCAACCGCTATGGAATTTATTATGCTAAGTTCTCTATCATATTCAGGAGGTGAGAGAGGAATATTTTGAAGTCTATTAATCAAAGAGTGGAACGCAGCTAACTTGTAGGTCCAGGGGTGAATAGAGTCCGCAGGAATTATAATATCAGTAGTAGTTGGTTTACGGTAAATGCTGAAGTGAAGATTGCTATTACTGCGCGTGATCGTAAGATCTAAATAATTAAGTATACCTTTAACTTCCTTTTCGTATGTAAAACAAATACCCTTATAACAACTAACTAATACCCTGTTTGTTTTAACTTTTGTTTTATGTTTTGTAACTTTTGTTTTATATATTTTAACATTTATTGTATTTTATCTGTATCAATTTATTTTGTTTGTTATGTAGGCACTGATGATGACCGTTAACGGTTGAAAGTCGGATTTATTATTAGTATTGTAATGAGTAGAGAAACGAAAACTTTTTTTGTTTTATTTCTTCTTATCATAGCACTCCACAGCCTAATCCATCATATATTTATCTCATTGGTCCCACCTCAGAATACGAAGATGATTTTCTTTAAAAGAATAGCAGCGCTCGCCAATGATTTGTGTCGGTAATGTTTCTTCAGATTTGCACACTAGTCACTTCTTTTTAAGAACATTAAAAACTTTAAACCTTGCCATAAAAACCTTTACCGTCATAACTACAAACCTTATGATCCAAATTATACGAATATTTTATAAAATGAAAATTTTACTATAACCGTTAACATGTTTTATTAACTTATTAGTTTTATAGTCAAACTTAAAAATAACTCAAAGAATGAGGCGTTAAAAGTGAATTTATGGGATGCAATTATTGAAAGTAAACAAATGACATAAACTAGTTATTGCAATGTTGTAACGTGTTTTTTTAGGAGCTGAATTTACTCTGCTATAATAATGTTTTATGATGTAGTCAAATATTTATTACAAAAATAAAAGTTTTACAAAACTCACTCGTTTGCTTACATGAAAAGTTAGTCATATATGTACTCCTAACCAATATTAGTTATTTATACCATAAGGCTGAGAAGTGTGTCTTTATGTCACGGCAGTTAGATTTACCGACGAGCGAAGCGAGTCGGGAAAAATTGCCAAGACATAAAGACATTCTCAGCCGGATGGCATACACTATTTTTTGAGGTAGCACTCATTAAATAAACTGCGCTATATACTTAATTGAAAAAACAAACAAACGTCCAATTAACTCCATATTATCGTCGTCATTGATTTCATCCATAGCTTCACACTTTTACTCAAAAATGTAAAAGCTTTACAAATAAACACACAAAAATTGTCAATTAGAACACCTTTTAAAAACGAAAAAAAATTAGTCTAAGAACAAAAACAGAATCAAAATGAACGTTTTTAAAGAAACCTCATGATGGTTTTACACAGATTGTTTTTTTGAACACGCTACATTACAGTAATGGCGGTAATATATGAATTACTTTTACGTCCTAGGAGTTTTTTTTACATTCATTATTGTCCTCGAAGGTGAAAAGTACTAATTAACCTCCTATAACCATAATGATTGGCTTCTCATCTTAAAATCGGTCCAATAAAGTGCTCAATTACGTACTACCTCAAAAAAAATATTGACGAGAATCAGTTCAGGGTATCAATCTATCAACTAATATATATGGTATATCAAGTAAATTTGACACTTTAACTCACCACTTCTTATTTGTTCAGCAGGACTTAAAATATTCAGTAATATTCCAAAGGACAAATTTAATAGAATTACCCGGTGAATAAAATAGAATTACCCGGTGAATGAAATAGAATTACCCGGTGAATGAAATAGAATTACCCGGTGAATGAAATAGAATAAATAAAATTACCCGGTAATGAAATAGCGTGATGAAAATAGAATTACCCGGTGAATGAAATAAATTACCCGGTGAATGAAATCTATAATTCCTGAGCTAAATAACGACATCATATTAATTAAATTTATTAAGATTTTCTTTTCTAAAAAAAAACCAGTTGTAATTTATAAGATGGCGAGTTTATGAATAAACCTGGTTAGCAAAGACGTTTCCAGATTAATAGGGAAATCACTTGAAATGGAAAAAATATAGATGAGGATTTTAAAATCAGATTGAGGAAACCAATCGTTCAACAGCTTGCCCCCGGTAACTTTTTACTTTGCCCTTAACTGCCCCGTTTCTTGCTAAGTTTACTCTTTATTCCGATAAAATTCAACTCTATAGACAGTGTTTTCGTAGTCATCTATCTTTTGATTTTTGCGTTCTTGTTGTTCATATTCTAACCACATCTTATTAAATCTTTCCTTTCTGTTATACTTACATTTCGATCATTTATTTTCCTTTATCTTCCATTGTAACTTTTCCTCATTTATACTGTAGATATATAGGAAAAGTATTGTGTTTGCAAAAAATTCCGAAACCTGGATGTCACCGGAATTTTCCGTTTCAGGTGTTTTTAAGGCCTCCTGAGTGGTTTCCACAAAGTTTACTGTCTGTATGTTAGTGTGTGTGTATGCTAGTTGATATATCTTTAATTAGTTTATGTTTGTGTTGTTGCTTAGCAACGAGATGTCAGATTATTGATTAGGATAAGTTTTCTAATTATTCTTGTTGATGGAATAAAACCAAACGATTGTTATGAATGCCTTTCCTTCTAATTTAAGTTAAGTTATATCAAATGGCGACGAGGACAAGGAAAACTGGAAGTCAGTGAGTTGTGATTTAAATTTTATTTTATACACTTAACAAAATGGACACTGAAGGCCAATCTAATATTTCTAATGATGCTTTGAATGAAAAACTTGATAAACTGACAGCGATAGTTTCGATGCTTGCTGAAATACAGATTCTAATGTGGCAAATACTTCTAGCCATTCTATGGCTAATACTTCTACTGTTAGCCATACTTCTTCTAATGCACGCTTCAGCTTCGAAGCTTATAATAGTAATTCAAATGAAACACTTGAAGATTATTTTGAAAGAATAGAATTACAGCTCAAGCTTTGCAAAATTGATGTCAGTGAATGGGCATCGCATCTGAGAGTACATATGGGGCCAGATTTAAACAATACGCTAAGAAATCTAGCTTACCCGAATGATTGTAATAGTCTTGAGTTTGCTAGCATAAAACAATTGCTTACTAATCATTTGATTAAAACTAAAAACAAATATAGCGAAGCGATTAAATTCCGAAATATTGTTCAATTGCCTAATCAGCCGCTTCATGAATTCGTGTCCCAATTAAAGGCAGGGGCGCGTTACTGTGAGTTCAAAACTTTTTTAGATTATTCGTTAATAGTTCAATTGCTGCACGGGGTACTGCGTGATGAAATTCGCGATGAAATAATAGCGAAAAAACCCGAGAAATTCGAGGATGCTGTCCTAATAGCTCAGAAGTGGAAGCTACACGGGAGGCTGCTTCACTCGTTAAATTTAGTCCTACAAAAAATGATAGTACCCAATTTAAATTTAGTTCAGAGAGAAAAATGAAAAGTAAATCAAAAGATAACAGTACTAGTTTTAGAAAAAAAATAATAAATAATTCTACCAATTCTTCCGCATCCCGGGGTGCGTGTTTCAGCTGTGGGGGACAGCATTGGCGCAAGGATTGTCCCAATAGAGACAGTTTTTGCTCAAAGTGTAAAATTAAGGGTCATGTAGCTAGCGTCTGCCGCAAGGAGTCGTCTAAACGAAAGAGTCACGCAGTCCAAGAAACTGAAACTACGGAGAGTGATACGGATTCTGAAAGTTATGCTCATATACAATGTTATGAGAATTCAATTAATGCTACAAAGTTACTGCGTAACCCGAGAGCGATGATTGACGTCTTAATTAACAATAGGCCGTTAAAAATGGAACTAGACACTGGCGGAGCCTGTTCAATTATAGGCAGAAATATATTCGAGAAATTGCTGCCCCGCCAAAGGCTCTCACCTTCTAAGCGTACTTTTGCTAGTTTCACCAAAAATAAATTCAAATGTTTAGGGTTCGCCACTGTTGAAGTAACTTTTAAGGGCAGAACTAAATCTTTAGATCTATATGTTGTCGATTTCGATGCTGATTGTATCTTCGGGCGGGACTGGATAGTACACTTTGCAGATCTACTTTCTTTTCAAAGTTTGTTTAAAATGCACGATATTTCTGAGTTAGAATCGGCACAAGTTGTAAATAAGCAAAATAAACACGAACTTAACAAGCTGCTTAAACAATATGAAGATATCTTTAGTGAAACAGCCGGCACATTGGTGGGACCGCCTATAGATGTGCATCTGAAGGCAACTGCTCGACCAGTATTCGCTAAAGCGCGACCAATTCCGTTTGCTTTGCTTAAAACTTACTCCTCGGAAATAGAAAAGAAACTGCAGTCTGGATTTTATGAAAAAGTCGCGCATTCTCAGTGGGCTTCACCGACTCATGTGGTCGTTAAGGGAGAGAAGATTAGAATCACGGGAGATTATAAATCCACTTTAAACCCACAGATTATCATAGATGAATACCCTATACCCAGGGTAGAAGAGATATTCAGTGAAGTCCGAGACGCTAAAATATTTTGTAAAATCGATATTACGGATGCGTACATGAGCTTACCATGCAGTGAGGAGTTCAGTGAGGTCATGACGTTGAATACGCCTACTCATGGTCTCATTCGGCCAAAACGAGCTCAGTACGGTGTAGCCAGTATTCCTGCCATATGGCATAGGCGCACCAATAATATTTTTGAAGGTATCAAAAACGTTAAGAATTTCTTCGACGATTTCTTAGTATATGCATCATCTCCGGAGCATATGTTAAGTACTTTAAAGTTAGTCTTTGAAAGAATCCGTGCTTCAGGATTAAAGTTAAGGAAATCCAAATGTGCTTTTCTTTTAGACAGCGTTGAATACTTAGGACATCGAATTGATAAGACGGGGATTCATAAACTAGACAAGCATGTTACTGCAATACTCAATGCTCCTAAACCCAATACTTTTGATGAACTAAGGTCCTTTTTAGGGAAAGTTACCTACTATCACAGCTTTATTCCTAACTTATCTGCGATTACAGCTCCTTTAAGGGACATACTTAAGAATTCAAAGTTTCAATGGACTAAGAAAGGTCTCGAAAGCCTAAAAATACTTAAGGAAGAACTAGCATCAAATCGGGTGTTAACGCCTTATAACCCTAAACTACCTCTCATTCTGGCCGTAGATGCCAGTCCTATAGGGTTAGGAGCGGTCTTGTCGCATATCATGCCAGATGGAGTCGAAAGACCGACTGCCTATGCCAGCAAAGCTTTAAGTGAAACCGAGAAGAAGTACCCTCAGATCGATCGCGAAGCTTTAAGTATTGTTTGGGGGTTAAAAAATTCTTTCAATACGTATATGGGAGGAAATTTACTATTGTCACCGATAATAAACCTATTTATCATATTTTTGCGCCAAATACAGCCTTACCAAAGTTTACCCTTTCCCGATGTGCAAATTACGCTAGTTATTTAACTAATTTCAGTTACGAGATTAAACATAAAAAGTCGACCCAAAATTTAAATGCGGATTACCTTTCCCGAGCCCCATTAAAGTCTTCTGAAGAATCAGACTCTCTAAAATCTTATAGTTATCATTCCATTTCAGAGGAATTCGATTCTTTCGTGCAAATGCAAATTTCCCAATTACCGGTAAATTCAGAACGAATTTCTAAAGAAACTACAAAAGACCCCGTGCTAGCACCCATCCTGTCTGCCTTGCAAAATGGGGAGGATTTAAAAGCTCTAGGATACTCCGGTAGGACGTTAGATTTCTCCCAAGCATGCGGATGCTTAATGTTAGGTCATCGGGTTGTAATTCCAAAAAAGTTCCATGAAATGATTCTTAAAGAGCTCCATGTTGCCCACATCGGCATTACAAAAATGAAAGGTTTAGCTAGATCTCTTGTGTATTGGCCAAACATCGATAGAGATATCGAGCGGATCGCCAAAACATGTTCTGAGTGTTTAAAACATGCTACAATGCCAGCGAAAAATAAAGATCATCATTGGGAATACCCTAGTGCACCTTGGGAACGCATCCATCTTGATTTCGCTGGACCTCTGAAAAACAATAAATACCTACTAATTATCGTTGATGCCTACTCTAAGTGGACTCAAGTAAAAATAATGACTTCCATTACGGCTGAAGCTACTTGTAAGAGTCTGAGAAAATTTTCTGTACTTACGGTGTTCCCTCAGTGGTCGTTCAGATAACGGACCACAAATTTACTGCTGATGAATTTCAAACATTTCTTAAGACCCAAGGAGTGCGGTGCCATAGGAGAACACCCCCCTACACCCGTCTAGTAATGGGCAAGCGGAACGCTATGTTCAGTCTATAAAGAAGGCATTGCTGAAAGAAGGCGCGCAAACCAGAGATCTAGAAGAGGCTGTTGATTCCTTCTTACTACAATATCACAAGGCTCCCCATCAGACCACGGGGGAACCACCTTCCTTATTGTTTTTGGGGCGAATCCTTAAGAGTCGACTCGACCTAGTAATTCCAGAGATACCAGATTCAAGAAAAAGAAAGACTTTTTCGAATCCCGAAGCTAAACGAAGGTCCTTCGATGAAGGAGACCTAGTGCAGTTTCGCTCTTACAGCGCTCAGGAAGAAAAGTGGCTACAAGGTAAAATAAAACATTGCCTTGGAAACGTCATGTACGTTGTGGAACGCGACGGTAAAATACACAAGAGGCATATAGATCAACTCCGACCGTTCTCATGTGCTCGGCCCTCTATTACACAACAAGCAGAAGCCGAAATATCGCGCAAGGTATTACAGTACTACCCCCTATTACAGTGCTACTCAACAAGAGCGATCCACCAAGCCTATAGATACTCATACCTCTAGCCAAACATCCTCAGTTCCAGTCATGCCAGTCCCAACACCAGTAGTTTCAGCTGCCCCAATTTTACCACAATGGGGTCCAGCTGCACCAGTCCTACCACCATTGGGTCCAGCTGTCCAGCCTACACCACCACCTACTCCACCAGCTGACCAGCCTACACCACACCCTACTCCACCAGCTGACCAGCCTACACCACCACCTACACCACCCCGACCAGTTCCTCCAGCAGAGGCCGCCATAGTATTGCCGGAAGCTGCACCAGTACAACCAGCGATGGCTCCAGGCGTTACTCCTATTAGAATGAGGCCAGAGCAAGCAGCAATGCCCCTTCGGAGGAGTCATCGTATAAGGAAGCGGCGCAGACCGTACACTCCTCCTTAAAGGGCTGGGGAGGATTGATATATCTTTAATTAGTTTATGTTGTGTTGTTGCTTAGCAACGAGATGTCAGTTTATTGAATAGGATAAGTTTTCTAATTATTCTTGTTGATGGAATAAAATCAAACGATTATTATGAATGCCTTTCCTTCTAATTTAAGTTAAGTTATATCACTAGTCTACCGCTATAGTTGTGCTATTCTGAAAATATATTTTATGATGTCATTTACCCGCAATTATGACTCAGCAAAAATTTCGAAATATCATAAAACGCAGGAAAATGATAAGATCGGATTGAGAATTTGGTATGTATAAGAATAATATATGTGCTATTATGACCGATCATTGTAAATTTTATTTTGGTTGGGTAACATAACTATCTTTTATAATTTATTCTCGACAAATCTTCATTGTTGTTTATGACCTTATTTTAATTATCAGGGCAAAACAAAAAGATGACTGTTTCCTGCGAATTTTAAAAGGAAAAGTGAGCTTTTGTGATAGAGGTCACGGGTGGCTTTTTTGAAAAAGTGTACGCACTATTTTCTCGTTCGTTTATTCATAAAATCTATTGATTTTAATGAAGGCGAATAACACAAGTGTTGGATTGGTGAGAAAAATCATTTAGATTTTGATTTATTGGATTGGCAGCTCTAAATGCAGGCTTTGTGAGGAGGACGAGGAAACACCTTCATATATCCTAAGCACTTGTCCTGCATTGACGTATCTTAGGTGGCTGCCATTTGGTCTAACCAGCTTTCCTTCAGGATACTTGTAGAACTAACCTTAAACAAGTTGATAACTTTTTTTCAGAGGGTAAAAGGAATCGGAGGGCTTCCTTTTACTTTCTGTGTTAGCACAAAGGACTCATCAGAGTGGTTTAATACTCTGGTTTATGCCTCCGGTATGAGACAGCGTGACGAAAACCTCTCATGAATGTCATGAAAATGCCTAACACAAACAATTATGATAAAACTTGGGTTTCCTTGTTTCTTGTTGTTGTTAATTTTCCTGATACCTACGGTGGTAGGTTAGGAAAAGTAAATATTTTTATAAACATGCACAAGTCAAAAATAATAAATAAAAGAAGTCTCTCCACAAAACAAAACTTTATTGGCAAAGCACTTTCAACCTAACTAGAGGCCATCATCAGAGCAAAACCGTTGTGATGTTAAAAAGTAGAGAAGTGAGTCTGACTCTAATACCTAGTAAGAAAACATAGACTCACTTCTCTACTTCTTTAACATCTCAACGGTTTGGCACTGATGATGGCCTCTAGTTAGGTTGAAAGCGCTTTGCCAATAAAGTTTAGTTTTGTGGAGATACTTCTTTTCTTTTATTATTTATGGTGGATTCCATTCACGCTCATTCTACTAGTATATGCACAAGTCAGTCCTGCCATATCATAAGAGAATTCTTAAACCATAAACCAAACAGGGCACCAGGACAAATTATACTAGAAGACAGAAATAGACGTGCACAGTAACTATTACCGGGTGGCATCTTAGCAAATTAAATAGCACGCTGTCACCCAAGATTACCACCGTAAGGTGTGAACCTCTAAAATAATTTATACATTTCTAGATATAATATTTACAGTGAAAAGGTACAGCTGTTATTATTCAAGTCGCTTTATAAGGATTTTACACTTATTATATGTATTATTAATACTTAGTTATTAGATATTACTTTTAAATTATGCGTCGCTAATTCATAGTTTACCAATCATTTCCTCCGCTTAGAAATATACATATAATTTCCATAATAAGATACGCAGCTAAACATGCTAACATGAACATTGAAAGCTATTCATCCGTATAACCGTGGTTGGTTGAGGTCAACAGGTCATGTTGTGAAATCATAATTAAAATCACATTACGTCACATATTCGATTGTATAATAATCACATGTAATTATTCCTCAAAATTAAGTACCTCATTACTATTCAGTAGACCGTACTTAAATTTTTTCATACAATAACAAACGGCCTTCTAGATCACGTAAACATATGTTTCGGTTCTGCTCTCGCATCTGGTCCTTTGTATATAAACTTTCATGTATCCTCTCCTCTCACACTCCTTTTTTATATTTCTTCATTAAAAAAGTAATTAAAGACCTTCTTCCATGCAAACACAACATTTTTAATGTAAACTGTCTAATTATCTTTTTCTCTCAAAATGCTTTCAAACAAATTAATGTAAATGTTCTCTGTTATTTTTTTTATGGTTTTTAGTTTTTGCTTCCCATTAAGCACAAAAACGAAACGGAAGTAATTAACTATATGAAGATCCATTCAGATCTTCTCGAGAGTGATAAATTTATCGATTTATGAGTTTTTTAACAACACTGTCCAACCAACAAATGTAATTACCTCAAATACGAAAATTTGCATTAACATATATTAGCTCATTATGGAGTTTATAACTATCAGGTAAAAATAATTATACTGATTAAATTATTATTTTTTCTATAACTAGAGAAGATACATTTACTCCTTAAAAATATACCACGACTACCAATGTGTATTTAATTAATTATTAGTAAAAAACTAGTAGACGATGCCTTGGAACTAAAGAACCTCATCTTTGCTCATCTTTCCAACTTTGGACTCGCTCCGTTCGCTCTTAGACAATAAAAATGACCAAATTCACACGGCAACACATCTTCGGACTAGCTATGCTCGTCCTCAGATAGTAAATACATTCGTTTTATTCTTAGCAGTCACCCATCTAGGTACTGACCTTGCTTAAGGCTCCTAAACTTTTATGATTCAACAAAAACAGTGAATATACTTTTCTTATTAAAACAAAACTTACTATACTCTATACTATGACGTATAGAGACATACTTACAACATTACTTATCAGCATTAGTTCAATTTTTATTGAATGACTTGTGTACGTTTTTTTAAAAAATCGTAAAAAATTGGAAAATGGTTCGATTGAGTTGAAATTTGGTACAAGCGTATATTATTACCTAATAAATAAGTATTTAGGAGTAAGTATTTAGGAGTAAGTATTTAGTAGTAAGTATTTAGTTAGTATTAAGTTTCGTTTTAATACGACAAGTATATCTATGACTTGTGTTAGATCATAAAAATTAAAGAGCATTGAGCGTGGTCAGTGCTGTATGGGTTACCGCTGAAAAATGATACGGATGCATTGACTATCTAAAGAAGAGCGAAGGCATGTTGCAGTATAAATGTGGAGAACTGTATTTCCGAGGGCGAGCGAAGCGAGTCCGCTGCAGAGAGGATGAGCGTAGCGAATTCGATGTAATGAGAAAAAGTTCCGAGGTAGCCGATGTTTTGTATTTTTTTGAACGAACGTAAGTGAGTTCTTACATTCAGAAGATTGGGACGGCGCGTATGTTTGTTTGTATGTTTGTATGTTTGTATGTTTGTATGTTTGTATGTTGTATGTTTGTGTGTTTTGTGTTTGTTTGTACGTGTCGATAACTGCCGTAAAAATTGACCGATTTTGATAAAATTTTGTATACAGGTAAAACTAATTATGTGTCAGAGCTGTATAGTTTTTGGTAATATTCCGAAAAATATTTTTCAAAATGGCAGCCAAAATGGCGGACCGGATAAAAAAAAATTTTGAGCGAAAAAATCGTGTTGTATATCGTTTGAAAGCTCTTAAAGAGTAGAAAAAGAAAATATATGTTTCATGGTCAAAATTTAAAATTTTTTTGAATAATTTAAAAATGGCGGCTAAAATAATGAACCCAAAAAATTTAAAATTGAAGGAATAACTCGAGTAATATATCGTTGTAAAGCTCTTGATTAGTAGAACAAAAAATGTTATATACTAAATTCCGAAAAATTCAACATGGCGGCCATAATTTAATATAATAATTAGTTTTACTAATTTTATAAGAATTTACAAGATAAAGATCTATTGTAATATACTTTAGATACTTTT
>JACMZG010001911.1:1900334-2042860 GCA_018340805.1 Microvelia longipes | reverse complement strand
TAAATATTACTTTTGTAACTATTGATACCAATATCATTGTTAGCTCTATACCTGTTAGTACTAATACTACGTCTTATTACTATTCCTATTATTACAGTAACAAATAATCGTACTATTTAACCTATAACCTAAACCTATAACTCTTGGTAAACGTAACCTAGAGTGCCTGTATATATAACGATATACAGGCACTCTAACGTAATCTAATACAAGCACTATTATATTACTATTAACCTATAACTGCAACTATTTACTATAACCTATTACTCATGATATTACTATAACATAACTAAAGTCCCTTTTAAGGGATTAATTTTTAAAAATAGAGTTTGTACAGGACGACAAATATGTCATAAGACACCTCTGTCCTGATTCTATGCAAGATTGACACCTATACTAGTGTCAGGCTTTATAGTGTCAGTACTCTAGTACAGTAATTGTCGATTAAACGTAGAATCCTGTCGGGTAATAAATATAAAAAAAAAATTTCCATCTTCTAAGATGAAAATATTTATTTTAATATTAATACCCCGATAGGATTCTACGTTTAATCGACACTTGAATGTCTTGACACACCGTAACATTTATATGTAGTGTAGATAAAAAAGTAGAATCGTGCATGAAAAGTGTCAAGACATCATGATGTCGAGACTATGTGGCTAGCGGGAGACTTCGAGATCTACCCAAATTTCCTAAGGGCGCAACCACTTTTGTACCTTTGTAAAGTAAACAAACTATTTACAGTACTAGACATATTGTTTTATTTTTTTAGCATAGAGATATATAACTAGAGGTTAAATTTTGAAACATCGAGAAAGTAACCTGACCACCTCGCTTATTTTACATTATTATATTACAGTCGAATAATCAGTACAATATTTCAGTAACTTATACAGTAGAGCGTTAAAAATACAAATTAAAATACAAGGAATGTGCGGGAAGCCAAAAACAATTGATTTATAGTAACCTTAACTAATTCTTGGAGGGAGTTTCAATAAGGTTACAAAGAGCTCTTGAGAGCCCCAAAAGATGTTTCAGGGCTCTCACTGTAATGAGATAGGCTATGCCTCCTGTAGTATATATCTCTTCACTTTTTAGTAGGAAATGTTTATAATTTGTGTAAAAAATTGTATTTAGTCACATCCAATAGAGGTTTAAGTGATTCATTAAATACTAGGTTTGTTCAAATTACTTAAAACGAGCGACAAATTAAACTTTCATTTGTTTGCACAACTCAATTTCTTATTTTTTAGCAAGTGATCAGAGTTTTTCCCTTCAAATATTATTTATTTGTAATGTAAAGATAATTAGCCAAAAGTTTTTGAATATAATTATAGTAATCGTATTTTAAGTTATACTTAAAAGGCAATAAACTTACGTCTGTACAATAATCAAGGAAATAGTATTATCAAAACAAGTTTCTCTTTTAATGATTTAACAAATATTTCACAGTTCACAGAATTAATACGAATGTTCAGTACGTACATATCAAGGATGTTAAAGATATATTGAATAAATCTATATTCAACATCCTTGTACATATAATGTTAGAAACCATAGAGATTATATACTAGAGGGTGCATAGCCTATCTCAATACTCTGTGTAACCTCATTGAAACCTCCTTCAAAAGTGAATAAGATATAAATCATTTGTTTTTGGCTTACCGGACATTATCTGTGTCAATATTTTATTAATATTAAAAACCATGCCATTATCTGTGTAAATTTAATATATTACCTCGCTACCAACACTAGTATAGGGTCAATCTTGCATAGAATCAGGACAGGGGTTCTCATACATATATTTATCTCCTGAAAAGTGTCGAGGCTATGGTGGGATCTGGAAAATTTAGCCCACGCCCTAGTGACAAAATGTGAACTACATGCCATTTTCACAAAAAAATCTCATTTGTTTTTCCACTTGGCTTATTAGACCCCACAGATATCTGTACACTCCTCAAGGTACAACACTGCCCTGTATTTTGTTTCGCTATACACTATTATACGCTATTGTGTGATATAGACGTCCAAGACTGCAATGAGGGAACTGCTTATATTTATATTCTTTAATTATTTTAAAGTTTATAAACTTAAGTTGGAGAAAAATTTTGCTTTGCTTAGCCTGAAATGGTTCTTAATATATTGGAATAGAAATAATGTACTACTCTAAAGTATCAATAAATACTTATTTATATCTTTAGGTATTAAAGAGAGTAGTGAAGTAAGTTACCTCTTGTCCTACCTTTATAAATTTAGTTATTTATTATAAAAATTCATTGAGATTATTTTGTTGCAGGATCGGATTTTGCTCCTGCTTCGCTTTATCTGTGTCAACCTTCGCTGGAGACCATCCTCCGTGGGATCGCCGTTTCAGTTTTAAAGATAAGTAATCAGGGTTCCGATCTAACCAATTGACACTAACCTTTTAGTCTTGGTTTTATCGACCCTGCCTAGGCCTACAAGATCTTCAAGAGGACGCCGAATGGTTCGTTATTTTAATTATAAAACACATCACACTGTAGTATGGATATTATCTATAGGTGGTCACTGTCGGGGATTTGCCTGGTTTGGGATTGTGGGCTGACTCAGACACAATGTTAGCATGAATACTGTAGTCACGCTTTTGTGGGGGTTGTGGGGAGTGACGTAGTGATTGTAACTGCTTATAGCCCCGACTGAGGCATACGTCTCTTATGATATTTTTGGTAACATTGTTGTTTGTTTTGGTACGACAGTCTTTGAATTAGGCTGTTGTCGGCAGTGGTCATCGCTAGCGCTGATATCTGTTAAATTTTGTAGCTTTTAACTGTTTGTGATCAGTTAGTTAGAGTGATTTATAAATTTCATATTTTGTAGTTAAACTAGTTAGATAAAAAAAATTAAATATGTACACTTTTTATTTTGGCTATTTGTATTTCTTTTAAACACTATACATTATTTATGAAACAAACTAACCCACTGGCTTGTTCAGAATGTTTCCGGTTTTAAGTCAAATATATAATTTCACTGCAGTAACTGATATAAAAGTTATTAACTTCATGCTTGTTATTTTTCTAATAAAATCGCTTATACTTTATAATCATAATAAAAACCTTCTGATCAGGCACCAGTACACTTCTTTTTAGGAGTATTTGATTCATGACCCGTTGTTTAAGCCGAAATATTTTTTCATGTTAGGCGCGGCGGTAGGTTAGGGACTCAGGGTTATGACTCATTATCTCCTTTATATATCCACATTTCATCGACATGTCAGCCGTAAATTGAACCATTGGGCGATGGTAATAAACCATTGGTTCCCGGGTAGGGTTAGGTAGGAAGATGATTTGTGGATTTTATATATGTGCAGAACACATGGTGTGTTGGCCCCAGTTTTAGGGTGGGGGTTTAGGTCATTTCAGGTACTTTCTATAAACTTGCCGAATCTTAAGTCTAAAATTTGATGAATAAGCAACCAATAATATCTGATATAATTCGATATTATTTTATGCTTTTTATCAATAGGATTTCATTTGACATTAAACAAATTTCTCCATAGTTTAAGGCAAATATCAATTTTAGTTCTAATATTTTAAGGCAGCGCCTGCTGAAGCAATCGTCCCGAGGTCTTTAAAAATTAGACTTATTATTGATATTCCGAGGTCCTTAACTAAGGAAGATATAAAGTTTGATAGTCGATTGAAGTCTTATAACGCATGTATGATGAATACAACACTAACCCTACACCCCACATAAACAATTCCGTAAAGTTGCTTGCATTGTGGAGTCCATCTTATAATCCAACATAAACAATTGGGTTTTTAACAATTTTATTAGAAAGTAATAAAATTTGTTAAACCAATTAAATAATGCGGCATGTTATTATTTTGTATTTTACTTTACTAACCACTCTTATAAGAATAACTCTTATGGAGCACATAAAACAGTGCTTATTTGTTATCTTATATTAAATTTATTTTTTTTCAAAATTAGTTTTTATTGGCCACAGTAAAACTGTATGTACAAGTAATTTACAATGGCCCACGCTGTAAATCACTTGTATGGGTAAGAAGAAAAATAAATTTTGCCTCTTTACTTCTCAGAAAAACACCAGATGGGGCAAATAACTTGTGGTGTAAATGACCGACTAATTTCATAGTAATTTCTTTATATTTTTAAAATATATTTTGTAATTTTTTTTGGGGTCATTTTAAAAAAACCACTTGTTTATTTTGCCTCATCTAGTGATTAACCGTTTCTTTTATACTTTCAGATGCTGGAAAGATCTCTCTTTATAACTTCAAAGCTTTCGGAAGAGATGACAACGATTATCTGAAGAGACATTGAAGAAACAAATGAGTCAAATCTGTATTTTATGAGTATCATTTTCTTTATTTATTGTGTTATTCATAACAATAAAAAAACATAATCTAAGAATGGGGTGGGTTTAAAGGGGCAGTTGAAGCAGATGAATGTGGCTTAAATGATCAATAATTAGGGAATTGGGATTAGGGGGCAGTTGAAGCTGATGATATGTGGCTTAAAATGATCAATAATTAGGGAATTTAAGTTGAACTGATGATATGTGGCTTAAAATGATCAATAATTAGGGAATTGGGTTTAGGGGGCTGTTGAAGCTGATGAAATATGGCTAAACAATCAACAGTAATTAGGGAATGGGGTAAAAGGGAGCTTTTAAAACTGATATTTTATTAAAGGATGTAAATAAAGTCTATCCACAAATAAATTTCAACCAATTAATGATGACAAAACCGGCTTTCAACCTAATACAGGTCATCCTCAGTGCCTACAAACAATAGAACGAAAAAATTTAAAAACACGAAAAACAACAAAAACAAAAAATGAAATAAAACTAAAACAAAAAAAAAAACTAAAAACTGTAAAAAGTTTACCGGTGAGAAGAAGCTAATTTTTCCTCTTGAGTCTTGTTGTTAGATTTGAGACTGGATGCAGACTAACTTTATCAATTTGAAGTGGGGAGACGGAACGTATTAATTCCTTTGATTAGAACTGAGCAGGCGCATCTCTCATTCAGGTTATCATCACCCAATGCCTTTGGACTCCGCGCAATTTCAAATTTCTCAAGCGAGTTCCATTTTTGGGCCTTTTAGTAATACGATAAGAATGCCAACTTGTGCTCGCTATTTTTATGCCCCATACGCTGAATAGCTGATAAAAATTACTACATTTTCAGTCTTAAGGTAGATTCACGGACGTGCTCGCCCGCCGCCTACAAGGGCTTCGGAAGACCATAGACAACAGAAATCCGGGAAAAAAACATGGAGGGAGAAGTCAGCACGGAGTTCTGTCATATATTTTTTAAGTATCATTTTATTTTTAATTTATACCTAAGTATGGGGCTAGGGAATGGGGTTTAGGGGGCTGTGGAAGCTGATTTAATATTATGGCTGAAATTGCAACAAATTAGGGAACGGGGTTTAGGGGCCTGCTGAAGCTGATGTAATAAGCCTCAATTGCCAAAAATTTAGGGAATAGGGTTTAGGGGGCCGTTGAAGCTGATGTAAATAAGGCTCAAATTGCAAAAATTAGGGGAATGGGGTTTAGGGGCCTGTTAAGCGATGTAATGCCTAATGGCCAAATATTTGGCAATGGGGTTTGTGAGTGTGAGTATTATTAAGTATTAATTAAATATAATAAGTCAACTATATCAAGTAGCAATTTACGTTAAATGCTTCTGATTAATATTCAGTTTTTACTCAAGAACTCAGACTAAATCATAATTAAAATGTCTTTGATCACAAAATGTAAGTTTTTAAATTTTTCATGTACTATTTGTAGGCATATTAGTTATTCTTTTGACTTTATCTGCCATATTCTAATTTTCCTAACAAGAACTCAGATTGCAAATGAAATCTAAAATATAATTAACGGATTTATAGGGAGAGGGTAGATCTTTTAATTTATCCGACGTTATTAATATACTTTTTAATTCAAGAAATTTTACGAAATTTTTTAAAATTTAAAATTTTTATGGTTGATCAGAATTAGTGTGCCATTGATAATAATATTTAGTATAAGTTTATCATGATTTTCATTAATCATGCCTAATAGTTTTTGACTTATTCTTCCTTTGTATTAAAAAAACTGCGTAGCCTTCATCTTTAACTGAGATGAACTGCACCCAAGACCGTTGGTAAGGGCCTTTTCTTACTTCTCATAATCTTTTTCAATCTAAACAACGGATTACTCCTCATATTATGGCCTATCATGATATGTAGAGTTGTTTTAATATTTACACCTAAGAGGATGAATGCAGCTGGGTGATAATGTGGCAGCTGGGTGTTTGATGTGGCAGCCGGTTGTTGATGTGGCAGCCGGGGGTTGAATGATGTAGCGGCAGGGTTGGCTGGGTTGTTGATGTGCAGCCGGTGATGATGTGTGCAGCAGGGTTTGATGTGGCTGCCGGAACTGGCTTTTGTGGGGGGAGGGGTAAATCAGTGTTTTGGGGTTAGAGTCAGTGTTTGCGGGTTAGAGTCAGTGTTTGTGGTTAGAGTCAGTGTTTGCGGGGTAGAATCACTTTTATTACATTATAATAATATTACGATTTTCTAAATTGTTTCTAAATCTTCACGAGTCCCGCAGACGTAAGCTGTTGTTCATTTTATTTCTGTTTATAGTTAGATAAATGTTGAACCTCTTATTTATCTTGTTTTACTTCTTTAATGATTCCTGTGCTATCTGTTTTGCATTATTTCAACATGAATCTGTTTTGTCTTGTGATTTTTGTTAGCACTATTTTTATCTTTTGAAGTTATTTAATAAAACTATTTATTTTATTTAAAAAATTATTTTATTTAGTTCTCCTCTATTGTTTATATTCCTGAATTCAGGTTTATTTTTTTTTTCAAAGATTTTTCTTTACTTCAATGTTTGTTCTTTTTATTATTAACATTTCTTAATGGATGTTACTAAGAATACTAAAAATATTTAAGATAACTTGGCAATGAAAAGACATGGGTAAATAATATGAAGTAAATCATACCCAGTAATAATAAAGTAATTAAGAATAACAATGGTCTTGAGGTTTTTGGGGTGGTTAGAGCCAGTGTATGGGGGCAGAAGTAGCTGAGGCAGCAGAGTGAGATGATGTGGCAGCCATGTGGCAGCCGGGGGTTGTTGATGTAGCAGCAGGGTTGCTGGGTTGTTGATGTGGCAGCAGGGTTGAATAGGCTACAGTATTGCGGGGGGAGGGTAGAGTCTGTGTTTTTTGGGGTTAGAGACAGTGTTTGCGGGTTAGAGTCAGTGTTTATGGGTTAGAGTCAGTGTTTTAGGGGTAAAATCAATTTTCTAAATTTATAACACAGCCAAGCTACATGAATAATAAAATAATTCTTGCCATTTTTTTATTTTGGTTTAATAAAGCCAGTTTTTTATAATCTTGTAGTTCGAATCTATAAATATATTATTTTTTAAGTTCAATGTTATATTTTTAATAAGACCTAAATCAGTTTAGTTGTAGGAAAGGTGGTTAAGGCTTGCTTGCATAGATAGAGACACTCAATTGGGACTAGGTCAGTTAGGGACGAGCTCACTCAGTTAGGTTTAGTCAGTTAAATAATTTGGTTAGGTAGGCTAGGACCAAGATCTTATTAAAATATAACTATTAAAGTCATCAAATATGTAACATATTATTTTCTCATTCATTGTTGCTTATTCACATCCTACTTTTTACGAGTAATGTTTATTTTTCTTTAAATAATATCAATATGCGTAATAGCTATTTTTTAGATAAAAAGCTTGTCTGTGTTATTATTAAACTTTTTTGGGGGTAAATTATATGTTTTGGTATTAGAGTCAGTGCATGGGGGCAGAGTTGCTGAAGTCAGTTTACAATGAGGTATTGCTGAAGCAGCTGGGAGAAGAAGAATGCTGATGCCACTTTTTGTTGGGTTAGAGTCAGTGTTTGTGTTAGAGTCAGTGTTGTGGGTTAGAATCAGTGTTGTGGGTTAGATTCAGTGTTTTTCTGGGTAGAATTAATTTTTATCAAAATCAAACCACTGTTTATTCTTTAATTTATTTTTATTTGGTTATTATATACTTTATATTTCTATCCATGTTATGAAAGGTATTGCCAAGTTCTCTTTTATTACTTAGTGTTTGATAAAGGTGATATTCATTATTAAACATTAAATTAACAAGAACATCATATCATTGATTGGAACAATCTCTTATAATAAAAATAAAAGGAATCTGAGGATATCACATAAACAAAGAGACAATCTCTGTCAAATAAATTAGGTTTAGAACTTTTTAAGACAAAAGTACTGTTACAAAAAGTTTAGAGGAAAAACAGAAAACTCTGTTGGACTCATGTAATTCATATAGTATCAAGAACTTAAGAGTAAATGAAGATATGTTTTTGATAAGCATTTATCAGAAAAACTTTAAACATAACTATGATGAAACTGCGTCTGCGATTCGTGTAGCGAGAGAAAAATTTAGAAATGACTTTGCATATTATACAATGTATGAATTAGAGTCAGTGTTTTTGGGGTTAGAGTCAGTGTTTTTGGGGTTAGAGTCAGTGTATGGGGGCAGAGTTGCTGAATTTTGTTTACAAGTATCCTGGAAGAAAAATCAAGGGAGGAAGCCAGTTTCCAGATCATTTATATAAATATTAAAACGGATCCTGTTAGATTGATTAAATTTCTGAAAAAGATAAGTGGGCTTCTATTATGAGGCATAATTATTTTTTAGCAGGTATCCAGGGGTTATATATTTTTTTAATACACAGGTTATAAGGTTATTATAAAAAACTGTTTTGCATTATTGATGATTATAATGATAAATCTTTTATTTTATTATTATTGACACCTAGGATCAATCACGAATAATTATAAATTCTAAATGATTTCATCACTAAATTTTTCCTGACTCAAAATAGTTAGTTAGTAACATCATCGAAGGATTAAATTTTAACATTTATTTCTCTTCTTGGGTTAATTTTCATTTATATTTCATTTTTAATGTTGAGTCTTGAAAATTAGAAATAACAATAGATATTTTCATTAGAGTTCGTTTATTTCTACTTATCGCACATCAAAAAATTAATGACAGTAAATTTGTCATTAAATATGTTTTAATTATGATTTAGTTATTGGTATATTGGGTAATTTTTTATGTCTAGGACTTGAATATATAGAAATCACTAGTTCAATTTTTATTCGATATAATTCTGACTTTTGTATTTAATTTGGTTTTAGTGGTAAAAATATTTATTATAAATATTATTATCACTAATACCTAACTGCCCTGTTTATTGAATATTATTTTGTTCTATAGTAAATTCATGATAGTTGAGTGTAAGTGTAATATCCCATGTTGTGAGATGAATGGAGAATAAAAAGTATAATAGATTGGTAGTGGATTTTTTATCATATTTTTTACTCTACATTCTTGGTAAAAAATATTTACCAACTATTTGTTCTTTTTATTGTAAGCGATGATTAAACTTTTTTTCAAAAAAAGTCCCCGTTTAATCATCGCGGTGTGAATGGACCTCCTCAGAGGTGTTTGTTTAATTCTGGTAATTTTTTTACACAATTCATGTTTTATACATAATCTAATAAAAAATTATCTATTTTTAAATAAACATGAAATATATCAGTGAAAAATATAAATAATTTGAAAAGTAAGTCTAGTAACACAACATTTCCAACGCACGTTTCAAATCTTTGCAATAAAGTCAAGAGATTTTTTTAATTCATCAGTAAGTTATCATTAAACTTTTTATTATAGTCATGTTGCCTGTCATTAATAAAAGTTACATTGTGTGACAGAAATTTGTAAAAAACAATAACAAAAACATAAAATTTTATTTTCTTTGGACACTTATAAAACAACACGGCAGGTTTGTTTACAAAATATGATAACATTTAACAATCTTCCATCAGTTACAGAGTGGCAACAGACATTGTTAAAATATCAGGAAAACTCTATTCTTTTTAAACATTGATTTTTGATTCTCACTAGTATTTTAGGGAGTCGGGTCACTCGTTATTCTATTCCACATATTTTTATTTATAATCAAAGTAAATGTAAAAAAAATCACTGATATTATTTTAAAGCATCTGACCGTGACGTGGTGAGGAGGCTTACGGACTGTAGTTAGACTTACTTTTAAAATCATTAGTTTATAATTATTTTGTATTTACTAGTGAAATAGTTAAAGAACAATTAGTTATTTTATAAATTACTTTGTCATCTTAAGAGTAATGATGTTTATCTGCTTAAACTATTTTATTAAGAGTAAGTCTCACTATATTCTGACTAAGCAGATGCAGTGTGTGTGCCCTTTGCCTTTAAATTCCCATTCTCTTTCTTTCCCTCCTTGGCATGGGCATAGCCAGGGGGGGTCCGGCCCCCCTCCTTGGGCAAATTTTCTTTGAAAATTGGGAAAAAAATAATAAGTTGTGACGCTTCTGCTCAGTGGATATATATCGAAAAATTAAGCAAATATTGGATTGTTGTTTAGTTCAGCACTTAAAGAAACATAGAAAATGACACCCTAATCAAATTTTTTTTATCGAGCGTTATTTTAACTTCCTGTTATTTTATTTATTTTACTAACCAACTCTTAAAAAAAATAATAATAAATAAAAAATTAGGAATAGGGTTTAGGGGCTGTTAAAGCCATAATGTTTATGACAGTACATTGGATGAGAATATTAAAAATTAGGGATGGGATATTATGGTTAGTCATTGCTCAAATACCTAATCAAAATTTTGAACTACGGAATATATATATTTATTTATTTATCTACCTAATTAGTGATCTATATATTCTTTTATTCTTTAGGACAGCCTAAAAAATAGAACTATGTTATCTCCTGCTAACAGCTGGTACGCTGGGACCATTCTTGATTATTATTTTAAGAAAGGTAAGATAATAAAATTTAAGAAAGTGAACTCTCTTAAAGCCAATAAAATTTAAGAAAAAACGAATTTTTGACATATTATTTTGTAACAAACATAATAATGCGGTGTATTTACGATACACCGCTGGCTCTTTTCTTTGTTGATCTTGAGCCAAACTCTATTAACAAAGACATCTTCAATGTGACCACACTTTATCATTGTAAGATCAAGGTTGAAGAACCTTACAAACGAATGACAGTGGTCCAGTGTACCCGATGTCAAGCCTTAGGACATACCAAACACTACTGCAACCTTCCTCCCAGATGCGTTAAATGTGCTGAGTCTCATTTAACTCAAGAATGCACTAAAACACCGGAAAAGGATGCAACATGCGCGCTATGTCATGGAGCTCACCCAGCCAGCTATAAGGGCTGCACAGTGCACAGAGAGCTTCAGTCAAAACTCCGCAAAAAAGGCAGACTGGCTGAACCAACCGTACCACATAAAGTCAATTTTCAACCCCCACAGTACATATCAGATCCCACCCATCTCACAAACAACAAACGGATTCATCACCCCAACAAACCAACCCATCTCTTCAAACGCCTCTAGCACCTCTATTGCCAACACCACAACCTCTGACCAACAATCAGGGCTCCAGTTATGCCTCTGTCGCATCAGGCGGTCCTCCTAAGAGACCCCGTCTACCCGTCCATATTCCTCCTCCAACCAATAACAATGTATTTCCTTACCTTCAAACCTTCCTAAATGAACTCCGTCTAACACTTGAACCCCTTTTCACTGCCCTCACAACTTTAACCACAATCCTTACTTCTCTCTTCCCGCCCGGCTGGCGCCCTCCCTTTAACTAATTCTTCCCTCACCGTCCTCCTTTGGAACGCCAACGGCGTCACCCAACACCGGCAGGAATTAGACTTAATTCTACAAGACAGAAGGATCGACATTGCCCTCATCACACAGAACACACTTCACTTCACGATCGCATTTTCACATCCAAAATTACACTACATACAGAACAGATCACCCAGATAACACTGCGCACGGGGGTAGTGCGATCCTAGTACGGAATTCCCTCTCTCATTATGTTATCCCCTCAACATCGTCACAAGCAATTCAGTGTACTTCCATTTCATTAAACACCACTCCTTTCAACTACACCATATCTTCAATATACTGTCCTCCAAGCCAATGCGTTTCCAGACAAGACTTCCTCTCCTTATTTCAATCCTTAGGTCCTAAATTTATTGCTGGAGGGGACTTTAACGCAAAACATCCTCAGTTTGGCTGTCGAGTTAGTAATCCTCGAGGTACCTCTCTCCTTGATGTCATATCCTCAACAAATTTCCAAATACATTCTCCAAACGATTATACTTACTATCCTACAGATCCTAACAGGCTTCCCGATCTTCTAGACTTCTTCATTACCTCTCCAATTACTCAGCTTCATCCTACTGTATCAATCCTCAATGATCTATCCTCAGATCATAGCCCTGTGTCCTTTACTCTAGATATCACTCCTCCAATACCTTAAAGCCCAGACTGATTAACGGACCAATAGACTGGGACAGTTTTCAGACTCTAATCGAAGAAAAACTGGACTTGAAAATACCTCTAAAAACAGCCGACGATATAGATGAAGCTGTACAGTTATTAACCGACGCTATACAGACATCAATATGGGATTCACAAATAAAGGTTAACAACAATACTACGAACAAACCATTTACTTTACCTACTGAAATACGTAAACTAATAACCGATAAAAGACGAGCTAGATCTAATTGGAAACGTACTCGATACCCATCCGACAAACGCTATTTAAATACTATTAGCAGAAAACTTACTAACCTAATACGACAATACAACGAGGACAAGTTTAAAAACTTTACTGATAACCTAACAGAGAAAGACCGCTCCCTTTGGAACGCAAGTCGACGCCTGCTTTCCCACAAATTTATTCCTTCTCCTTTGCAGAAAGGTGATGGTTCTTGGGCAATAGCTGAAACCGATAAGGTAGAAGTCTTTGCTCAACACCTCACTAATCTTTTCTCTCCGCATCTAGACATCCTTGACCAAGAACATATCTAAATGATTGAAAAGATCTCCTTTCACCTCACCAGTTGTCACTTCCACCGAAAGCCTTTAACCCTTCTGACATTATGTATATCATCAAACACCTTAAACCCCGGAAATCCCCTGGTTACGATCTCCTCACCTCTGAAATCCTGAAACATCTTCCGAAAGGGAGTCCTTTTCCTAACCTACATTTGCAACTCAGTCCTTCGAACAACCCACTTCCCGACCCAATGGAAATTCGCTACAGTCATAATGATCCCAAAACCTGCTCATTTAGCCTCATCCTACCGACCAATTAGCCTCCTACCTGTCATGGGTAAAGTTCTAGAAAAACTCCTTCACCGTAGACTGCTCCCTATAATCAACCAATACCTTCCTAATCACCAGTTTGGATTTAGGTCCCATCATTCCACAATCCAACAATGTCATCGGCTTGTTGATGTCATTGCCTCCTCTCTTGAGAGGAAAAAGTATTGCTCAGCGGTCTTTCTTGATGAGGCTCAGGCTTTTGATAGAGTTTGGCACGCTGGCTTACTTTTTAAACTCAAGAGTGTCCTTCCCTTCACCTACTATCTTATCCTTAAGTCCTTCCTCTCAGATAGATACTTTCGAGTCAGCTTAGGATCATCATTCTTTAATTTATCCTGTTAGCGCAGGAGTCCCTCAAGGCAGTATTTTAGGTCCAACACTGTACTCCTTTTACACACACGACATCCCTGAACATCCTTCCACGATCCTAGGAACCTTTGCAGACGATAAAGCCATTCCTTTCTGTTCACCAAGATCATATAACAGCCTCTGATCATACTCAAAATCACCTATATCTTCTAGAACCTTGGTTAAGGAAATGGAGGATAAAAATAAACGAACAGAAAAGTGTTCATGTCACTTTTGCTCTTCGCATTGATTCCTGTCCTCCAGTCACCCTTAACCAAGTTCTTATTCCTCAATCCTCCTCTGTCCGATACCTAGGCCTTAACCTTGACAGACGATTAAACTGGCAACTACACACAAAAATTAAACGTACTGACATTTCAAGACGATACAAGTTCCTGCTGCGTCTTCTAGATCATAGGTCGAAATTATCTCTGAGCAGTAAGCTTCGAATTTATAACGTAGTCTTAAAACCCGCGTGGGCCTATGGCCTAGAAGTTTGGGTAGCACCAAGCCCTTCCAACTCCCAACGTCTACAAATCCTACAGTCAAAAATCCTCAGAAAATTACTAATGCTTCTTTTTATGTTTCTAACCTTACCCTACATAACGACCTCAACGTCCCATTTGTTAGAGACCTCTCTAAATCCCGCTACCAAAAGTTCCATGAATCCTAGTAAACAATTCCAATCCATTCGTAAAACTCCTCTCATCTAAAACCCTTCCAGATAATCCTACAGGCGCCTGAGACGACAGTGGCCCAGAGACCAGCTAAACCAGCCATAAATTAATTCCCCTCTATTTGAGTTTTGCAGCTTCCAACATCGGGGGAGACTAGGAAGCACCATATGCTTCTTTGTGAACCCCTGGTGTTGGGGCTGCAGGATCTTAAAACTTATTACCTATCTAACTAATATATTCTATCCAAATTAACTCTTATCTAATCTATCATATTATGTATCTATATCCAATATATCTCTTCCAATATAATTATCACTATAATATTCTATATACTAAATAATTCATCTATCAACTCCCGCCAGAGTGCAATCAGTGGATTGTTTCTCTTACCAGACTCTCAAGCCATGAAACTATATTAACTCTAATACTTGTAACAATAATTGTTGTCGTATTACTCAATATAAAATGTCAAAAAAAAAAAAAACAAGTTATGTTACAAACATATTTATTAAACATTTACACTGTAAAATATTTATAGCACAGTTACATTGTATCGAATGATAACATCATCTAAACACGTGTTTATATCAAGTAAATTTGAGTCACAACTATTTATCTGTAAAATTTTAACAACCATTCTTTAAATACAACTAATATGTACAAAATACAATAAAAAACATTTATTTATTTTTCGTTCCTTTTTTTATTCAAATAATACAAAATAATACAAATGTTTCTTAAGACAGTTAAATGTTTAATGAATAATTAATACAATGTAAATTTTAATTTTTCTCTCCTTATGAGAAGCAATTTATGGAGCTTAAAGAAGTGAAACCATTGTTGTTGTTGTTAAACTCTCAAGTCTCTCATCATATTATATTTATTGATAGATATAGCTTTTAACCTTATGGTCATCATCAGTGCTGACGAACAAAGTATGAAAAGAGTACAAAGTCACTCATTAGCTAAACAAATTGGACTGCTAGTCGTCACAGCTAACAAGCGACTCCTAACTCTTTTTATAAATTGTCCTGATGATGGCTAAAAGATTGAAAGGCTGGCTCTGTCAAATATTATACGCAAAGAGGTTTAAAGTATAGATCTTAAAATCTGATTGGAATTGCTCAAACTTGCTAGTACTTTATAGTTTCATTAGGGCTACTTTTCCTCATCTTAAGGAGAATAGGATTATTCCTCCAATTCAAAGATAAAACAAGAAATATTTCACGCCAAATACTGATTTCCAGTTATTAATTTTAATATTTAGAAAACTGTAAGACAACATTTCCATAGGAAGAAGTCTGAAATTATTCTAATACCTTTAAAAACTTCAACAATAGAGATTTTATAAGAATAACCATCCAAAAATACATTTTTATTCTCATTATTTTTAGTGATTTTTTTTTTACAATTTGTATTTATTTCCACTAAATCATTTAAAAGTCTTATATAAATGCAACAAAAATTATTAATATTTGTGAGAATAGATTTTTTTTATTATTATACATCTAGAAAAAAAATTATTATATTTTTATAATTTTATACAATTAAAAATATCACAAGTTTGAAAAAAGTACACACTTAAAAACACCAAAAAATACTGCTTTCAAAAAATGTTTTCTCTTTTTGCTTTTTATTACAGGTAAAATTACATAAAAAAAGAAAAACAATATATTTTTATTAATTTATTTTATGAAAGATCTAAGCAGGTCGGGTAATGACAGCTCTGACAAATAATATAACTGTTTTTTTTTTTGGTAATAATAAAAATGACTATTGTAAAGATTGTTTCTTAAGGTGGATTTAAATTACTCCTTTTAAATAAAATAAAATTTAAAAAAACAATGGTCAGATCTTCGGCTTCTACCTAGATGACTGGAGCAGCAGGTTTAGAGGTATTGAGGGTTCAGATTCAGCTCTGTCTTCACACCCACTAGATTTACAGCTGGTGAAGTGTTGAAACTGAGGACAGTAGGGACTGCTGCTAATGTCCCTAGCCACTGTGGGGTCAGCATTTAGGTTAAAGGTCTTTTTTTTGGAGGCAGCCAATTTGGCGGCCTCTGACTGGTCTACTCCAGTCAGTGGTCTCTGCGACGGCAGCAGATGCCCAGTTTTTGTGATTTAGTGACAAGGTAAGCTGAAAATTTCCTATGGTAGTAGAATTTAGTCTAGCACTCCCCACATTCTGGTGGGGTGGCATAAAGCTCTTTTTTTGACCTTCCGAACAAACAAAAAACCAATGGAAATTTCTTTGTTCATTTAAAATATTAATTAAAAAATCAATAAAACATTTCCATAAATCATTTCTTTATATGCTGTTCTTTTAACAGTCAAATCTGAAAGTTACTATAAAATAGTGTTCAAATATATTAATAACATTCATAAACTGTTTACCAACTTATTAACAATGCCTTTCAAAATTATCATACTTATCAAAATAAGTACATATTTACAATTAAGTTAATTGTACATAAAATATATTACTAAGAGTATTATATTTGTCCTAAAGGTACCACTACCAAACCTGATATATTCTTAGGTATAAAAAATATACAATAAGAAAAATGTGTATAATATTTATCACAATTTTAATTTTTCTAACTAAAAAAAAAAACAACAAAAATTAAGTACTAAGTTTAACTAAATTAAGTATTTTAATTCTATAGCCTTAATACAAAAAAACATGTTGAGTAACTTTATAAAAAAAATTGTGCAAACATTTTTGAGCACACGAAGAAATAGTAAGTCAATCAAGCAAGACATTAAGGAAACAAATAATTATAAAAATACTAAAAAAGATCACTAAACTTAACACAAAATAAAAAAGCAAGAGGTAGTTAAAAATAAATAAATGAAATGTACAAACAAACTGAGGCAAGATAAGGCTATAGAAAAAAGCTTAAAAAATATTTAGGTACTAAATATTTAGGCAAAACAAAAGAAAACATAATTTATCAGATAAAAAAATTAGAAAACATTTTGAGATCGTTGCATCAAAATGGTTTAGTATTTTTATTCAGAGGGAAATGCTTCTAAACATTCAAAAACTAATTTTATAAAAAGAAAATATTTATTTTTTCATCTAAATATTTTAAAATACATTTAATTTTTTTTTATAAACACAGAATATTTTGGGCGGATGAGAAAAAACAGCTTTGACTTTTTTCTAAACATTTATTAAAATTTACAGTCATAAAGGGGATATAAGAAGAAAAACAATAGATTTTGTGTCATTTCAATATGTATAATCCTAAAGAATTAGTTAGAGAATCATTGTATATTACTGTACTCAGGGAATCAAAATTTTAAGGGTTAGATTTAAATTAAATGCATATTGTTCGATTATCATGCCTCACCAGTGATATTATTGCTTATGCGGAACAATTTTTGAAGGCTATGAAAGAAAAATTGATTTTTTTTTGGAAAAGTATGAATATTATAGAATTATACTTCAAATAATTTACTACTACGTCATTCATTTGATATTTCCTAAATTAGCCACGATATCAATTCAATTGTTTCTGCTCGAATATTTCAATTTTTATAACTATTCAAGTCAAGTAATAATTAAAATTTATTTACTTAGGAAAAACTAGTAGTATTATTAATTAAAACATGAGGTTTTCAGTAGCATATAGTGAAATAAATGCTTAGGTGTTTCAGCGGCATACAGTAGATGTTAAAAAAAAAGTTTTACTTTGGCTAGATTTAGAACATCATGGAAAAAACCAAATGATCTACAACAGGGTTATATAAACATCATCAACATTAACATAATTACCACCAAAAGACCTCAATCTCCATAACCAAAAAGTTTATTTATTTCTTCACACACCCACAAATATATATATATATATATTATATTATATATATATATATAATATATATATAAATATATTTGTGTGTGAGTAGTGAGTATGTAATAATAATATAGAATTACATTATACTCATGCTATTTATTTCATTAGTATAAAAAAAAATAATAATGTAACAGAAAAATACAAATACGATACTAAGATAAAAAATAAAAGATGCAGAATTTTGTGCGACAATTAATCAATAGTATTCAACTCAATTAGTCTTCCAGTTCAATGTAAAAAAATAATTATTACTAGGTTACTTTTTGAAAAGAGTGCTTCAGACAAATTCGATGTAATATGATTTAAAATTTTAAATTATTACGGAGACACATACAAGTAATAGTGATTAAAAAATAATTAACTCTCGGGGGTTCTTTATGCAATTGCTTATACATCAAAACTATACTTACTAAGTTCTGTTTAATTGTCTGTAAAATTAAACTTAAATTATAAATGCATTCAATGAAATGAAAATAAACTATGGAGACAAAAAGGCACTATTTCTTGAAGTAACCCATACTGCGGTAAATATTAACTCAAAGAAACCCATTCTCTGTCAAGTGTAAATTAAACAGGCTGAGGTACACATATAAATTTACAAGCATCGTCACCTTTAGAGCTCTTTAGTCTAACTTTATAAGTTATAAAGATTTTAGTTCATTATTACCAATAAAAAACATTAGGCTCTGTAATTATTAGGCCATATTCATAAATAAAAATTACTTTTATATCATATACACTAATAAAATAATTGTTTGTATGCTGGCTTTCATTACCAGAGGCAGGTTTAGCTTCAAATCCAAGAAAATAGACAAGAAATTTAAAAATGTCTGCTACAAAGGTGGACATCATTTACTGTGTTACAAAACATCTATTAAAAAAAAAAAGAAACTAAATACAAAAACATAAATATTCAAGCTGAAATTAAGAACTAAGGCTGAAATAAAGGCAATTTGGTTCAGGTCAAAACCAAAGGTTGTATAACACAGAAACAGGCCTTACAATGAGCACAACTATAGAGTCCTAAAACTCACACAAGATTTGAATTTTGCAACATTTGTGTGGAATGAATAATATAGTATTTTAGACAGGTGGTGATAGGTCTTAAATTAAGCTGACAATTTAACGCTAACGCCCCTTTTAGTAATAACCTTTTTAAAATGTATTTGAATTGAGTATTGTTACTATATAAATATATATATATATATATATATATATACATAATTCACAAACACAAACACACACACACACACACACACACAACACACACATATATATATATATATATAATATATAAATATATATATATAATAACTGAGTTAATTACTCATTTGTAAAGTAAAAACATAGCTTTCACAAGGTAAACACAACAGCCAACAGTTCAGACCTATTAAAAATATTAAAAAAAAAACAGCACAGGAAACAATTCAATTAATGCATGAATTATTTCCTGGTCCATAAGTATTTTCATTTTTGTGATCTGAAGCCCAGATCATGCGATTGACACTCTTGGATCTTCTCTTTGGGTTTTTTTTATATAAGTTTGAGTCAACAAGCTCGCTAACACCTATGCCTTGGATGAGGAAACTGAACGCTGTATCCACACAATTCAGACACATTTATGCCAAAAAAAATCATGGAAAATTACAACAAAAGAGTGCATAAGGACCAGCAAAGTCAGGGAGACTATTTACCCGATATGCTATTTCAAACACTCTTTACTATATTAGTGAATAAAAATTTACACTTTTTACCTATGAACCTGTGTGCTCCTTTTTGTGTGAATTTTAGGACACCCTCTATAATCAGATAAAGAATCCCTTAAAAAATTACTTAATAGCTTGCATAGAAGCAGAAATTATACACTTTTCAGAAAATGTTACCTTTTAGATAAAATAATTGTATCAGCATTCAAATAAATCTAAATAAAACCCTCGATTGAGCACAATTTAAACAAATATGTACTAAGTCATTTATATAGACAGAGCTAACTGACAACATTTTTGAAGTGGTCAAGTTAAATCAAGTCTGCTAATGGTTATTATTTACTATGTTAAAATTTCATTATTTTTTTATTCAAATGACAGTCTTTTTAACATAAATGACATAAGGGAAACACTGTGATGGTTCTTCATCAATTGATCATAGTTCATAATGATTCAAGGACCATCATACCACTACCCCTCATACTTTTAAATTTTAATTATTTGTTGACAATATAAAAGATAATTAGAAAGAATGTTTATAAACTTAAAACTTTTTTTGAACACGAAGTATTATGCAGTTAAATTAATCAAGTCATGTGGAATGATTTCGGAGATGATGACTAGCAGAGAACCAGGGCCTATACAGATGACTTTGTGTTTAATTCAGCCCACCTAGTTTCGAAGTACAACCTAAGAGCATGACCTGCCTTGCCTACCGGTGAATTGTCTTCATTAAATGTTTCACAATTATCAAAGATAAGTCTTACGTCTGAAGCGAATTCTTCTTTAGATTTGTACCTAGAAAAAAATAGTCGATAGAAGCATCATTTATCTGTATTTGATTTATACATAAAAGTTATACATTTAAGAAATAATAATAGTATACAATAATAGTAATTGTAATAATAGTATACATTTAAGAAAACTCACTCGTTGTGTTGAATCCTTTTATTTATAGTGTGCAAATCCATTGGATTTTTAATTATTTTCCTATAAGTCGGGAATTGCTTAGTATTAACAGCTAATAAGAAAGGCCAAGCTTCATCGTGCGCTTCCAGCTCATCTAACACAAGTCTACAGGGGGCCATTTCTTTGTTCATTCGTTTCTTTTCTCTTTTACCAACAGTAGGCGTACTAGATGTCACAGGCACAGGGGAGGAAGTGGCGGTCATTGGTGCACTCTCGTCCGTGCACATAGGCGTTGTGTTGATGCATCTGTAAGCATAAAAACATTGTTGAACGACAAACCTCGACCACCAGAAGCTCATTTTTCCTTTGGAAATTGGCTAAAATGAACTTTTTTAATAAAAATAATATAAATAGTGTCACCGTCTTTTCCCAACGGGAAATCCTAGGTAGACAAACCTTTGGATGATCAGGAGTTTTGGCAGCTTTGATTCCGAGGAATAAAGCTTTCTCCTAGAGGCTGTATGTGTGTGTGTATGTGTATATAATAAAACATATAAACTACAATTAAATTAAATTTAATTAATATTTATTAATTGCAATATAAATCAGAGAGCAAACTCTAAAAAAACAGAGTTGGGCTGTTTTAGTCAAATAGGATAATAAAGCAATATTGTAACTTACACTGTCTGTAATTTGGATTAAAAGGCATCACATCAATTAGCTATTTTATAAACTAAAGAGTTAAACTTGGCCTGACAGTGATATCTATAGAGGTGTAGCTTTCTGTGGTCTCACTTCAGAGCCCTAGAGCACAGGCATCCAAAAATATCCACAATACACAATATTTCCTAAGCGCTAGTTGCTTCTGAGTAAGCATCTCTTACTTGCCAATTAGCAAGCCTGAAACTAAGTGAGGCCTTCAGGTTGAAGACCTCCCCCCCCTCCAACAATTATTTAACCTCTTGAGAACCATTTCTACTCTCATTTTGAGGAGAAGGCAACATCAGTAGGTTCGCTATTTAGCGTAAAAACTAAGTGGGCTGACTGAGAATTGAACCTAGGATATCTCGAGCTAGACTTACATGACTTTAAAAAGGCCTGAAGCTTTAACCAACTGACCTATCAGTGAAACCCTTTCCATTCATACAGTTTAGATATTAAAAAATTCTTAATACATAAAATTTGAATGTAAACTTACGGAGGAGGGGTCGAAGGTGGTGGGGTGATGGAAGGAGGGGGGTGAGTAACAGCGGTGAGAACAGGTGGGGTAGAATTACACATATCTGTTATATCAGGAGGTAGAGTATTATTAGTAATAACAGGAGGAGAAGGGCTCGGAGTGCCTTGCTTGCAAGCACTTCCATCATTATCTTCTTTCTCTTTATTCTCTTCTTTTTCCTTCTCCTTTTCTTTATCCTTTTTGGATTTCCTGGCTATTTTCTTCTTTGGATGTTTACTAGCACAATTACTACAGTACCATTTGCCTCTGGGTACCTACAAAGTATTCAAAACTTGTTTTAAAATAATACAGGGTTGTAAATTTCAAATACATCATCCAGATTATCTCAGCTTCTAATAGAGCTGTCGACAACTAATTAGTATCCACCTCCACTAAGTCAACTACCAGCACCTTAAATAACTAATTAATTTGCTGGTGATTGTCTTCCTAGTATACATAAATATATTTATTTTAGACTAAGTGCATGAAGCACAAAATTGTATTGTAGGGTCAAAAAATGTTTAAGGCAACACAAATGAATCTTACAAATCACATAAAAAAATTAATACGATATAAAAAAAGGCATTATGAGACATCTAAAAATAAAAACTTATTGATGTTATAGCGTGGAATATCTAACAAACAACTTTTTATTTTCTTTTAACACAAAATTTTTCAAATGATAACTCTTGAATTTCTTGACTTAATTTATTAAAAATCACTATTCCAAAGTAATTGCGACCAGTTCTTGACTTATTTAACCTATGACTAGTAGGGTACAAGTTTATTTTCATTTCTTGTATTACGATTATGTATTTCTTTGGTTTTCATAAAATTATTTACATTAAATTTTATAACTTTAAACGATGGTAAACATACAATGAATAAAAAGGTAAAATTATTAATTATTATTAAATTTATTGATAATTTAAATTATTATTTATTTACAGCTGTCCACTCCACAGTTAACCCCATTGAGATCGGAAAAGCAAGATTATTGCAATTATTAGAAGCTATTGAAAATTATTATAGCTATCAGATTGCCAAAATGTGTTTTTCTATGATAACTTATGAATTTCAAATTGGAGCATATGATAGTGGGGATTAATTCAAAAAACTGTACCATTAACTAAACCAATGCTTGTGCAAAAACAATACTTTTTCTACAAACCTATGATAGAAATTATGAAAAGTAGACACTGTCCCATATCTACTTTCAAAGTGATTTGATAAAATTTTGTAACACAGCTGGGAAGGAGTTAAATTTGCATATAAGATTTACATCTGCCTAACTAACTACTTTAGTAGGCCATCCTTGCTTACAGCTCAGAGCTATTATTAGTCAATAAAATTGAATTTTCCTTCTTAGTAGCATCAATTTTGTACAGTCTATTAAACTAAGAGAGAATAAGAAAGTAAACTAGCAGTTAATTACCTTGGTTAGAGGAGGGATCATACAGTCAGTGTGATAAGAAATAGGACAGGCTTCACAAAGCATTAAGTTTCTACCAGTCTTTTTGCCGCATACAATACAGTTTCTCTCTCCTTTAGCTTGATTTAGACATTGGAAACAATACCTGTAATATACAAACAATAGTTTAGCAACCAAAATATTTTAAAACATAACTGAATTGTATATTTTTTAATATTATTAGAGAATTTTTGTCAGAAATTGATGCTTTTATGAGGATATTTGGATGATGGAATAGCAGAGTCACCCGTGGTGTAGTGGTTAAGATATGCGGCCAATACACAGAATGAATTGACTTTAAACTTCCAATTTTATTTAGTCATGGGTTCAATCCCAGCACGGGCCTCTGGGATTTTTATGAGAGGGATAAAAATTCTGCGTACCACGTCCTTCAAAAGGGACATAAAGCCGGTGGTTTCGACCCTGTGTGTTGTCAGGTACTCGTTAAAGATCCCTTAGTTAAATGAAACTGGGTATAGGCAAAATTTAGGACCCTCATAAGTAGATTCATTATAATACTATAGTGTGTCTGCCTTGTAGTTTTAAGTGTGTGGAGGTTTGGTTTAACAGCGAGGGCACGTGTTGTTCTAGTTTTTACTAGACTATATGAGACAGTTAAAAATGTATGATTGCTTTAAAAAAAGCATGAGAGGAATCATAGAAATTCACTAGGCTCTTCTGTCTAGATAAAATGAAATATACCTACACTTAAAGTTAAAAGGAGTAGAACACTATCTTAGAGAGCTAGTAAAAAGGGCCCAACACCGTGGCCTACTAGCGCCTGGAAGTTACTACCACTCCCTCCATATTACTACTATATGTATATATATATATATATATATATATATATATATATATATATATATTATATATATATATATGTGTGTGTGTGTGTGTGTGTGTGTGTGTGTGTTTTCTGTGTGCATTATGAGAATTTTCTGAATACCAGGCAAAGTGCCAAGTAATAAAAAAATAATGAAATAAAATATTAAAAATAACCAAAAGACACAAGAGACTTCTTCTAAGAAGGCTGAAGGGTCGCGTGGCATCAAGGTTATGGCAAATTCAAGTTAGCCATAACAATCATATTAATTTAGAGGAATAACAAATAATTTAGCTTTTTTTTAATAATTCTTTTATTATTTATATATATATATATACAATAAAAACAATGAAAATCCCATAAATCTAATGATTGTGTTTGTGAGCAACAATTAAAAGTAAAAAATATTATCAATAAATATAGTATAGGTATAATAATGTGCACTTTTTTTATCACTTAAAACATTTAAAATAACAATTTTTTAAGCATTTGTTGCCAGCATTTTAATTTTGGATAGTAATTTTAATGTTAAATTTTTATTATAATTTTTTTAATGTAGGACCCTTAGTGTATTAAAATCCATCAGCCATTTTTTTATTATTTCTGATTTTTGATATGACATCTCACTGCGACATCTAATCATTTATAATATCTTTGCCAACAAAAAATTTAATCGCTGTTGGCAAGGAAAAAATAATTTGATACATGTCATATCAAATTTTTTTTAAAAACTTTTATATTCTATGTATTAATATAGAATACTTCATATTTGTTGGAAAAATACAGATAAAAAATTGGATTCAAATTTGAAGTCATTGTGGAAGTTAAGGGTAAATAAAGTTAATATTGTGGATGTTTTCATGGGGGGTATTGTGGATGTTTTCAGGGAGGGGGTAAATATTGTGGAGTTATGGGGGGATATTGTGGATGTTTTCAGGAGGGGTAAATATGTGGAAGTATTGAGTAAATACAATTTCATAGAAACTGTACGCTCTTAATCACAGTTGAGGACTAGTTAAAGTCCTAATAAGTTTTAATAAGTTAAAAACTAATTTGAAATCCCTGCACTTGTATAAATGTATTTTTTTTTAATTTTAAGATCAAATTTAAAATGCATCCACTACATAAATTCTCTGGTTTATAAATTTTAAAATCTTGCTTTGTGGTCGTCCGAATACAAAATTTGATGGAAAAATGCTTACCAGTCTCCTTCAGGAATATCTTCAATCTTTGGTTTGAAGCAATAAGTATGGTAGCCCTTGTCACAGCCATCACACAACAACAACTTATCTTCATTATCCCCCGAATGACAAAATTGACAATTCTGTAACAATATCAATCAATGAGTACAATGTTAAGGTTAATAAAGATATACGTAATAAAAACCATATAGTCCGAGAGCTGAGGGCAGATTTTCTACACCATATGATCTACAGGACCATGAGTAGAGTAAGAAAATCACTGGTCTGGTGTTTTATTCTGGGTCTGAACCATATTGTGACTCAGTAAAATTTTAAAATTATTATAACTATATAATTTTTGAAAATTCTTAAAAAGTTTTTAAAAAATTTGGCCCTCAAAAAAATATAATGAGTGTGAGAGAGAGAGAGAGAGTAGATAATATTTCTTAAGATATGGGCTGTATCTTAAAAATGAAGCAAAGTACGTAAATAATAAACAGGACTAAAAATGTTTGTTTTCTTGAGATTTTTTTTTGAGAAGAAATTTTCTTGAGAAAGAAAAAATTTTTCTTTCAAATAAATTTTATTTGAAACCTTTTTTTTTAGAAACTTTAGATATAAGATAGTTGTAATAATTTTAAATTTTTGCTGAGTCAGTATATTGTCCAGCCCCGAAGTAAAACACCAGACTCGTGGTTTTCTTACTCTACTCTATTAGTCCAAGAGCAGGACCTGAAAAAATGTGACTCATTTTGTACTACTTCAAACCAAATTTTTCTGAAAATACATCTTAAAGTATGAAGAAAAAACTTAGTCTGCCTATCCATAGTGGAGCCTTTCATGTGATTGCACATGCTCAAAATTTTATAAATTTGCACAAATCTCAGTTTTTTAAAAATCAGTGGTTCCCCGTCATGTGCAAAACATGAAGAGAACATTTGTTAAAAGTGATAAAATGCTCTGTAAAACGAGTCTTCAATCATAACAACTGGATGACTACAACCAAAGTTATGGCTCTTTCAAAAACACCAAAAAAAATTGTTAATTTATGCAAAGTCAGCAAATTTCTTTAAAAAAATATTGGGTTTTTGTGCATTATTTGGCCATTTAACAAATGTTATTACTTTAGTTGTAGTTATCAGATTTTGACCAAAAAAACTCTCGTTTTATAGGAAATGTTATCAGCTTTTAAAAAAGTTCTCTTCATGTTTTACTACCAAGAAAACTGGAATTTGTGAGATTGTTTTAATATTTTGAGCATGGGCAATCATGTGGAGGGCTCCACTCTAGATAGGTAGACCATGGTTTCCTTAATAATTTAAGGTATATTTTCAGATAAATTTGGTTTAAAGTAGTACAAAATGAGTACACATTTTTTAGGCCTGGCTATTGGACTATATGGTCCTGTAAATCTTATAAATCAATGTCTATAAATCTTGTACCATAGAAAATTACCTCTGAACTAATAGTAACAAAAATTATCAACATTTTTTTTTTTCATTTGTAAAAAATAATCATTCTTTATGTTATTCAAAATCCAGAGAAGTAAGAAGGGCATGACAATGCCATATTTCTCTCGTCAAATTATCTTTAAAAGGTATTCAATTAATGCTGCGTTAACTTCCAAATAAACTATCATATCATATAAAACTCTAAAAATTAACTTTGTCAAATAAAAACATGATTTTCCTATTCATTATTCAACACTCTGGTTCCCTGCCATCTCAAGGTAAGTATGTATTTATATACCTACATGATTTGACACATGGTTCAGAGGCAAAATAATATAAATTCTTTATATACAGAAAAATTTTTTAAAAAAACTTTGAAATAAAATGAAGCTTCAAATGACAAATAAAAATCAAGAGAAGCCATCACATTAAGACTATGTATAAAATCATAAATAACCTTTATAGTGACTGTAAATATACAGTAAATAAAAAATATTAAATATTAAAACACAGTAATAAAATATTATTATAGAGAAATAAAAGAATAAATGTTTTATACTTTTTATTTTTTAACTAAGATACATAATAAAAATATGGATAGTAAGTAAACAGGTTAGAGTATAAGTAATTCTCATTATTTCTCAAAGTAACAATCGTGAGTCAAAGTTGACACAAATACAGAAGATTTCTTTCTAAAGCATATAGTTAATACAAGTTGAGTAAGCAAATGAAGAATAAGCTCCTGTCAATACTTGCTTTTGGATAATGAATATCCCTGGAAGAGATTGGGCTAAGCATATGATTCCCTTGCATATGAGATCAGTTCATATGATTCCCTTGCATATGAGATCAATGCATATGATTCCCTTGCATATGAGGTGACCTGCTATGTGATAAGATCCCCTGGATATTCACATGCAACAGCAAGTTTTAACACCAGCTGTATTCTTCACAATATAGAGGACTTTGAAATGTCTTCAAATAAATTTGATCTCCTAAGGTCCATCACGATTACAAGGTAACAGCAATCTCAAGAGTAAAGCTGTGAAACAACTTTAAAAAAGAAAATTAAGAGAGAAACTTCTAGCATAGCATTAAACCTTTCATTACTTGAAGGAGGAGGGGAGGTATATTTGTGTTTTCATTTTTCTTTAAATTTGTACATTTTTATAATTCAAATAGTTCATATAGACAGAAGTAATTTCTAACCAATTTACTTACTTGGGATTAAAAATAAATTTATTTAAAACTATAAAGTAAATATAAAATAAGATGTCTGGCGTAGTAATTAAAACTTACAAACAAAAAGAGGAAATAGAGGTGTCATGATAAATAGAGGTGATAATGATAACTTATATAGGTTTGTTAGTTATGACTGATGACTTAACACTAACAAGCAGTTACTTTTTTCTGTGCATAAGCTGGTGATGAATAAGTGCAGTGTAGGTAATAAATGTTGTTTAATATAAGCTATAATAATTAATAATATTTAATAATAATAAGTAATTAAAAATTTACTAATAAGCTTTTAAGATTTACTTAGAGACCCCCACACTCATGAATACCTTGTGGGATTTCACTATTTTCAGTGAAATCCCACTGTATTGTATCAGTGAAATCCCACTTGTATTGAAAAAAAGTTTGTAATACTGGTTTCATTTTTGTATTAATACTTTTTTTTGTGAAATAAAGAGCTTTGAAAAAAAATCTAAGAATGAAAATGTTGGGTACGGGGTGTCTCAGATCTTTTCCTAACCATATCTGATTTGCTCATTCATATTAACGGTTTAAATAAGGAAACGTGCAAGTCAGGCATCGGATTCACTAAGCACATTTTTAATGCTTTGATCTCGCTGCATTCGTTTGGACTTAATTGGGCACAACCTCAGTCAGCAAAAACTCCACTTTATACCCAGCTTTCACCATAGGGCCTACTGACTACGCTCGACATCAAAACATTTTTCCGGTTTTATAAATTGTCAAAATTTTTGCTAAATCATTATTGTCGAATAATGATATCCAATCGTCAATTAGACCTAAAGATAGATTATTGTATAAAGTTTAAACTATCTAGCATAAACACACTGGGAGTTACGATAATAACCGACACACGCACCGCACATATACACACAGACAGACAACTTGGAAAAAACTACTCATGAGGTCTTAAGAACAACTGAACCTGGATAATTAAAGTGAAATCCTGGTTTTGGATTTTTAAAGCAAACACAATACTTTTCCTATATACCTACAGTATAAATGAGGAAAAGTAAAAATAGGACCAGCAACAACATATTTCAAATATGGAGTCATTTTCTATGTTTTTTAGGCCTGTTAGTGATAATTATACTAGCAGGGATTTCTGTCTCAAATATGATTGTCATAATTTTCCTATAAAAATATATTTTCTAATTTGGAAATTTTCATAACAATCATATTTGAGACAGAAAATTCCTGCTAGTATAATTATCACTAACAGGCCCAAAAAACATAGAAAATGACTCCATATTTGAAATATGTTGTTGCTGGTTCTATTTTAAGGTTTCCATTAATTACTGTTTTTTCGACTGTATAATCACTTAGTTGTCATATTAACTATTTTTAGTCATCAAGGACCTAGCAAATTTTTTACAAAGGAAATTTGCTCGAATGATGATTCTTGCTTATTAGTTTGTAATATTGGCTCTTTAAACCTGGGTCAATCCATTTCAAGTGATCCAGAGATGTTGCTAAAAAAAATTAAAATTGATATTTTTTTTGTGTTTGTCCTACTCATAGCTGGTCAAAAACACCTAGTATTAATTTTTTCTACTACCTCCTTCATTTTCAAAAAATCACTTTCTAGTTCCCGAGACACCCAAATTTTGTGTTTTTGCCAATTTTTTTTAATATTTCGGCTTTGGGTCAACCTAGCTTAATGAAACAGATCTCGTTTGAAAGTGTCCTCTTTAGGCTTTAGATAAGAACTAATATTTTTTGTTCTATTGCTGCTAATCTACTCGCGAGTTTGCATAATAAATTCAAACAAAAGACTGAAAATGCACTTTTTCATTATTTTTTTAACAAGGAAGATAATATTGGAAAAATTATACTAATTTTTGAACTTGAAATGGACTGACCCACCTGTCTAATGTAAACTGTATTAAATTTGGTAATTTTTTTAGATGTAACATATTTTATGACATATCAAACTAATTTTTAAAATACTTTAGCATAAACATAGTTACATCTGTAAATTTTTTACCAAAGATGTAACTGCTTTTATAAAAAATAAAAAAAACTTAATATTTTATAAAACATCTTCACATGGATATGGTGATCTCTGGTGACAACTAGAGATAGCACAACCTTATCCATCACTTTAATTGGATAACGAGTCATCTGTCCTTAGGTGGAGGAAAAAAGAAGGTCATCTGTCCTTAGGTGAGGTGGAGGAAAAAAGAAGTTACGTTATAATAGTCTTCAGGATAGTTAAAGCATTTTTTTCCAGATATAAGTCACTGATCAGTCTACTCGGCTCAAAATTACCAAAAACTGATATGTATCCCTATCCGTGCAGGGGCGCGAATATATTTAACACATTGTTGTCTCTAAAAACCAATTATTGTTTTTGGTAGTAGATTTTTTGCTCTCAGTGTGATAAATATAGATAATGGTAACATTAAAAATAAAATAACACCAAGAGAACACCTTGAGAACAACTTAACTTCATTAAAAACTAACCATTACCTCTTCAAATATCAATTTTGATGTTATTTTCATTACACAGCATATTCTGGATTTAGTATATTTTCAGTTAGAATTAAGGAAATCTTGTTATTTCACAGGCATGAATTGGTCTAAAGCCAGTTTGGCACTATGTAATAATTCCTCGACAAGACAAGAATTTATATATATCTTGTATGTAAATTTGTATGTATAATATGTATGTATATTTATTTATATCTTCAAAGATAGCAATACAAGAAGCAAGAGCCCTTCATTAGAGACTCTTTAATAAGAACCCCAGAATTAGAACTGGCCCCAGCCCAACCCACAGCCACCCGATGACATAATCTTGACATATTTGTTACTTTTTTATTTGTTTTCCTTATATAGTAGTATAATATATAAAATAAATAAATGCCCCGTTTTTAGGGCCTTTCAGCCCATCAGGGTATTCACCCTGCGGGAACCACCTCAGGTGGGGTAGCATCTACTACACTCTAAGAATTAATTAAAGTTGGCGAAATATTTTTAATACAAATACTATTCATAAAATCTTAGAGCATAGCCGGGCTGCGAACCCCGGACCTCTGGTGCCAAAATCGAACGCCTTTACGATCACGTAATATTAAATATATTGAGATTTAACTTGATCCAATAATTTTTGAAAATTTTTCATGAGTCATTATTGTGGGTTAATGACATCATAACTTCATAAACAATAAAGTTCTATACTTTTATACAATTAATTTTTGTATAAAGTTCATTAAATTTGTACCAAGTTGTTTTTGAACCTTATTTCAATCACTATGATTGAAAATGTCAAATTAAAATGTATATTGTCAATTTTTTGTTGTTGAAAATAAAGTTTATCTCGATTTTTGTTTCTCACTTGCAAGTTAATTTAATAGAATTGAATAGTATCTAAGTGTGTCAGCAGTATAAAAAAAATACATATATACATACGTTTTGTTATATTTAAATTTCCTGAGGTTAATAAATATTTAAATTGTTAAAATAAAACAAATATTGTAATTTTTTAAGTAAATAGTAGTTGTACTATTACTGATATTTAGAGTTGATGTCGCTGTCCTTACGACAACGCGGATATTTTAATAAAACTTTAACATTTTAACCCTTTACTGATCATATATTTTATTACATTAAAACAGAACTTAACTATGACCGTAATAATGAACTAGAAAATGAACTTGTGTATGAACTTGATTATGAACTAATTTATGAACGTAAAAGGTATTTGACTCGTTATCTTGATGTCTTATAAACGAATAATAAAATCTGACAAATAAAATCAAATCTGACATAAAATAACAAGTCAAATGCCTTGACTATTAGAAATAATAATATACGCCTGCGACATGGCTCCCCAAAGTTCTTCTTTGAACTTTCAAGCTATGGCTCCTCGACGGGAATCGAACCTTAACTTGCAGGTAATAGAAGGATAAGCTTTGAAACTGGTCTTTCAAGTGTCTTGTCGTTTCCGTAACGAATAGTCACTCTGCGCACAGTTCCATCTGAGCTCTTCTTAACTTCTTCAACTATAGCTAGTGGCCATTGGTTTCTTGGTATTTGGTCGTCCTCACAAATTACCACATCGCCTACGGCTATATTTCTTTTTTTATCTTGCCACTTTTCTCTTTTTGTAAATTAGTTAAGTATTCTTTCCTCCATCCTCCAAAACTCTTCAGCAAAATGTTGAACGTGACTCCACCTTTTCTTAACATAATTATCGGAAAATATTCCTGGAGGAGGCAATATAGGTCTTGGTTGAAGTAAGATGGCGTGGTTAGGTGTTAGTGGCTCAAGTGAGCTAGGGTCCTGTATGTTTGTAATTGTAAGGGGCCTCCCGTTGACTATGTTCTCACATTCACAAAAAAATGTGCGCAAACTATCGTCTGTAAGCAACCCTTGTTGATTGATTAGCATAACTTCGAGAATTTTCCTCACAGAACCTATTAATCGCTCTACAACACCGTTCATATGACTAGCTTTGGGGCAGTTAAATTTCCAGATAAAATTACATGAACGGAGCGATAAATATTTAGAAATGTCTTGAAGTTGTAGTTCTTTTAACGATTTTCGTAACTCTTCTTTGGCCCCAACAAAGTTGGTTCCCAGATCAGATCTCAACTCCCGGATCTCACCTCTTCGTGATAAAAATCGTCTTAATCCATTAATAAACGAATCCGTGTTCATAGAGTCGAGGACGTCCAATGTTATGGCTCTTGATGCAAGACAGGTGAAAATTACACCGTAACGTTTCTCTTGTCTTCGCCCTAGACGCACATAAAATGGTCCGAAGCAATCCACAGCGCTGTAGGCAAAGGGATAACTTTCTACCACCCTACTCTCAGGTAGGTTCGACATTATTGGAGTTTCATATCTTCCTCGAACTCTCTTGCATATCATGCACTGAGATATGAGTTTTCTTACATGATATGAAGCGCCAATAACCCAGAACCCACGTGAGCGTATTTCATTCTGTGTCATACTTCGACCCTGATGAAAGATTCTTTCATGACAGTATCTTACAATTAATTCAGATGTATGAGTTTTTTAGGTAATATTATAGGGTGCCTATTCTCTAAACCGGAATACCCGAGACGACCTCCAACTCTTAATAAACCTAAATGATCAATAAACGGATTTAGAGATCGCAAATGATCTTTCCTTGACAGATTAATATTATTTTTTAAACAATCAATTGTTTCTTTGAAATAAAGCGATTGAACGTGCTTAAAAATAAATTTCTGAATATTCTAACTCCCTAGCAGTGATAGGGTGTTCAAAAATATTTTTCCTACAATTTAGCCCTTAATTGATTTATATACCGTAAAACTAATGCTACGGACATTTTAGCTTTTTCCCAAGTCGGAAACCTGTTTAAACGACTTAGCAAATCTGGGACGGGATCAGCCGAACTCGCTAATATTTTAACTGGTTTGACTTCCGGGTCATCTGGGACTAGAGAAGGGACTTCTGTTTCTCCCCAAGATTCAGAATTTTCCCAAATGAATTTAGGACCCGTTAGCCATATACTACTTATGATCTGCCCTGCGTCAGCTCCTCGCGAAGCGATGTCAGCAGGATTGTCTTTGGAGGGCACATAATGCCAGTCCTTAATATTTGTAAGTTCTCTTATCTCTTGAACTCGATTTGCTACAAATATATGAAATCTACGGCATTCGTTGTTTATATACCCTAAGACAGCTTTACTGTCAGTCCAAAATACATTATTTATATCTGGTAATTTTAATTCCTTTTCGATAAATTTACTCATTCGTGCAGCAAGTAATGCTGCAGTAAGCTCTAACCTAGGTATAGTAATTTCTTTGAGAGGCTTAACTCGCGCCTTGCCAATGATAAATGAGCAGTGAACTTGATCTTGACTATTAACTAATCTTAAATACGATACTTGACCGTAACCTAAAAATGATGCGTCACTAAAGTGATGCACTTCCGCCTTCGAAACAGAACCGAAACTTACTGGTTTAAAGCAACGGTTGACCGATATCTCACTTATATCATTAAGTCCGTTTAACCAATGCAACCATCTTTTTTTAAAGTCATCGCTAACTTCAATATCCCAGTTGTCTTGATTTTTAAATTTGATTCTCTACAAAGATCTTGAAGAATACACTTCCCTTTCATTATGTAAGGAGCAACGAAACCTAGAGGATCATATATTGAACTGACTGATCTGAGTATTCCTCTTCTTGTAGCTCTATTATCAGGCATCATTATTTTGAGTCTAAACTGATCGCTATTTGTGTCCCACGCTAAACCTAAAACTCGCTCCATAGAAAATTCGTTTTTTATAGATAGATCTTTTAGTGTAGCGTTACCTATTGCTCTTTCAGATTCGGGAATGCTTTCTAATAATTTAGAATTGTTTGAAATTATTTTGTGAAATCTAAATCCTCCACGAGCACACATTTCTCTTATGTTTTCGACTAATTCTATAGCTTCTTCTTCGCTCTTAACTGACGCGCATCCATCGTCAACATAATAGTTTTCTAGAACGAACTCAGCAGCTTCAGATCCTAATTCTTGAACGTTATCTTTTGCCGTTTGTTTTAACGCAAAATTACTACACCCAGGAGATGACGTGGCTCCGAATAAATGAACCGTCATGCGGTATTCCTGGGGTGTTGAGTTAACATCTCCGTCTTTCCACCAAAGAAATCGAAAAATTTCTATGTTCCTCTTTAACGAAAACTTGATGGAAATGCCTTCGATATCCAGTGAACGCAACTAATTCTCTTCTAAATCTCATTATAACACCTAATAAGCTGCCCGTCAAATCTGGCCCTGATAGTAAGTTTGAATTTAGTGATTGTCCTTTGTACTTTGCCGAACAGTCGAATACAACCCGAATTTTTTCCGGTTTCTTTGGATGGTAAACACCGTGGTGAGGTATATACCAACACCGACCTTCCTCAGGTACTGAACTAGGCACCGCTTCTGCGTGTCCTTTCTCAAACATATTGTTCATAAATTTTACGTAATCATTTCTATAATTTATATTTTTTAAAAATCGAATTTTAAACTATTTAATCTTAGTAGCGCCAAATATCTATTGTTAGGTAAAGTGCAATTTTCATATTTTAATGGAAGAGGCAATTCATAATGCTGATCAGATCTATGAACAAGGCCTTCATTTAATATTTTAAGAAATCTTTGATCTTCTATTGATATTGCAAAATCTTGTGACACCTGAGTTACTTCCGGAAATCTAATGAAACCCACGGGTTTATTAGTTCTTTAACTTTAATTTTATTTTCCATGTAGCTGCTAAGGGCGCACACTTTAGAATTGCTTAGTTCATAATCCTCATGACCCTTCGGACCTACCACTCCCCAACCTAGAGTTGTTTTAATCCCGTACGGTTCAGAGGGAGCACCTCTAACGACTTCTAAAGGGCACAAAGCTTGCGGACAGTTGTTTCCTATGAGCAACCCGATTTCAATATTTTTATTAACCGGTAAAATTTTATCTTTTAAACGACTTAAATGACCAAACTTGTTAATAAAGTCTGGATTCGGAATGTCGTCATGACAACCCGGGATATCTGGCCGTGTATAAAATTTGTAAGGTAATTTAACTACTTCTTCAGTTTGTAGACCCTTAATTATGACGTCAGTCAATCTAAAGCAATTGACTCGACTCTTTGACAACACGGTACGTAGTTCTAGACTTGTAGCAATGCCTGTAACCCTAACTTACCTTTGATACTTTCTTTGAGAAAGCAAGCATCACTCCCGTCATCTAAAAACGCATAGGTGACAACTTGGTTTGACGGGTTATTTTTATCTATGACTACAACAGGTACAATATGAGACATTGTAGATAAGCATACTTTAATTTCTCGAGAATCGCTTGAGTGCACGTCAGCTATTAAATTTTGAGTGCAACTTTCATCTTTATTTTCGATATTATTTTTATTTTTGCTGTCACTTTTATTTACAATTTTTGAAATTTCTCCGTCACAATCTCGATGTAAACAAGTCGGGTGTTTTTTTAGACACTTTTCGCAAGAGAGTCGTCTGATACAACCCTTGCTACTGTGTCCCGTTTCAAACAGCCAAAACACAGGTTTTTGTTTTGTACGAACTTAATTCTATCGTCCAAATTAATTTTATTGAAATCTTTACACTTATAAAATTCATGCGAACCGTTATTACAAAATAAACATTTTATATCTCGAATTTTGGGGTTTTCGTTAGATGGTTTACTATTGCTACTAGTGCTTGGGGTATTAGAATCTAAGAAATAACTATTAACTTGTTTAGGTTTGGCCGCGTCTTTGTAATTTTTATAACCCTTTGACGGCGTATGATATACTGGATGGTTAATGCGTCTTATATACGAGTCAAGAACTCTTGATAAGTCCTCAATAGTTTCGTTACCGTTCTTATATTCTACAACTTGAATCATTTATCAAAAACTTTGGCTGGTAAGCGACTTAAAATTTTCTTTAGACATATTTTTCGTGTTTATTTCTTTTAACGAATGTCTATCGAGGACTTTACAAGCTGTTCTGACAGTATCAGCGAAACGTTATTAGGGCCGATACATCGTTCCACATAATATTAGGGCCTTCTGTGAGTTTATTCACCCAAGACTCCGTAATAGCTACCCCACTTCCGAAACGCTCCTCTAGCAACTCCAATAGACCCTCGTATGTAAGCGACATGTTTGAATTGGCTACTTTCTTAGCCTCACCTTCGAGAAAGTTAAGCAACAAAGACTTTCTTATAGGATTTGGGAGTAACCCATCTTCTAAATGAATTTTAATTTCCTCCCTAAATATTGGGAACTTATAGCTGTCACCGTTGAATTTGTAAGTAGTAGAGGAATTTATTAACTGAATTTTCGTCATTACAGTCAGCGAGTCTATTGGATTTACTAGAGAGGGTTTCGCAATATTACCTTTATTTTTTTTAACTGACAATTCACTGACATTGTCAAACTTTATAGATTTGACACTTTCGTTATCGCTTATAGCACTGTCATGAAAGGACCTTACCGAATCATCAATTGACACAAACCTGGTTGGCTTGTGCTATCCTTGCCCACTTTGCTAGAATTGCCCTTACCATCCTGATTACCTAGGGTTTGAGCGGGAACTAGATCTTCATCTAGTTTATTTAAAATAAAATCTTCAACCAAAGACTCTTTTTCAGCAATGATTATCTTATGGTCAAATAAAAACTGGTTGTTGACAGAGACTAGATCGTTAAAGTGGTCAGATGTTTCTTTTTGCTTTGAGTATTCAGACTGAAACTTAGTAAGATACTTATTAAACTGAATTATGTTAAGTTTGATGCTGCTGATGGTAGAACTTAGAACCTTTTCTGAGGAATTTTCTTGATTCTTGAGAAGATTATCTACGCTCGTCAGCCCTTTCTTAATTCTTACTTTGAGCAGACGAAGCGAAGATTCTGTATCAACGTACAGGTTGTTGAATCCCTTTTCAGACAAAACTCTTTGACTAAGACTACGTAATGATCGAACATCAGACTTACCATCAGCCTGAGATTGGTGACCATCCCTTTGACTCCTGAGACTCATTGTAGCTTTATTCTTCGAATACCTTTTACTGTCGCTGTCCTTACGACAACGCGGATATTTTAATAAAACTTTAACATTTTAACCCTTTACTGATCATATATTTTATTACATTAAAACAGAACTTAACTATGACCGTAATAATGAACAAAATGAACTTGTGTATGAACTTGTGATGAACGTAAAAGGTATTTGACTCGTTATCTTGATGTCTTATAAACGAATAATAAAATCTGACAAATAAAATCAAATCTGACATAAAATAACAAGTCAAATGCCTTGACTATTAGAAATAATAATATACGCCTGCGACAGTTTGCCTTATTCTATTGGTCCACAATGTTGAATTTAGTCCAATAATCAATATAATTATTTCTCTCAAAGGGTTTTTGAGCTGTTCAGGTCATTTAAAGCTTTACTTTATTATATACTTGTCAATTTCATCAATATATAATAACTAATATTGTTCTATAATACTAATATTGTTATTCTATAATATATAGTAATATATAATATATATTACTAATATATAATATATGTAATATATAATATATAATATATAGTTATTCTATAATAACTAATATTGTATATAATAACTAATATTGTAAATATATAATAACTAATATTGTTCAAACTAACCAACAAATTACAGCCATGTTATACATGGCAAATTTAGGACATTAAATTCAACATGTAGAAGATATAGTTAAATTAATTAACTTTTTCCAATACATATTAATTAGAAATAACAGAGTAATCAGACAAATAAATATAAAATGTAAACAGTAAAAAGTTACTATTGAAGTTCTTTCAAATTAATTGAAGAATAGTTTAATATCTCATTAGTTTTAAACAAGAAATTGCAAGTTGAATTTATTTTTAAAAACATTATGCTTTATACAATTTTGAAATTGACACAAAATAATTGTGCGAGAGACACCTAGGAAATGCAACAAGCAAAATGCAATGCTACATCTGGGAACTGTTCCTTCATTCGACATTCATCATCATTAATACATACATACATACATCCTCGGCGTTATTGATCATCATCATCATTCATCATTGATGGCTCAACATAATGTCATAATAGAAGAGTTTCCAAATGTATCATTGCATTTTGCTTGTTACATTTCCTAGGTGTCTCTCGCACAATTATATTGTGTCAACTATTCATGTTTTGCAAAACTCGGTAGTATCAAATGATACTACAGAGTTACTACAGAGATACTACTGAGTTTTTAAATTAAATTCTACTGTCAATTTTAAAATTGACACAGAAATTAGTCATGAAAGCAATGATGTGGGTAAAATGGGATAAAGGTAACAGAGGTATGGCTAAGTCGCATGCAATAAGCGGAGAGAACAAAATTCTATGTAACAGTGGTTAGGCTAAGTAGCATGCAGTGAGCGAAAAGTACAAAATTCTACACCAAGAATGAACTACAATGAAGTAAACAGTTATTGCTACAAACAGAAGATGCTACATTTTATTGAGTTGTAATGCAGAATTTTGTTTTCTCAACACAGGGGAAAGGATGGGGGGGGGAGGTTCGTTTTTACGCACAGACATCGGTGGTAGTTGTGGTGGACTCACAGCCTTCATGATGGATTTATCCCAAGCAATACTCATCTCCAGGGCTCGAGCAAGCAAGCACAATTGAGCAGCTGTTTGAGACTTGTGCAGTGCCTCCTTCCAAACAACTAATCCTTTAACTTCTGTTATTGTATCATCGCTATCACCGGACTGTGATCCTCCACTAGTGGAACCACTCCCTACAACTGGTAACTTGACTTCTCCACTAGAAAAAGACACCAGATTGAAATGTAAAACAAACAAAATAGACAAATTGTTTAGTTTAAATTAAAAGCTAAGAACCAAAATAAGTGCAGCTCCTTTCATAGTTATGATTTTTATTATTATTTAAAACATTTTTGACGTTTTGTCATTTTATGTCAAATTAAATAGTGCTCGTTTCTTGTTACGGAAAACCTTCATTTAATCTAAATTTAAATTTATTAAACTAATTATTTTATTATTATTATTATTTAAATGCATAATAAATAAATAAAAATAATAATTATTTAATTTTTAATCTAATTGTAGATACTTAAATTAGGAGTCAGCACCACAAATTGGTGACCCTGCGATGCATCCAACACAGAAAAAAGAAAATATCATCGGAAAAGTTACGTGAGTTATTTAATTTAAAATAATTATAACACAATGTCGTTACTGGACATTAATAATGACAAAGAGCTGTACAATGCTAATAGTATAGCTAATGTTGCTGTTAAACTACCCAACTTCTGGCGCAATAAACCTGAGCTGTGGTTTTAAAATGCTGAGGCTAAAAATTCGACTCAGATTCGCCTGAGAAAGTAAATTCTGTAGGCCCCGAATTTTTTCTTTCAAGTAAATTCTTATAACAAACTTATTGAGTTTTAAGCTAAAAATATATAGTATTGAAAGTTACCTAAAAATTATTTTTCCTTTGAAACCTTCATATAAATAAAGGCTAGTGGTTTACAACAAGGTTATGGTATAACCTTCCTTATTCCTCTTTTGTTTATCAAATAGATAATCAAATGTTTTTGTTAACAAAGTTTTGTCATTTCCGGGAAGTGAGTTATTAATTAAGTTATTTATTATTGTTTAATAATCATGGATAGTGAATCAGACATTGGAAATATGCCCCCAGAATTGAAACTTTTGACCAAAGATGCGATGGAAAGAAGTGTAGGCGGCAAATTTTTATACAATATACTGCTTTTCTTCCAAATAGTTGTTTACTATTACTACCTCCGAAAAAAAGCACATGGTAAACCACTGGGAATGGCTTTTTTACCTCGGCTCCTTTTACTGTCTCGCTTTGATCAAAAGTAAATGTAGTCGCCACAGTAAAACAAGACCTTCTTCACAGTATTGTAACATAATATACTATTTTGTCTTAATTTATTAAAATGAATTTATAATTAGTTTTAATTATTATCCATCCCATATATTCTATAATTATCTGTGTTGAATACAGTGATTTTATGTGAAGTCAATATAAACTTGTGCTCCAACAGGGGTTGTAGAGGAGCAGGGTGTTTCTAGTCACAATAGAGTAGAAATAAATACTATTATTGGTAACTAATGGATATTGTCACTCTACCAACCCCATGACACTGTGCTATTCAACCCTAGTCCTCCCTTTAGTAATATAACTCTCTTTGATTGAGATGTAAAAAAAATAAAAACTATTTTTACTTGCCAATAAGTATACAAAAACATACAATAGCTTGAGGTCATATATATTTATGGTACGGTATGAACCTTCTAGTAATAATAGTCTCAGTCCCAGATGTCTCAGTCCCTCAATGACTAGATATCTATAAGCAAGACTTACTTGTTTCCAAGAGGAGGTTTTAAATATCTTTTTTCAATAGCTTCTAATAATTGCAATAATCTTGCTTTTCCAATCTCAATGGGGTTAACGGTGGGGTCTACAGCTGTACACGCAGGCTCGAAGATAACTTCACTACTCGTGATTTTACCAGGCATTTTCCAACACTGAAACATACATTCATATCAATAACAACTAGATTAACAAGTTCTAAGGGTAGAACTGAATCAAGGGATGCACACTTGTCACATTAAAAACAGGTTTGTCAAATTTATCAGTGTGTGTATTAAATAGGGTCTAGATAATTGAACTCTAGAATTGAAAGAATAAATTTAATGCTAAAAAGTTTAGACAGTAAGTTGGGTTTTAAGAAAGTGTAAAGCACAATGCGTTGAAATCTTCCTGATTCTTACCCTTTAATATATTTGAAAGAAGAGTAACGAAGTGGTATGAATTAGTTGAGACAATAAACAAAAAAGTTTAGACAATAAGTCGGGATTTAGTTTAGATTTGTATGATTCAGTTCAAATCATTAGTTGTTTTGACGGAGATTTTGTGGTATAAACTCACCATTATGTTTAAAAAACACACTAGAACTCTCTCCACAAATGTAAAACTATATTTACAAAGCCGGCTTTCGACTGTTAACAGCCATCATCAGTGCCGTAGAAAGTGAGAAAGGAAGAAAAATATACTATATCATTAGAGACAGAGGTTGAAATCTGACTCTTGAGTCAGATTTACACTGTTAACAGTGGAAAGCCGGCTTTGTAAATATAGTTTTTACATTTGTGGAGAGACTGTTGCTTTATTTATTTAATCACTACTCCACGATTCAGAATACATACACTAGAATTAAAAACTTTTAATATTTCTCAACCACAATAGTATAAAAAAATATAACTGACCGGTTTTGACTTTATGTCATCATCAGAGCTGTTTACGACTGAGTATTTATAGTAGCAAGTAGGAGGAGGGAGCAGAGGAAGGAGTTAGTGTGGGTGTGGTTAGGGGTACTGGTGGGGGAGGGTTACCTGTGTCTAAATAAGTCTAGGGAACCAGGTATAAATAGTAAAACGAACAAAAAAAATACTTAAAATGATTTATAAACTAACTAACTATACAATAAATCTAAAAAGAATGTGACTCAAAAGTTATGCTTACATATCTAATTATAACATAGCAGAGAAGTCAAACTTAAGTAACTAATTTACAAATAAACTTTACTTATTACTAAAAGATTGTAATGTAAACTTTACTTATAGGTTAAGATTAAATTTTCTTAAACTATTGTGGTTGACAATATATAAATTGTTTCTATTTCTAATGTGTTTTTTTCTAAACATTATGGGGATTTAGTTTACATTATTATTAGATTACTAGTTTAGATTAATTATTTAGATTATTTATATTATTATTTTGGATTTATGATTCGTATGATTTAGTTTAATTTTTTTTTATTATTTCACAATGTTTTACACCACTGCGCTTTAGAACATAAAAAATGTCATTACTATTATCTATTATAAAAACATTTCAGGACATAAATTAAAAACTGAGGACGAACACAGGGCAGTCAACACAGTCAACATCCATTCATACATCTTGAGAGCTGAGCTAGCTACAGATGTTGTCGAGGCCTCTTTCTATTCAGAAACCCTCAAAACATCATTAGAAAACACTTTTTAACAAACAAATATTTATTAATGATTTCTTTTAAGGTTTAAAGTGGCACCATTTGAATGTTAGTCTAACACCATGGGTTGGACTAACCCCAAACTCAAATAAGTTCTTCCTCTCTAAGACTTAATTATAGTGACAAATTTAATTGAAATTTGGATCAGCCATTTGAGCAACAGCGTGTTTACAACAAATGTGCACATCCGCATCCTCATACATAGATACAGACACCACATTTTTATTTATTTATTGGATCTGCAGGAGCTGAAATGCCAACATTTGATGAAAAAATGGGTGTTAAATATTTTCCTAATTCAATACGTAGGTAGGGAAATAAAATTAAATAGCTAGATTGGGTTTAGATAACCTATATATGGTTTTCTAAAATGTATCACCTTAAGTTGCATGCTGGCGGAAGCAACTTTTTCTTCCAAAGTCTCAACAATTTGTAGAGCATTGAGATCAATCCTAAGAGCTGTAGCATGACTCCATGCCTCGAGATCTTCTTCCTGAGATATAGGAGGTGCGTCAGATTTATCTTCATTATCTTCCTCCTCTCGTATAAGAACACTCTGACACTCTGGTCTGCAGCCGACAGCCTGTAAACCCAATCACATTGTTACAATAAATAGATTTTTTTTTTTAAATTTAAATTTTAAATATACTAGAAATAATATTACAGAAAAAACTACACAGCATAACTCAATATAAAGGAGCGAGGAATTGCTATGGTGCATCTGGGAACTGATCCATCATTGTGTCAACTATCCATGTTTTGCAAAACTCAGTAGTATCAAACAAGATACACTAAATCAACAGGAAAGCAACAAGTACAACTTAATTAGTAATTTTTTACTTTTCCTCGTTAATATCACAGGCATATAGGAAAGTATTGTGTTGGCACAAAAAATCCAAAGCCAACATTTCACCTGAATTATTCATTCCAGGTGTTTTAAGAACTCCTGAGTGGTTTTCACAAAGTTGTTTTTTTTTTTTTTTTTTTTTTTTTTTTTTTGTAGCAGAACACTATTTCGGTTAGAGCACATCTTATGGATGGATTAAGCATTAATCCATCAATAGTAAGTAAGGCCTCTGAAATTTTCCCAAGTAGAAAGAAAACTCGGTGATTTCGAGGATAATGCCGATATTATTGGTTATTAAAGAAGGCATTGTTTCTAATCCTTATCAATTTTCTTCCTCTTAAAAGGTAAAAGTATTCAGACAAATGTAATTAGAAAGGCTTTTTAAGAGAATAAAACCTATTTTCTTCATATCATAACAATTAAGTTGACAGTCGGATTAAAGAGTGCAATTTCGCTATTATGTTTTAAATAAATCCTAATTGAAAAAAAGGATCAATGCTTTCATACACCCAAGCCCTCTATCGCTGTCCCCAGAGAACTCTAACCAAATAACAGCTACTCTCTCCTTCTAATTCCGTTTCTCTCAACTAATAGTAGCCATTTAATAGTCAGCCATTTTTCCGCTGCTTCCTACAAGTAATGTTTTTATGTCGTGCTTTGTATAAATACTTTTTTTTATTTTTGATTCTTTAATTAGGCCTATTCTCTTTTCTCATTGAAGAAGATGTAGTTATGGAAGTAGGAAAATGTTTGATCTAAACTAATCTTAAACGTAAACGTTTGTCTGCATACATATGTTTATGTGTCTGTTATCAGACACATGTGATCAAATGGAATTGAAACTTGCTAAAAAAAATCAAGCTTTACGTCTAGTTGTACAATCCAGAAAATAATTTATCCAAGATCTCATTAACCTTCAATAATGACTAAGGGAAAATTTTGAAAATTCATAACACAGAAAATGATCGGATCATTTGAAATTAGTAATCATATAGTACTATATAAGATATTGCTTAGTTTCATCTCATATCAATAATAGTTACATTTATATCAAATAACAAAAATAAATATTTAAAAATCATTGAAAGTAAAAAATAATATAAATAAAACAGATTCGTTACACAAAAAGTCCTTTATTTTTTAATATATAATTATAACTAAGCTTTCGACTAAAAATTAGTCATCATCAGAGTTTAACAAATATTAAATGAAATACAAATTTTACAGACTACTTCATATTGCACCTTGGTATGGTTTTGTAAGCTATGTTTAAAAAACCGTTAAAAACTGTTACATTGAAGAATTTTTAAAAAAAATCAGTGTTACCAATAATTTGGTAATTATTAGAATAATGTACCAAACTTATCTGAAAAAATAAAAAGGACTTTATCAAAAAGTCTACCTAACTTTAAAATTGCTCAAAAAAATCAAAAATCAAACCGGCCATTTTTGAAAAACATAAAGAAAAAACCAAGAAAGAGCAAAAATCCGGATTAGTATATAAAATTCCCTGTTCTCAATGTCCCAAATATTATATAGGTGAAACAAAACATATCTAAATAGAAGACTGTCCCAACATAAATATGACTGCAAAAAAGATAAAAATAATACTGGAATTTCTAACCACAAACAAAATACAGGACACAATTTTGATTTTGACTATACCGAATTCCACAAAATGAACCTAATTGGCAAAAAAGGAAATTTAAAGAAATGATAAATATAGTCAAATTTGATAAACAATGTTAATTTAAAAAAGATGTAGAAAAATTAAGCTCCATTTACTCAAATTTAATAAGAAACTCTTAAATCTTGAAATTTAAAGATTCATTAATTTAGTTTAAATATTGTTTTTCAACTAAAATTATTGGTAACACTGATTTTTTTTAAATTCTTCAATGTATCAGTTTTTAATGGTTTTTTAAACATAGCTTACCAAACCATACCAAGGTGCAATATGAAGTAGTTTTGTAAAATTTGTATTTTCATGTTATATTTGTTAAACTCTGATGATGACTAATTTTTAGTCGAAAGCTTAGTTATAATTATATATTAAAAAATAAAGGACTTTTTGTGTAACGAATCTGTTTTTATTTATATATTGTTTTATAAGTCCACAAATAAGAAACTTTTTAATTTTAAAACAAAGGAAATTCGCTAAAAATAATGCAATTGAGTTGAAATTTGGTACAAGAGTAACTTTATGAAATAAACAAGTGAACTAAAGTTATGCCAATACTTCCCATTACTCATTTTTTTCAAAGATAATCATTAAAGTTACAATAACTTTTCAAACATAAGCATTAACTCAGCTTTAATGGAGGCTGGATAACTTTAATAATGGTGTGCACTGGCAACTTTGGAAGGATGAGTTTTGTACAACCAATGGAATAAATATACTCAAGCAATGAGTAATGAGAAATAATGCTGTTACTTAAGTTATAAAGCATACATTGAAAACTTTTGCAAGAAATGTATTGTTAAGCTCAAGATTGTTAAGATCATAAGCATGCATTTAAATTTATTTTCACCCGGTATACGGGCCTCAGCCAGAATTATACTTATTATTTACAAGTAAGAAGCAAGTAGATGTTACCTTGAGAGTTGGCTCCCACGTGTGGTCCGTCCTCATTCTTGTTATGGTTCCCAGGAATTCTCTCTCTCTCAGACCACGAGGTTCCAAGCATGATAAAACTTGCTGCAGTTTATCTTGCTCTATCTTCCACCAACTTTTACGAACATCTAATTTACAAACAGAGAAGCAATCCATCAAATAAAACTTCACAAGCAAAAATAAGGCAGCGAGAATTAATAAATTAATTTTGAAGAAATTTAATTAAGAATAAAGAGCTGATTGGTAAAGGCTCTGGCAAACGCAAACTAAACAGTGCATGTAGCTAAAACTTACAGTGCACCATAAAAGTCTCATAGTTTCCTAAAGCAACCCTGATGTTTATATTACAGATGTAAGCAACAGGTAATGTAAGAATTAGGATAAAAAATCTGGTCAATATAAATAAATACTTTCAGCCCATCAGGGATATTTACTCTGTGGAAAACACCTCGGGTGGGTTGCATCTATGCAGCTATGCTCAGTCTTTTTATTACAAACAATATTTTTTTCTGAGCTGGAAACCCCATACCTTCAGTATCAAAATTGTGCATATAAATAAATTATTAAAGAGGTATTGAGTGGAATGTGACCAAGTTTCAGTACAAGCTTCCCATAGATAGCTTTCCAAGATACATAAAGTTAAAAGTTTTGTAACAATTCGTAGGTATGGACAGATTATGTGCATGTATTAAATACAAAGAGGCTTAACCAGTAGAGAGAAGACTCGTCACTGAGACATAAACCCTTCCACAACACCTTTGACAGAAAAACTTGAAATCAAACAATTAATGACATCCCCTTGATACCCCCTCTCTTGTTCACCCTCTCCACTCATGGAGGAGGTGACCTAAAGAGGGTGGAACAGCCATAAAGCATCGTGGCCCAAAGGAACGACGCTACCCCTCACATTGAAACAAGGGGTAGAATGTGTAGCTTTTTTTGGGGGTATCCATAAACATGTCCAAACAGATTCCAAAAAACTTGTTTGTTGACTGGACTAGATATACATTGACAAAAAAAATATATCACATTATTTTTAGAAATAATAGAGATGAAATAACACTACACATAAAGAAAAATTTGAAAACTGTATTTTTAAAAACTAAAGAGAAAAAAACCATTACCTAAAGGTATAGGAGAGGGTTTTCCAGGTTTGGGTAGGCCGTGAACTTTACAATGATCAAGTAAAGCTTGTTCCTCTGCAGACAGGGGTAGAGGTAGAGGGGATGGACAGGGTGATGAGTTTCCCACGTTGGGTATCCTGAGCTCGGTCTGATCGACCCAAGTTCTGTAACCAGGTTGACTCGATGTAATGGATGTAGAATCACACGGGTCTTTAGGCAGTATACTGAACCATTGCACCTCATCCATGCTCATAGTCTGGCAACCGTTGCTACTCTGTGTCACAGACTCCTTTTCAACACATTCTCCTAGCTTCTCAAACTATACGCAAAACAATACGTAAAATAAACATAAACAACAGTTCATGGTGACAACTAAAAATGAATTTTATACATCTAGACTAGAATTAAATCAATAAAAATGTGTATTAACTATAATATGTAATGCATTTTATAGGGATTTTTTTCTAAGGTCCTAACCCATAAAAAACACTTGTTCCAAAGTTTTTAAAAATAAAATAGTTGTAATAATTTTAAATTTTGCTGAGTCAGTATATTGTGCACCCTGGAGTAAAACATCAGACTGGTAGGTTTCTTTCTCTACTCTATGGTCCAACTCTAAACCTATGAAGAATTACTTTGCCTTGTTTCCCTAATAGTGTGTTGTATTTTTAAAAGTTTGTGTTCGCTAATAATTTATTAAGCTTTGACTGTGATATCATAAGTGATTCTAGTATGTTTTCAACTATTCCTAATTGTTAGTTATGTTACTGTATTGTTTTGTTTGTAATTTTTATTTATTTTTAAAACTTAATTATTTAGTATTAGGGTTGTCTGTAATAAATAGATTTAATGGTTTAAGTAAATGTAAAAGAAACAAAGAAGTAAATGTATTTGTTTAAATAACAATGAATTGTCAAACTTTGACGACTGTATACTTTTAAGTCTCTACAATAAAGATTTTATTTATTTAAGATCAAATAGTCCAAAAATCTTAAAGAGTAGAAAACCACCACTATAAGAGTTAAATAATTTTTAAAATTCTAATTCAAAATATTTTACAAAACTATAATGTAAAAGATAAGCAATCCCACAATAAATAGCCACCCTAACCCCCCCCCCCATTGACAAAATAATCAGAATGATTTAGTAAGTTTTTAGATAAGTTTAGAAATCTTACCCTAAGTGTTTTGTCATTGGGGGTGTTTGTTTCTCGAGAACAGTTCAAGGTAGGAGTACTTGCAGCGTCTTCTGTTTTGATATTTTCTTCTTTAACTATGCTGAGGTTCTGGCCCTGATGATCCTCTACCTGAGGTTTCTCATCTTCAGGTTCAGGCTTAACATCCTGTTCCATTTCCTCTTCGTCTTTAACAGATCTATTCTCCTCAACATCCATGCTCTCATCATGCTCGGTCGGTTCTCCTTTGATTTCTTCTTTAATGAAATCATGGTCAATAGTTTGATATAGTTCTGGGTCTGCAGATTCCATGCCTTCGACAAAGTACCCGGAACTGAGACACCAGTACCTCCTGTGGAACCTATCTTGACCTAAACACGTGGCTCTCAACTGACTACTGTTCTGAGCGAATGCTTTATTATTTTCATCAGCTTGTTTAGTCAACGCTGCTAATGACTCGGAGAAATTTATTTTTGATAATTCTTCCTCATCGGGTTGTGTTATATCACTGTCATTACAAGACTCGACTTCTGCTGCCTCGAAATCATCTTTCTCTAAACCAGGTGTATCGAGGAGTCTTTGCTCTCCTTCTTTGTTGTTATTATTTGTACAAATACCAGCAGCCTTGTTTTTCTTATTTTGAAGATGCCTTAACCTAAAAATAAAAACATTTTTTTTTCATCCCATTATGACAACATATGGTCCCATTGGGACAACATATGATCCCATTATGGCAACATATAATCCCATTATGAGATCATATGTTGGTTTTTACTCAAAATATAATCACTTCTTCATCTCACAGGACTTAATTCTTGCACTGTTTTATTTACTTTGGTTCAGCCATTTGGCTCAAACCATGTTTATAGAAAATAAGTGCACATCAATCTAAACACAGACACCAACTTTTTTTTGTTTTTGGGACCTGTGGGGCCTCACATTTGATGAAAAAATTAAGTTACTTTTAATTATCCAGCATGACTAAACTTAGATTTATTGTAATTACTTGACTATTGGTAAGATTGGTAATTTTCTTTTTCTTTTTGTAGATGTAATACATGAATATGCTTGGAGATTACAAGCGAAATATTGTATGGAAATAAAATAATTTAACAGCCCGATATAAGTCTCTTCAGTGTCCTAACCTATAAACTATAGAAGTATTATGGAGACCAATAATCAAATTAATAAAATAAATAAATGAAAGAATCCCAATAAAATACTTACTTCCTAAGGTTTGCTTCAATAGGCCACCTCTCTCTCTTGAGTTGTGAAACAGTTTCAATGGCAGTATCAATTTGCTTGATAACAGCTTTGTTCTGAAGCAATTCATGACAGAGGAAGGCAAGTATGGAAGCTTTCTGTGCAGCATCCAAAGCCAGGAAAGGTTTCTTCTTCAACCACTCGGACATTTTGTACGTTCGATTCTCTTTCAGAAGTTGAAAGAATTGCGAATTCTTCCCGCTCATTTCCTCGCACGACTCGTTCATATTGTTATGATGTTCAGTCACTTTTTTCTCTTTTTCCTTTTCAAAATGAACTCCTAGAAACAATAGAATAAGACTTGATAAGACAAAGTCCTTTCACAACCTTAAAGTTACTTGGAATGAAGACATTTATGTTCTACTATGTTGTACTATAAATAAGTTTCTCCTCAACTTATTACTACAAACTCTACATAACATATTTTTACTGGGCACAAAGTAATATTGTATAAATTTTGTAACAATTACATTTTATTAATAATGTATCCTAATACATAATTATTACACATAGTATACTGCCCTTCTTAGCATACTTACCGTATTCGACATTTTTATCAAAATTGAGTTATTTTTTTACGCGGTTCTTTATGGCATTTAGATGAAAAAGAAACAGAAACAATTAGATCAATTTTTAATAATCAGATAAAAAATTAGGTTTTAAGTAAAACATTACTGAATAAATATACTTTTTACATCCCAGCTCCAAAGTGAGGTTCAATGTCTCAGTTTGTCAAAAATGCAGATACGGTAAGTATGCTAAGGGGGCAGTATAAGTACATAATAATAAATTGTACATAATACATCTTTTGTATTAATTACAAAAAATAATTACTATATTTTTGTTGTTAATCTTTAATACAACTCTATTGAAGGGTTTAAGCCTGACTCTTTTATTTTAGATTAGGTCGATATAACACATTGAATTGACCAATAAAAGAAGGTGGCAGAACCAAAACAATGTATCTGCTTCTTTTGACCCTATCTGACCACCAACCACTCCTAGTGGTTTCATAAATTGTATTAAATAAATACTTTTTATTAACAAAACACCCCTGGGCTCTTGGTCTAGTATATTAATATTGGAGTCATAGTCAAATGCTTTAGTGGTCTACATTTAGCTTTTGTTGGGGCTCCTCATACAAATCTCACCAAGAAGTTTTGTTTTGTTAAAATTTTCTCAGGTTGCCCCATAGTATGGTTCCATAATGAAGTGCACTCTCAATAGTACATGACATGCAGATTTTCAAATGCTGTGATACTATTAATAGTATTTTTATAAATTAGAGAAGAATGGTCAATTAGCTGTCAATGACACTTCCGCTCCAAGAGGCATATTGAAGAAAGTAGGACATCTTCAGGGATGTAGGATATTATATATGTAAGACATCTTCAGGGATGTAGATATTTATGTATGACATCTTCGGGATGTAGGATTATTATGTAAGACATCTTCAGGATGTAGGTATTATGTATACATCTTCTAGGTATGTATTAGAACATCTTCAGGGATGTAGGATATATGTATGCATCTTCATGTATTATGTATGTAGACATCTTCAGGGATGTAGGAATTTATGTATGTAAGACATCTTCAGGGATGTAGGATATTATGTATGTAAGACATCTTCAGGGATGTGGGATATATGATGTTAGACATCTTCAGGGATGTAGGAGTTATGTATGTAAGACATCTTAGGGATGTAGGATATTATGTATGTAGACATCTTCAGGGATGTGGATATTATGTATGTATATCTTCAGGGATGTAGGATATTATGTATGTAACATCTTCTTCGACAATCTTGATGGGAAAACACAAAGCTCCACAAAACTGAACTGAAGATTGGAGATGAGGTTTTCCCAACTTATGAGTCTGTCTTAACCTTGTTTGAGGATTTAGATTGTTTCCATGAGAAGGAATAGTGGGGTTCAAAGGTAAGTAATCCATTAACATTCATGGGGTCACCACTGAAGACCTAAATCATCATGACAATAATTATAGTTAAAACAATAAAATGTACCTGTCGTAGCTTTAAGTTCTCCGGTAGCATTAGCATAGAGGTAAACCCTAAGTATTTCCGAGAGAGAAGCCGGTGATACTTCAGCTTGCCTGAGAGTAGTACCAAGCATTGTGGTGTGCCTCGCAGGGTGTGGAATACCTGGATCTCTCTTACTCCACACACGGACTAGCCTGCGATATGACAGACATGAGTTCCTCTTCACATTCCTCTGAGAGTCCTAGCAAAGCATCTTGCAGAGCACCTAGTGTAGGTAATGATTCAGGATCTGAACAAATAAAGCCATACATTAGGTAACAGTAAAATCTTGTCCATAAAGTAAGCAGACTATTTTTAAGGAACTTTAAACCTGTTGTGAAAATTCTATATGTATTCAGAATGAGGTACATTGGATTTCATAATAAGTAATCAAAATAAGAAGTATTGGCAAAGTACTTTCAACTTTGCTAGAGGCAATCTTCACTGCAAAACCCTTAAAAGGAAGAAGAAAAAACCTATGAGGCACTTCTTCCTCCTATTCCTTTGAGTAAAGAATATGTTAGGTAAAGGTATGTTGGAAGGTATACAAGATCGTCAGACAAAAATACAAGAGGTGGGGATGAAATCATCTCTAGCAGCAGCTCTGAAACTAACTCTTTCATAAACATTCTTCCACTTTTCTAAGTTAGTCTTATAAAATCAACTCATTCATTATTACCATTTCAACGGTTATTAAAGCTCTGAGGATAATTGGTCCAAACAATAACTAAAACTAATTGCCTAAATAAAATAATAAATAAATAATAGATAAAACTATTTTGTTAAGCTTTCGATATAATTTTAATCTTTTTCAAGGCTTAACATAATAAATAAAAAAAACAGTTACATGGTTGCTAACAAATAGATGTTTGGGGACAACTAGAGTAACAGACAAATAATTCTGTTAAACAAAAAAGGTAACAATGTTGTTGAATTACATTAAGTTCTAAACAATGTATTGTTGTCCAAACATCTATTTGTTAGCAACATGTAACTGTTTTTTGTTATTATTTAATATGTTAAGCCTTATAAAGATAAAATTATATCAAAAGCGGCAAAATTAGTTTTATTTATTATTTTGGACTTTTCTCTCAAAAGCTTTAATAATTTAAAATAAGGTCCGTATAAGTTTTTTGTCATTTTAACGATATAAATATCAACTTAAAATTGGTCATTATTATAAGAAGTTAATATTTGGATTAATCAGTGTTGTGTCAGAAGTAGTTTGCTAAAACAGAAGATGGGAGCACATTATCATACATAATTACACACTAGCAATAGAACTAACAATTCTTGTTTTAAATAATAATTCCCAGGAAAAACATTCTATATCTATATAGTCTTTGGGTTTGCACTGATGATGGCCTATAGCTAGATTAAAAGCTTTATACCAACAAATTTACACAGTTTTCACAGTATGAAGAGACTTTACTTTTTTATTATTTGATACTTTAACAGGCTTTACTCAAAAATAAAAATCAAATTCTTTGGGGATTTGTGGGAGCAAAATATTAAAAAAATCAAAGGTTGTCTCCTTTATTCATAAAATTTCAGTGGATTTTGTTTCTTTAATAAATGACTTGGTAAAATCTAATAATTAATACTACTGAAACATGCAAAGGGTAATCTATACAAATTGTAATTCATTGATAAATCAGGTTATTTTTTAAATGTTTCTAAATAATAATTTCTACGCCTAATAAACTGTTAATAACAAATCTTTTTAATAATTTGTTACAATTTTTTAAGGAAGACATTCAAACATTTATAGAAATGATATTCTACCAGAAGAACATTTCATGACACCCCAACCCTGTCAGGATTTAATTAAAGAAAAGTTTCCAATATGTAGTTGTCTATTGTCTTACTGATTTTTAAGAGCAAATTTCCAATATGTAGTTGACCATTTGGTTACTGATTTTTAAGAGCACCTGTCGAGTGCGATATACAGGGTGGAAAATTTCAAACACACCAACAATTAACCTTTAAAAATATGAGGAAAATATGGACTACCATATTTAGACTACGAGAATGGTCTAGGAGTTCAAATGGAAGTTCCCATGGGAGTTCAAATTTATGACAATTATCTGGTAATTATTACCCATATATTACAAGTATATTACCTGTATATTACCCGTATATTACAAGTATATTACCCGTATATTGTAGTTTTGAAACCACATTAGGTAACTTTGAAAAGTAAAATTAAATCATATCATTACTTTGACTGTTTCGGAAACTCCATTAAAGCTTAATATATTGAATACTAATATCACCAGTTTCTGGTAATTGTTTACAAGCTCTTGTTTGACATACATAATATAATTGGCTTTAAATTTATTTCGTAAGAGTTGGAGAAGAGAATAGGGCTCCATCATCCACCAAACCAAATTACCAAATTAATCTTTACTGACCAAATCCAAGTGTTTCACCAAAGTTGTAGAGAAATTCATGAACCATCAGAAGATCTGCAAAGGCCTGTCCACTCAGTTTTAATCCATCAATACGATCTAGCTCGGGTAATGTCTTGGGATCTGGAAAGAAACCGTCTACCAAATACAATGATCTAACTGATCTTTTTAAATAATAAGGATTGCTCGAAAACCAAAACAAAAATTTATAGCTATTGATTTTTTAAAAATAATATATAAATAAATAAATAATAAAATTATATAATTTTTGAACTGGTTAAGTATAATTAAAGTAGATTTAATGAAGAAAGGATTTTAAGGAGCTCAAAGAGGTTTATTATATAATTTATGTTTATTATATAAACATAATAACAAAGTCACAAAATTTATGCTGAATCAGCACTGAGCATATTGCCTGAACCCAGCACCATCACTTTTAACTTTAAAGTTGGTGACATAGTGTTGGTGTACTGAAAAATCTCGATAAAGAACAGCTGTCTTTATTAGTTTCTACTTCCAAAAAAAGAAAAAGAAAATTCCTTAAAAAATTTCTTTTTTCTATATCATACTTTTCTTTCTGTTATATAATACCAATATAACAATAAAAAACAATAAAAGTGTTATAACTTTAGCTGTAGTTATCCAATTGACAAAAAAACACTCATTTCATAGTGAATTTTATCAGCTTTAAAAAATGTTCTCTTCATGTTTTGCACATAACCTACAGGGAACCACTTATTTCAAGAAAACTTGGATTTGTACAATATTCAAATATCTTGAGAGAGCACATTCATATGAAGGGCTCCATTATCCAGAATGGAGCCCATGTCTGCCACTAAAGCAGGCAGACTATGATTTTCCTTCATAATTTAAGGTATATTCAGACAAATTTGGTTCAAAGTAGTACAAAATGAGTCACATTTTTTAGGCCTGGCTTTTGGACTGTTAGGTTTGTCATCAATTATGACTCGAAACATCTCCTCCCCGTTAAAAATAATTTAACCTTTGGACCTCTCCCATAAAGCAACAAATACAGGGCACTATGAGGCTGGGCAGCATAGCAACAGGTGCTTACCAGTGAGCTCCATATCCTCAACAGGTTTCCTGAGTTCCCTGAGCAGCTCGATATCAATACGCCTCTGTTCGAGGCGTTTCTCTCTCGTAGCCATCTTCTCAGCTCTCTGTTCTAATCTTTTCTTTTCTCTTTCTTCGTGCCTTTTCCTTACTTCTAAAGCTTTCACCAATCCCATATGTTGTCTCCTTCTTTCTCTTTCCTTAACAATTAAAAGTATTACATTATAATTTACAAATAATAAAAAAAATATGAAAAATGTCTTTCATGTTACAACTTAAACATGAAGATTTGATAGTTTCTTTCCCTAAGCACCAGTGTTTTTAGCAGTAATTCGTTAAAATAAATCTTAAAGAAACTTTAATTACCTGCTTTAACCTTAATGTGTGTCAACAAAGAAGTTGATTAAAAAACCTTTAAGTTAAGTACAATAAATGTTATTGAGTGAACATAAATTAATACTTTACAGTTATAAATAATTGTGAATTTAAAAAAAATAAATATTAATAAATATCTATAATTCTTTTTATTGTCTTATTGAAATTGTCTGTATTTCTTCTTTTTTCTTTAATTTTGAATTTCCCTGAATGCTGTAGTTATTGCTAAATTTTAATGTATATTCTTTTCTTTTTAGGTTTTATAGACATGAATATGCTATGTAAAGTATAGGGAAATATAATCATTTAAATTAGTTGAAATTTATTAATTAATGTACAAGTGTTTTTATCATAAAATGAAAATAAATATTTTTGACTTATTTATTCTTTTTTGTATTTAAAACAAAATTTTGTAAAATATTTTAAAACTAATAAACAAGTTTCATTTGTTAATGATAATATCAAAAGTTGGTAATTTGTTTAAAAACTATGGTCTTACAATTAGTATTATAACAAGCACATAACGATACACAGCAAAATACCAGATGAGGCTTTTATCCAGACTTACACTTATCGTAGACTTAAATACTGAGTGTGAGCATAGCTCTAGATTGTTCACACCATACTGAACTCATTTAATCAAACAAAACCTAATAAAACACTTTTTCTAACAAATGATTTTGAAAGAGCACCAGTAGAGTTGTTCATAATTAAATGAATGAAGAAAAAACTCTCCACAAAACTATTAATTAATTCAAATTATTGTTTTGTGGAGAGACTCTTTCTTCATCCCTTTAATTTTTTTTTAACATTTTCTAAAATATTATTCAGATTTTTTTCTTTTAAGGCCCGTCTACAACCTTAAGTTAAGTTAGGAAGAGTTGAAGAAGTGAAGAATTCCCCAGGAAGAATTGAAGTAGTGAAGAATTTCTCACTTAGAACAAACCATTTTGAAATTCCCCCTCTTTTGACTTAAGAGATCCGTAAACACGTCTACAACCTCTAAGTTAAGTCAAGTTTTAAAGTTACAATTACACATATAGCTGTATTTAGATTACTTTTCTTTCTACCATCTACACACATATTATTTATTTATTTATTGTAACAACGAGCAGAGCTCAATAACAATTTAAATAAAAATTTCTGAATTTTTTTAAAATTTTCTAAAATCAACCGTGTTTTATTTATTTTAATAATAAATAAAAATTTATTTGATTGATTTTAATAAATAAAATCAAAATGGATGAGGTAATAGTAGGGAGCGTTATTTTCCTTATCTCTAGTTTATTTAATTATTATATAATTTTAATAATTCTATATAATTCAAAAATAAAAATATATATTATATAAAAAAAAATATTCAAACAACAAAACAATCAATCACATCACATTGTTTACAAAATATTGTAATCATTCAAAAACAGATAACGTTGTACATTCTTCATTAAAAAACTTATAAAAAACCATTTCTATGGTTTTCTTAAGTCAAAAGAGCGGGAAAAAGAATTATTTAAGAAGAAAAAGAGATTTTGAAAAATTCTTCACTTCTTCAATTCTTCCTAACTTAACTTAAGATTGTAGACGGGCCTTTATTTCTGAAGTAAAACAAAAATACGAATCAATCAAAAACTTATTAAATTTGAATGCAGCTTTATAATACAATTAATAAAAGTATAATAGTTGGGAGTATTATACTCACGAAATGTTATTTAATATCCAAACCTAATAATTCAAGTCAAGACAAAGGACTAACACCGCAGCAAGCAACATGCAACTAATGATGTAAGTAGATATAACCAACGTGGAGTCCTTTATGGATGTACATATCATGTTTGTTTACTTTTTAAATTAAATCTTATGTTAGCATTTACACTCCATTGTTTGAATATTATCGGAGGAAGTAAATAAAAGGATAAATAAAATTATTTATGCAAGTTATAGTAACAACTATTTTTTTAATAAAATAAATTCAAAAAACTAACTTACATCAAAGCAAATTACAAAAAAATAAAGAAATGATGATAAAATTTTCAAGCAAAAAGCTTGACCAATAGGGAGTATTTTTCCCCCAAACAACTTGACCAATAGGGAGTATTTTTTCCCAAAAACTTGACCAATAGGGAGTATTTTTCACAAAACAACTTGACCAATAGGGAGTATTTTTTCCCAAAAAACTTGACCAATAGGGAGTATTTTTTCTCAAAAAACTTGAACAATAGGGAGTATTTTTCAGAAAAAAACTTGACCAATAGGAGTATTTTTCCCAAAAAAATGATAGTATATTTTCCCAACAGACTTGACTAATAGGAAGTATTTTTTCATAATAAACTTACAAGGAACTTAGACCTGTAATGTGGATCTATTGTAAATAAGACAAAACAGATGGAGTTAACAAGTGACTCGTAATAAAAATGATCAAAAGGTTTAAAGCTGGCTCCGTCAATAAATATTATATGTGGGGAGATTTGGATTGTTTTATGATTGTTTTGTTTCATTATACATTTCTAGATTTTTCATTCAACTGTAAAATAGCAATGCATTTCCTCATATAGATACTAGCTTCAATGGTAGGTGATAATTTATCCAAATAATAAAGTAACGAATAAGGAAAATATTAAAACACTACTAAAACATAAGGCAAAGATTGAAATTGAAATGTTGGGGAATAGTGTCGGCAAGTATGCTGTTTGTTTTGTTAACTTGAGATAGTAGTACATCCGTTAAATTCCAGCAGTCACCCATCCAGATACTGACTATGCTGGATGCTGCTTAACGTTTATAATCCACCAAAATTTATGGATATACTTTATGTATTGAAACGAAACTTGGTGTACTTATTTATTATGTAAAGGTATTCACTTGAACCAAATTTCAACATAATTGGATAATTTCTTTTTTATTTTTACAATTAAAAAAAACGTGTACAAGTCATTTAATAAAAATTGAACAAATGCTAATAATGAGATGAAACTTGGCACATATGTTAGTTTATACATGGCTACATGCGTGCCAAATTCAATCGGATCGCATTTTTTTTTAAATCCAATTTTCAATCAGATTTTTTTTAATTTGTTGCTGATCATTTGCGGGTTTATGACGTCATAAATTATTTTCCTAACAGCACAACTTAAGCGTTATACTGACTTTAGTACACAGATTCAACTCTCTAGCATAAATACACTGAGATCTAAGATTATAACAGACACACATACAGACAGACAACTTTGTGAAAACCACTCAGGAGATATTAAAAACACTTAAAACGGATAATTCCGGTGACATCTTGGTTTCAGATATTTTTTGCTAACTCAATACTTTTCTTATATACCTATGGTATTAATGAGGAAAAGTAAAAATAGTGTAAAAAATTGGTACCAGTGAGTCCCTCTAGGTGATATATATGTACACCATAGAGATGTACACCAAGTTTCATTCATAATAATTACTAATGTAAGACGACAGCATTGAGCCAAGACATAACCTGGATTTGTGACGGCCACAGGTAATAAAACAGATAATAACTGTAAGAGGGATGCGAATCTAAACAGGTCAAGGCAAATCTCCGTAACACATTTTTTCCTTTCTATATTCTAATTATTTTTCATCAACATTTTTCAAGACTATTAGAAATACAGTTTAAGAGATAAATAAAAAATATGAAGTTAAATTTTAATTGAAAACAAGTCATGATTAGACTACCGTAACGTGCAACCTACAAGCGATCTCGTATCAAGGCAAGTAGGATTGGTAGCTAAATAAATAATAAACCTAAATGTATTATAGAAAAAATCCAAAACTACCATATTAAATTTAAAAGTAAATAACACATGCAGAGACACCATAAGAATAAATAGTGGTTTAACAAAATTATTGCAAACAGAGGTTTATTACTAGAGAGGCTATAACCTACCTTGATACATTTAGAAGCTTAAAACATATTTTTGGGGCTCTCGAGGGCTTTGTGTAACCTCACTGTAACCTTCTCCAAAAGTATGTTAAGGTCATAATTAATCAATCATGGTTGCTTTCCACATACTGTATGTGTATTCTTGCATTATAACCACACTATAAATATATGTTCCGGTAATTGTTTACCGTTTATTTGTTTATAAATGGAAGGTGTTCAGGTTACGTTTTTGATATTTCAAAATTCAACCAATGTGACCTCTCTAGTAATAATATCTCTATGGTTGCAAATAAATAAGGAATAATGTTAGCACAAGCAAGAGTTTCCCATAGATATAATAAAATATACTTTTTTCTATAAAAGTATTAATAATATTCTTATCTGCTACATTGTTTAGCCTAAACATTTTAATCGTCTTAAATATTGAACTTAAGTTTAAAATAAGTGACCAATAAAATGGCTGTGATCGATTTTGGCAGCATAGGTTTGATTGTTGCTGCCCAGGCTTTACTCTCACTATTTGTTATGAGGAGTTTCACTAACTTTAACATAATTAGCAGCACAGTGAATGCAACACACCTCAGATGGAAAATATCAACTTGTATTTACTCTTCAACTCAAACAAGACAACAAGAGAGGTTCAAGTATAAAAAAATTGTCTGCATTCAAAAGTTTTTACAACTTATTAAAGTCAATTGCTGAGTATTTATTGCCCAATAACTAAGTTAATACGGTACCATAAATTCTTCTATCATCCGCATACGGGAGATATTAAATTCAATTTCTTTCCCTTGGTATGAAACAAAAACACTAAAATTTTAATCAAATTGGAATTTTCATAAAATAAAAAATAAACAATATGATATTTGTTTTGAAGAGTTACACAATATTTTTTGTATCAAAGTAAAAAAATAATATAGATATTAAAATAAAATATGACAATAAACAGGCAAGCAGGGATTAAAATAATTTAGCAGTCAAATTACTTTCAACCAATTGTATTGCATTCAAGTAACGCCTCTTCAACACCAAGCTTATAAGTAGTAAATGAGCACTTGCTAATATCATTATTTATGCACTAAGAGCGTAAAAAATGCTATTATTCCTCTGAGCAATAAGTCGGTTTCTAAATCAATAGCCGAGGGAACTAATTTAATCAACTTCCAAGGCAAAGCTGAGGCAGGTAATTATTGCAAAGGAAAAATTACATTTTACTCCCAGTGAGCATACAAGGTTTTATCTCCAGATGTTAATGTAATTTAATTATTGTGATTTTATAATTCTATTCTGTATTATTATTTGATACCTCACCCAAAAAAATATTGTTTTTTATACAACTAAAAACAATTTCTTTTGGTCTAAAGCAGATTTGAGCCATTGTTGAATTTCCTTTTTTTAGTCTAACACCTTATTATTTTAGAATTAAGTTTAAAGGACCGTGAGAAATCTTAATTAGGAAAAGAAATACTGAAGACAGCAGTTAGAGTTTTGTTAGAATCATTTTATTTCATCAGAGCTTTTGCACAAGCGACGCTTGTTATTTTGAATTGTTTTTTTTGCCTTGTGTGGTATGTATTATTTATTTCTGTTTTTTGTAATTGATTTATGGTTTTGTTAATTTGTTATTAGATTCACTGAGGATGCCAAGCCAAGCATCGCTTGTGTGAAAGCTCTGATGTAATAAATTAATCCAACAAAACTCGGACTGCTGTCTTCATTATTACTTTTCCTAATTATTATTTTAGGGCTACCCCCTCCAGAAAAAATAAAATAGTAGGTTAGTTACCCTTATAAATTTTAGGATGCTGCTTTCAAAAAATGGAAAAATATCCCCCCCCCCCTTATAAGATTTGGGGGCTTTAGCACCAATAATACATAAAAAAAGAATTTACTCCCGTAGATCTAAAAAGTAATTCTTTACTGCCTAAAAACTAGTCATTAAACTTCACATTATGCACCACCTGGAGATAAAATAATTAATATAATTGATACAAATAAAAATAACCAAATAAGGCCAAAACAATAAAAAAACTGCATAGCAAAGATGAGCCCAAGAAAAATAAAAAAGGCAAGTAAAAGGATCTAAATGGTTTTGTTATTCTGGGACATACCAATTCTACAGTGTATAGCAATTCCCTCTGCTTGTTCAACTCTTGCATATACATCTAGAAACACACGGCAAACATATTGTTTTTCTGCTAATTTCTTTGTAATAAAAGCATCAAAGAAACAAGTACATTTCTTTTTTTGAGATTTTGCGTAAATCGTTGAATATAAAACAGACAGAACAATAAAATTCAAACAAAAACGAGAAAAAGGCAGCAGAGTTTTACTCAGAAGAATATGTGACAATGAAATTCAGTGTATAATTAAAAATAAAAATGAAGACAACTTAATATATCCTGAAGTTTTTGAATAAATAATTTTTCCATGGCTAAAATTAAAAACAAAATAAGACAGAATCCAACTCCTAAAATATACTCAAATTTATAAAATTCTATTCTTTTGAATAAACGTGTAATTTTCAAAAAGAAATTAAGTGTAGTTTGAACTAAGTAAGTATATATTTTAAGTTGGTGTATATAATACATATAACATTGTCCTAACAAATTTAAACTTTATAACATTTATTCTGTTTGCTCTATTAGTCCAGGAGCCCAGCGGTGATTTTCTATGTCAATATATATGATCCATTCAATCATAGGATTTGCAAGGACCATAGAGTAGAGTAAGAAAACCACCAATCTGGCAATATACTCCAGGATAAGCAATATACAAGCTCAGCAAAATTTTAAAATTATTTAACTATTTTACTTTTAAAAATTCTTACAAAAATGTCAAAATTAAAGTTGTAGCACTGAATAAAACTAACATTTTAAGTCCTGGTTATTTACCTACATTGCTATATTTTTAGGACACAGTCCATCAAAAATATCATCTCTTCTATTTCTCACTCTCTCTCTCTTTGTAAACTATTTCTAGCACTCATTATATTTTTTACTTCAAGCCTTTTTATCTTAAAAGCAACGTAAGTGTAAAATTACCAGAAATTGTTTGTTTTCTCAAGTGCTTCTTTATTTAAAATATTTTTTCAGGATTAAAAAAAAAAATTACAATAATAATTTTATAATTTTGCTGTCAGCATATTTTCCAATCCCTTAATAGGGGAAACATCAAACTAGTGGTTTACTTATTTCACTTTTAGTCATGTAAACCCTTTTACCATATGGTACAAAAATTTTATGACATAAAAATCAACCCTGGGAAGGGGTGCTTTTATTCTATGTAGTCCAGGAAGACAGCATAGAAAAGTTTAGTAACATGGGTGTATTTAAGTAAAGATATAAATTCAAAATATCCTGAATTATAGTTATAGTCCACGAGCTAAGCCTAAAAAATGTATTAAGTAAAAAAGTATTAGAAAATCGCACAAATTTCAGTTTTCTTGCAATAAGTGGTTCCCTGTAGTTCGTGTTCAAAACATGAAGAGAACAATTTTTAAATCTGATACAATTTACTATAAAGCGAGCGTTTTTCATCAAAATCGGATAACTACAACTGAAGTTATGACATTTGTTGAATGACCAAAAAAGTCACAAAAAGTTGATATTTTTTTCAAATAAATTCGCTGACCTCTCATAAATTGATTAATATTTTTTGGTGTTTTTATCCGATTTTGATGATCGATTTAATCATCTCTAAAAATGTTCTATTCATCTTTTGCACACGACCCACAGGGAAACCACACATTTCATGAAAACTGAAATATGTAGGATTTTATAAAATTTTGAGCATGTCTAATCATATAAAGGGCTCCATTTTAGATAGGCAGACTATGTTTTTCCTTCATAATTTAAGGTATATTTTCAGAAAAATTTGGTTTGAAGTAGTACAAAATGAGTCACATTTTTTCAGGTCCTGCTCTTGGACAAATACAATTGTAAGGGTAATAAGACAAATTGATTTCAACTGGGAAATGTATTAAAAATTGTGGTTTGAGGAAGAGAAAAACAATTTCTGTTTATTCTCAAGAGAATAGATAATAAGAGCACCATAAAAGTTGATAAAGGTCAAGGAAATTTACTAGACGATGAAAAGAATTAAAATAAATGACAATAAAATAAAACTTGACAATACAGACAATAAATGGTAAAAAGACAGAGTAAACATAAAACAGTGCTGCGATCTTACAGTAAAATTTCAAATATCATTGGCAATGAATAACAGGAATTGTACAGTGTAAGCTTGGTAAATCTCAAGTCTGTTGTTCGTCTTACGAGAGGAGATATAAGTGTGCAAACAACACAAACATCTACAGTGCCTTATTCTGAGAATTTAATCAGTTATTTCTAAAACTAATTTTCTGCAAGATGGCTCATTAAGCATTTCGTAGGTGGTCGAATGTTATGTAAAACAAAAATATAAGAGTCAGCTACCACAGGCAATAGTTGCTGTTAAGTACTTTGAGTTAGAGAAAGGAGCGGATCTTAAACCAGTTAGATTGACTAGCTATGTCAATATTTAACAGGAATAATGTATCAAACAGTGTTTATCATCAGTAGCTAATTCTTAAGAGCTTCTTTAACTTCTGGTCTTAGAATAATACAAGTATAGAAAGAGCAGAGCAACATAAACTCAATGAAATTCCACTGATAACAAGAAAGCCGTTCTCAATTGTGGTCTTAAAACAACACCTAAACAACAAATATTTATTTTGTATTTACGTTGTCATACTTACAAAGTTGGGTCTTAGCCTGCCATTTTAATTTTTTTTTGTATTCTGCCATAGAATAATAAAATATTTTATTATTCTGTAAAATGATAATATTTTATTATTCTGTAAGAATAATGATAATATTTTCTTATTCTGTTAGAATGATAAATATTTTATTATTCTAAAGAATAAAAAATATTTATTATTCTGTAAGAATAATGATAATATTTTATATTTTACAGAATAATAAATATTTTATTTTCTACAGAATATAAAATATTTCATTATTCTTACAGAATAATAAAATATTTTATTATTTTACAGAAATAATAAAATATTCTACAGAATAATAAAATATTTTATTATTCTACAGAATGATAAAATATTTTATTATTCTGTTAGAATAATAATAATATTATTGTTTTAAAACTTCTTTCAATATTTTATCTCACCTACTGTTTCCCAAATTATATTTCATTTACCAGAATTCCTTTGATGGAATTCTGTGAATTTCCTCATGGAAATTAACAGCAGTACAAATCAACATATAAAAAATGTCTTAAAGTTTACCAATAAAACAGACAGGAGAAAATTCAATTAAAATTTAAAAATAAGCAAACAATTAGTATTTCATAAACACGTAAAAAAATAATCGAAGGTAAGCACTAGACTGAGACAAAAAGTAATCCCTATAGTGAGAAACTTGTCTTATTTATTTATAGACACAACACAAGTCAAAGCTATTATACATCTCAATAATATATTCTTTTTAAATAGTTAAAATGCAATTTATCATGTTTAAACAAATGATATAAACCATTCAATACATGTTTAATTTTTAGTAACAGAGCAATAATTAATCATTTAATTTCATACTTTACGAACCAGAAGTATTGACAACTTTGAAAAAAAATTGTTATCACCAATGAATCAGCTTTGTTTTTTTCAGTAGAGCTCCTTCTACATGAAATCAAATATCCTTTTATTTACCAGAGAGCATAAGATGAGTAACACAAACCACACACATTATTGTGTTATTCTAAGCTTCTGGTAAATATAACCCATAATGGCTTCTGGAATATTAACCATAATGTTTCACAAACCAACACTGTTTTTGTGTTTTCACAAACCAACACTGTTTTTGTGTTTTTCACAAACCAACACTGTTTTTGTGTTTTTCACAAACCAACACTGTTTTTGTGTTTTTCAAGCCAACACGTTTGTGTTTTTCACAACCAACACACCTGTTTTTGTGTTTTTCACAAACCAACACTGTTTTGTGTTTTTCACAAACCTACCTGTTTCGTGAAAAAATGAGAAAATTACTTTTGCAAATATTTCCTTTAAATGCTAATAATAATAATGCCTCTTTAGAGCCTAGCCAACAGGCTCTAAACAAGCACTTACGAGAAACTTGTACATAAAGGTTTCATATGACCTCAGTATTTAAATCTTTAATATAGGTAGCGAGGTAAATAAATACTTAATAGACAGGGTTTTACAACTAGACCACAGACATTGCAGATGCCATAAGTTTTAGAAAAAAAAACTCTCAGAATCAGACTCTTATCTACAAACCCAAATACTTAAAAATCAGAAAATCCATAGACAAAAGAAAAACTAAACAAAACAGTAAGTAAAAATAAAACAAAAAATACCATAACCAATTTGGACATAATTAGTAAATAAAATATTGGTTGGCCCAATATTAGGGACAACTTTAGAACCAAAATTAAAAATTAGTAATAAAAACTGATTTCCTGTAAGAAAAATTTAATCTCAGACCAGTAAATAGTTGCTGGGATAATAATACAACCTATCTGTAGTATAGGTAATGTAATTTAGACTAGAATGGATTTCAATTAAATAAATATCTTAATTAATTATTTTAATTAGTAGTATATTTTAGTTAATTTTGTGGACAGATCAGATTTATTAAAATATTAGTTCATTAAAGAAATAATAAGATTCTAATCGAAATTATCAAAATAACACTGATCTTTTGCAGAAAGTGAAATAATTGATTTCCTAAATGATGCATAAACTAAAGCGCAAGTTAATAGTTTATGCAAAACAGAGTGCAAAAAATACCAACTTTCTAATACCCATCATAGATATCAAATCATAAAAATATTTGCTGTAATTAGTTTAAAAATAAATCTAACCAATACAAAAAACTTATCGGCTAAATTTGTCATATCTTTTAAACAAACCACATTGTAGAAATAAATTAAAGGACTTCCTAAAAATAGACAAATTGAAACAAGTTTCTATTATTTAATGAGAATAAAATAATTAATTTAATCCTAAATTAAAATTTAACTTAATCAATCATTTGACTCATTGGTTTTTATGACTTTATAAATAAATTTCTTTGGCTCTAATGCTTGAAATAAAATAAAAGAATGAGTAATTAATCACTCTTCTATATGCCATCATCAATCCCCTCTCTTCCACATGATGCAGTTCATTTAAATTTTCAACTTAACAAGCAGTTTCAACTAAAAGCAGTTTGACGGACGAGTAATTTCAAGAGCTTTTTTAACAACAACTTAAGAAATAAAATCAACATAAGAAGCATTATTATCCCAGCAAAGAAATAATACAATAAAATAAAAAAAAAATATGAAATAAAAGTTGTAACAAATATTATTAAAACATTACACCCTGCTGCCATTTTCCCCAACTCAAAATAGAAGTTCCAATTGTAAAGTTTACAAAAAATAGTTTTATAAATTAAATTTGAAGAATTAAGTTGGTATTTATAAAATTCATAACATTTAATAATTCATATCGATGTGAAGATCCGATATCCCGAGGTACAGGGTACGTTGGGATATCGGATGCGCTACACTCATCAAGAATACATTCTTCACTCATTCTTACTCGAAATATGAAAATCACCAAAATTATACTCCATTACATTTGTAATATACAAAATCCATTTGCACATTTGTATTATATATTATATAGGACTGCATGCTCAGTGGCGGACTGAGCCAAAAAGGCTTTATGTTCATTTAGCCTAAAAGAGCCCAAACCTACATCTCAAGAAGCCCAATGGGAGGGGAGGTTTCTATAATGCTTCTCAGAGGCGTCTAATTTTAACTAGAGTAGTATTAATGATCATAGCTACCTTAATTTAATTTTTTTTTTTTTTTTTAAACAAATATCTTTATTTATTAAATTAATATACAAAGTAAAAGTAAAAATTATACATCTTAACTTAAATTTAGAATAAAAATTAGTGATAAACATAATATAAATTTATTTAAGTTTAATTTCATATTTCACAAAATGAAATTATTTTATTTAAATAAATTAAAATAAACTTAATTAAATGAAACACATAAGTAAGTATAAAATAAAATTAAATAAAACTTACATTTTTTGATTTAAATGAAATGTTTAACTAAACTATTTCATGTTTAATCTTTAGGGCCTTATTGCACTACTCTAGGGCCCTGATCAAGTATGTTAAGGGCCCCTTGAGGTCCTAGTCTCTGGTTTGGGACCTTTAAAGGTCCAAGTATAAAGAATGGGGGCCTTAAAGGACCTAATTTTAGGGAACAAATTAATAATATGTTTAATTACTTTAAAACATTTGTCTCTGGGAGCTCTTTAGCTCTACCTTAGAGTATTGATTGAACCCCTTTGACCCTTGGGTTAAAAATATATCAAATATGTGATTTTTTTAATTTTCATTATTTTTTTAAGTTCATTTATGGAGGGCCGTCGCCCTTGTCCTCACAAGCCAGTCCGTCCCTGTGCATGCTTGCCAATTTTTAAAACGATCTTATAATTTCTCTGGGTTTAATAAATTTTTATAACTTTTACCCCAGTCATTATTGTAGGTGAATGACATCAGTGAAAAATATTTTCCAGCAAGAAAAACTAGAGCTTAAAATTGATTCTGTACTAAGATTCATCCCCCTAACATAAACACTCTGTCAGCTATGACAATAACTGACATACACACATACAGACACACACACATACAGACACACAACAAAAACTACTCGGGAGGTCTTAGCAGAAACTTAGGATAAGTTTTGGATTTTGAATGCAAACACAATACTTTGCCTGTATACCCCCAGTATAATAAGGAAAGGTAAAAATTTTATGAAATAGTAAAAATAATGAATTATTAAATGATTATGCATTAAATTTTAAATTAATATATGTAATACATAGATACTTGCATATATATATTATATATATTATATATATATATATATATATATATATAATATATATATATATATATATATATATATATATATATATATATATATATATATATATTATATATATATATATATAATATATATATATATATATATATATATATATATATATATATATATATATATATATATATATATATATATATATATATAATATATATATATATATATATATAAATTTATCTGTATTTTTGCAAAATATAGGTTGTTCCTAATAATCCATTTTAATAAGTTGAGAGAAAAGAATAGAGCAAGACACAAAAAAAAGACACATAAACAAAAATTTGGTTTTAAAAAATTAAAAAACAAAATTTAGACTGTGCTCACAACAGTGTTTGGTAAAAATTAAGTATCAAATTTATTTCTTAAACTATATTTGTAACTATATAAAACTAAACAGATAAGGTATTATAACTTCATATTTTAACTGTAACTATTCTATTCTCTAAGAAACAGAATTTTCAAATTAATATCAATTGTAGTGGAGTATATTAAATAAAGTTACTAAATAACATACATAACATGTATTTAATATAAATTTTGTAATGATTTATATGTACTCTAATCGCATTACTGTATTTAAAGCTTAAGTACCTGGCTAAAAGAATAACATTTATTTATATATTGTACTCTAACGATTAAAGAGGATTTTAAAATGTCATAAAATAAGATAATATTTTAAAAATAGGAAATATTTTATAAAGTTTCCTGCGAAAGAATTTATAAATATTATTGTATCAGCTTTTAATTTTGCTCAGTTGATAACTCCCTCAAAAACCAGTACAAAGAGGAATGCTCCCCCCCCCCATCATGCCATTGGAGAAATGAGTAGATAACAATAGAATTTCCTCTAATTGATTTTCATAGGTCATTAACAGAATGAAAACATGAGTGCCGTACTTGGACTGCGTACCAAATATTGGAAATAAAACCGAAGCCAATCATACTTAGGGTCAAAATAAACACTTTAATTGATGCAAATTATCTTGACTTTGAATAAAAACTAACAGTAATTGACACTTTGAATCATAGATTTCCTTTTTTTATTTTTGATAAAAACCAAGATGCACATAATGGAACAAGTCTTCCCTACCAACAGGCTTAAAAAATGTTATATAATAATATATTGGAATTTTTACATTTAAGCCAGCGTGTTTACAAGAAAAGTGAACATCTATTCATAAAAACATCTTGAGTAATGTTCAAGCCATAGATGAGCTTTAGGCCTCTTTGTAAAACAATATAAGAAGTACTGTTTATTTAACAAATATGTTTTTTCATTTTTTTTTAAAGTTTAAAATAACAACAGCAGTGTTGTATAAACCTGAAAATCTAATCTAGTCCTTCCTCTCATGGGATTTGATTTATGAGCCAAGTTTCATTGAAATTATAGAAGCCATTTGAAATTAAACATTTATTCACATATCTCTAGATCTGTGCAAGGCACAGAAGTGGATGAGGCCTCAATATAGTCAGAAGACACTTTTTTAGCATTTTTTAAAAAGTTTAAAGTGATTATTTTTTTTAGAGTTTTATCTTACATTTAATTTGTAGAAGTTTCACTAAAATTGGATCAGACGTGGAGCTGTAGTGTGTTTACGAGAAATGTACCCATTCACACACTCATACAAACTGATTCAACACGCAAAAAAGCTGATTTTTGAGAAATTTAGGTTCTGAAACATTGACATTTGATGAAAGAGTGAGTATTTGTTTGCTGAAGCTATGCCCCCTCCCTTTATGAGGTAGAGAAGTAAAATAATACATTCCTTTTAACATATTCAATTAAACAATTTTAAAATATTCATCAATATTAAATAATTTAATTACAGATTCCTACTAAAAAAAATAACATAAAGCCGATATATTTACCTGTTCTTTCAGAAGAGCAGCTTGTTGGCGTTTAAATTCTCTCTCCTGAACAAACACAAAATAAGTTCAAAATTAAAAATAAGTTAAACCATTTCTCGTTGACAAAAACAGAAAAATAAAGAAGAAAAAGACATGTGCAGAAATTCAAGTTGTGGCTTCACATAAAAGTTAAAAATAAAACATCAACTCATAAATTATCAATAATAATAAATACTGTTAATAGGCAAAAGGGCAATTACCCTACATTAAGCACTTTTATAACGTTTATTAGTTTAACTATATATTCAATTTATAATATTTATCAGTTTAACTAAGTATTTAATTTATAATATTTATCAGTTTAACTATGTATTTAATTAATAATATTTATCAATTTAACTATGTATTCAATTTATAATATTTATGAGTTAAAGTTACACTAATATTATGCCACACAAGAGAAGCCTCAATTAAATGTATTTACTGTAAACAGTGTTTAAGTTGTAAAAAATGTTTGTAAGATAATTAATTTTAATTTTAAGTTAATTTTAATTAACAGTAATTTTAAGAACTGAATGAAAAACTTCTGACAAAATATAATATGCAAACTTTTATTAGAATGCAAAACGTCAATTTAAATCTTGTGGAGATGACAGCAGTAAGAAAATAATATTTTTATCTTAGGAGACATTTTCAGGAATGAACTGCATTTACAAAACTGAAAATAAAAATGTTTAGATTCTGTAGTGTAGTATAGGTCACGATGTTCAACTACCGTTTTTCAAACTTTTTGATCAGAGACCCAAAAAAATTGATGGTAACCACCCGGCGAGTCAATTCGTATACTTGGTATATGAGCAAGTTTTGGAGGTTTAGTATTTTGGCAGATTTTTAATAATGATCAAATTAATTAAGAAAGCAAGTACTAACAGAGTAATATATTACTAGAATATAAAAATATTGTTAGCTAATAACATTTAATATAATTCTCCACAGTAGCTAATTTTTTTGGAGTTAGTGAAAAATTATAAATTGGCAAGCACAGAGAGCCATAAACTTTTATGGCTCAATTACAGAAAAACATTTTGGAAAAAAGCCATAGGATTTTTTTACTGGCCACAATACTCAAAACCCTATCCCTTGCCACAATAAATAAGTAAACCTTCACAAATTAACCATTTTATTTGACTGCTGCCCTTTAGAGATTTACGTTTCAATTGTGGGGTAAATATATGTTTGAGGAAAATTTTGCCCAAATTAACCAAGATCAGTTATAATAATTTAACAAAACTAAAACTCGGAAAATGAATTTTACATCATTTAATTATGACCAGGACAATAATCATAATCAATAATTACGAAAAAGGTTAAAATTGACCTCCAAGTCAGAAGAACAAACAAGTTAACTAGTATCAAAAGGCCCAGGACATGTGTTTCCTCAGTAAAAACATTAGTGATGAAACACTAATGTGTCTTTGCTAATGTGAACTTTTTTAAAAAATAATCTTAATGTGTACTATAAAATCTACAAAACAATATAAATTTTTAAAACCCAATTCACAAAGTTACAGCAAAATAACAAAAATTTAATGCAGTTATATTTTACATGTATAATATGTGATATGTATAAATATATATATATATATATATATATATATATATATAATATATATATATATATATATATATATATATATATATATATATATATATATATATATATATATATATATATATAAATTGTTAATATGTAATTACAATATAATTTTATACAGAAATCAAGCCAATTTCGGTCAAAATCTCTATCGTTTATGGATGGTCAATATATGACATCATTAACCAAATTTCCCAAGGCATAAAAACTTTTCAAAAAATCATAAAATTTCAGGAAAGTATGCAGTCATGTTGTAAGTTAGGACTTGGTCATTTCAGGACAAATAAAGTCTGCCAAGTTTCATTACTTTGCCTACACTAGAATAATATTACAGCAAAACTCGCAAATCATTTCTAAAAAAAAATCTGTTGAAATTTAGCATAAATGTGATTCTATGCACATGAAAAGCTTATTTGTCTTATTGCATTTTGTTATAGAAGTATAAATTTTTTCAGATGTATGTCCATCATTAATTTAAAATGGTATGTTATATGTCTGACAAAATGTTTTTTCCACTACCTAAAACATTCTACATATGCTGAAAATTCTTTTCATTAAGGGTTAAGAGATAATGAAGACAACAGTCTGAGTTATTAAGACTAATTTATTTTGTATCAGTGCTTTGGCACAAGCAATACTTAGCATCGCTTGTGCTCAGTGAATAATAAGTAATACATGTAAACACCAGTTTAGAGCAAATAAACAAAAGTTAATATTAACAAAGTTTTGAATTAAACATATAAAAACAATACACCAAATAAAAATGTAAATTTTTTTCATTTGGTGTATCGTTTCATTATTTTTATTTATTTTAATTAATTCAAAAATTATTTAATATTAACTTTTGTTTGTTTAATCTAACCATATTACATCTATTATGCACTGAGGATACTAAGGATCGCTTGTGCCAAAGCTCTGATATGAAATAAATAATTCTAAATAACTCGGAGTGCTGTCTTCATTATCTTTTATATCTTGTTAAAAATTTTCACCATATATAACTTATTTTTACAATATCACTAGATTCTTAAATCCTTTGCATTCATTGTAACATCTTATCAGATGACAAAATCAAACTTACGAGGTTAGTCAAACAGAGAGAGTGTATAAATTACTGGACTAGAAGTGTTGAGAGCAGAGGCGGACAGGGCCGAAAAATCCCGAGGAGGGTTTGGTCTAAAAACGCCCAAACCTACATATCAAGGGGGCCAATAAGAGAAGGGATTCCTAACTAAGTGGCTTTTTCAAGTAAATAAAATAAATAGTCAAGTATAAAGTAAAATAAACGGGAAGAAACTTAAGTTTACTCATTTAAATGTAATATTTAATTAAACTATTTTGTGTTTAATCTCTTGGGCCCTTTGTGCTGCTTTAGTGCCCTGATTAAGTATTTTAAAGGCCCCTTGTGGTCCTAGTCTTCTGTATGGGACTTTTAAAGGTCCATGTTTAAAGAACAGGGGCCTGTAAGGACCTAGATTTAAGTAGTGAATTGAGAATATTTTAAGTACTTGAAAACATCAATCGCTAAGGCCCTCTTCTGCTGTTTCAGAGTCTGACCAAGTATGTTAAAGGTAATCATTAGCTCTAGGCATCATATGAGGTCTTTAAACGTCTAGGTATAATGAGTAATGATGTAAAATTTAGAATATATGAGTAATTACTAAAAACAATTAGGGTGGCTCCTGCCCTCACTCTCAATGGCCATTCAGCCCCTAGTTCGGAGAACTTTGGTCATCTACCCAGGAAATGTTTGCCCAAATCTAACCTAACAAAGGTAAATATTAGGTGAAATGTAGCATCATTTCCCAAGTAAGCAAAAGAACTTGTAAGAAAGTAATCAAAAATTAGAATTTGTACTTACTCTTAATTACTTACACTTATATATTGGTACAGTATTAAACCATGCATTTGTTGAATAATATTAACATTAAATTACAAAATATAACTGCATTAAATTTTACAACATTATAAATAAAAATAAATTAAAGTTAAGATTCAGCATTATCATATGAAAAGCAAAAATGTACCAAGAGCAATTAAATAGAAATAGACATAATAATAGTAAAGCTAAATATCAATGCACATGACAGAGGAAGAGAGATATCAAGACTTCTATCAATGGTATTTGTAATGAAACCTGGCGATACTTGCAGTTGACTTTACCGCTACTGTTAAAGATATCAGTAGTGAGGTCAACTAGAAATGTCAGTTAGGATTCGAGGTTGCACTATAATACCATTGACGTGTAAACAGTGGAGCCAGCAGAGTTGACTTCAGACCAATAAACCAGTGGTTAGGCAATTTTGTTTTAAAGTAATTTCCCAAAAAGAAAGAATTCAAAAGAAAAGGGGCTTGAAAAGTTAATTTATGAATAAAAACATAAACGTTTTGAAAGCTATGGATAAAGCCCCTAATACAGGAAAAAATATATATGCTTAGTAAAATGTTGCATGAACAGTCATTTATGTATGGCAAATCATACAGAAGGTACGAGATCACAGGATGTACCAAGGAAAGATTCCGATACAATAGCGAGGAGACCTGGTAAGATCGAGAATTTCAGAGAGTCCAATTAGAAAATATAAAGTTTACATTTTCTAAGCCAAAGGATAAAAAAGTAAGTCAGCTATTTACATTAAAATATTTAAAGATTGAAAAATTCATTTAAAAAAGGGAAAAAATCAATTTAAACGTTTATTATAAAGATGATCACTAATATATTTGCTTATTTTAACAAAACACTTATTTGTGTTACAATGCAGCTTTTTTTATTTAAAATTCAGGTACAGGGTACCTCAGAACTTTTCCTCATCACATCACATTAGCTAAGCTTATCCTAACTACTTGCGAGTCACATCCCTTGTCCTCAGAATATAAAAATCACCAAATTCTGTGATGCATCTTGAACTTGGATCTTTTGGATCCAAGTTCCAAGTTTCTTGATGCATCTTGGACTTTTCCCTCTCCCTAACCAATCCTTCCTAGCAGTCCCCTAGGCAATGACCTCGCATCTTAACTTTTATGATCCAACAAAAACCATAAATAAACTAGCCGTTTTTTAAATTAAACTTAGTATACTTATTTATAACCCAAAAGGGTAATTAATCCACTAACAAATCCAGGATATAATCCTGGATTATTTTTTTACAATTTACAAGTCATTTGCTTAGCCGATTTGCTTAATTTTAAGTTAACATTTGAAATAATTTTAATATGTATTTATTTAATAAAAGGTATTTAAAAAAATTTGATAAAAATTAAACAAATACAGATAATAAGATGAAACTTGGCACACATGCTGGTCTTACATTCGCGATTCAAAGTCCGAAGCAGTGCCACCGTCGCTGATAAGAAATAGATAATTAAAGGGTAATCAAAGTTACATATGTATGCGGGTTTCTTAATTTCTTCTTATTTTTGACAATTTACCTTTAAATTTTTTCTTGAAGTGATTTATTTTAATTAATTTTAGGGTGAAGTAAATTTTTATTGGAATGGGTCGTCACAATTTGATAAGAAGGTGAAAATCACAATTAATTTGTTAATTAATTTGACTTTTGAATAATTTTAATTTGCAAAAACTCAAAAAATTACTCTTTTTTGCATTAAATTGATTAAATTAGTTGTAATAAGAACTGAGTTAAATATTAACAGATAAGATGATAATTTCCAAGCTTTGTGTTTTATTTCATTTGTGTTATGAAGAGGTACTTTTTGTTTAATATTATATTTAATATTAAACCGTGTTTTATATTTATATCAGTAAATACCTGCTTAAAAAACAAACAAATGCAAGTCTGTAGTGATAATTCTATATTTAAAATCCTGGAATAATTGAAGCGAAGTATTTATCCATGAAATATTGACAATTTCTATAGCACCGAAGGTTGTTCTATTAATTTTTAACTCATTTGTCACAAATTAAGTAAGAATAAAGAAATAAATGTATAATTTATTTCATGAAATGAAATAATGATGAATCGACTCCCATGCTAATCCTATGATAAAAAAATGTTGATCAACCTTTCGATTTACTGGCATTGGTAATTTAATTTGAAAAATTTCAAAAACTAAAACTGCTTTTTTAGAGAATTACTAAAGAAAAATGAGCTTGGTTAATGAGAAACGGGAGCAAGGTATTTTTGAAACGAAGGGACTTATATACATATGTAATGTATAATATATTATATATATATATATATATATATATATATATATAATATATATATATATATATATATATTATATATAATATATATATATAATATATATATATATATATATATATATATTAAATTTATTTTCATCAAGCTGAAAGTTTATTATAAATTATTCCTATAAAAGGCAAAAAAAATGAAAAGTTAAAACAAGTATCGGCTAATTTTAACATAGGAAAGTTAATATAGTGCTAATTTTATCATTTGACTTATATAATTTCATGTAGACAAATCATGGTTTTTTGACTAATAAATTTGTTAATTAAATGGTTAAATGTATCTTTATAAGACTGGTAATATGAAAATCTAATACAAGACACTAATAACGTAGGAGTAAGGCAGCCACAGGAAGATGCAGGGACCCACACATTTACACCTGGGGTTGTTTCTACACATTGTAAGGCAAAGGCAACTTGTTTCTTTTTACAAAATAAAAAGAACTTTTAACAAAAGAAAAAAAACTTTTTCAAAAAGTTTAAGGGTTTTATAAATCCTACTTATCTAAACCCCCCCCCCCCCCTCTAGAGCAAAGAATCAAGTTCTTCAGCAATATAATCACGGGAGTTGAAAGATTTATTCAAAGATCCGTTTTTAATAAAAAAAAAATGTTATAAGAAAGCCCATCAGAATAAATATAGCCCTGACAAATACTGTCAGCAGTGTCTAGAGCCAGCTCTGCTTTTCCTTACAATTTCCCTTTAAAACTAACCTGTGCTTTTCGCTGCTGCATCTCATGTTTTTGTTTTTCCAATTCCTCTTGCCTTTTCTTTCTGGCCTTTACATGCAGAACAATAAAACATAAATAAAAAATAGTAAAAAAACTAATCTTCAAAACAGCCAACATATCAAAAATATTTAAAAATTTATATTTTTCAATCAAAGCAAATTCTTCCATAATTAATTTATAAATAATAAATTAAAACTAGACTACTCTTTAGTTATAAACTGACACAAAATTAAAGCATTTTTTTTAGTGTTAATATTTATTAATATCTTTCTTTTTACAATCTACAAATAACAAAAATAAACTAGTAAAATTAAGAAAAGTTCTTAGGATATCTACTAAAACATATCAAGCTAAACTGTAAATATCAAATATTTAGTTATCCAACTTAACTAACTTTATAATTATAATATTTTTACATTTCCTCAGTTTTTACCATAGGTATATAGGAAATGTTTTGAGTTCCCAATGAAATATTGAAACCAGGTGTTAGTAAGACCTCCTGAGTAGTTTTTAACAAATTCTCTGTCAGTATGTATGTGTGTGTATGTTATCATCCTAGCTCCCAGGCATGGGCGTCTCCAGGGGGGGTCAAACTGGTCACTTGACCCCCTCCCTCCGGAAAATCGGAAAAGTTAGATTGACCCGCGGTGCAAATTAGAAAAAATATAATGGTTATTTTTTAAATAACCAAACATTTTAAATAAAAATAACTTAATTTTTTAAAAATAAATTAAATCTAAAATATAATTTAACTAGTAATGTGTTGCATCAGGAACTCACGTATGTGTAGTTGTCAAAGGGTGCTGAAAACTAAACCCGCATCACATAATTGATTACTGAACTTGGCAGTTTTGACCCCACTGAAAAAATGTCTGCGGAAGCCCATGCTCCCAGGGTCTTTAATAATAATATCATTCCACGGTTACAAAACAGAGTTAAATCTTAGTACAAATATCAATCTTCATTACAAGGATCATCAGAGTGTCCCCCAGGTTTATTCAGTTTTGCCACCCCCACGTGTTTTCTGTGTAAGGTTGTTGGTAGCACTGGATGCATCACTAAGATGACGTCACACCCAAGCCAAGCTCGGGGATACCGCGAGAACGAGTGTCAGTTACCCTCGAGACTTGGTACCACCTTCGATCTTCTCTTCACCCAGCCCAAAACTGGGAAACCAGGCCAGACAGATGAGGAAGTAGATCCTAGCAGGTATCGATGGGACTCAGTGCATCACCGTCAATATCATCGTCGTCTTAATTTAGAATGTATCAGCAGAATTTTATGCTATTTCGCCAAGTATGTATTAAAAAAACATCAACCCTCTACCTGCGTAACCGGTTAAGTTGGAATCAGTACCTATAGTAAAGTCCGCGATGTATCAGAATGTTAAGAAAAATAAGTAAAGAATAAATGTGTTGAAATTATAATTTGAGTTCGAATTTTATTTATCGTTTTTAAGCAAACCCTTGGACAAACGGGGATTTCTTACCAGAATACCCGGCTAAGGCCTTATATGAGAATGCTCTACCAAAACAAAAAACCCATCCACCTTGTATTATATCTTGTTGTGCTGCCTAAATTTTTTTCCGACATCATTACCAGCAATAATGCAAAATCAAAAGTTTGTAAAAATCAATTGAACCCCAAAAAAAGTAATTTTAGTTTGATACACATGTAGCCAAACAAATTATGTAGTTATGTTTATGTTAGTTACTAATATTAATTATTATGTTTATGTTAGTTATGTACAAGACCAACAAATGAACCAAGTTTCATCTTATTATCAGCATTAGTTCATTTTTCATCGAATGACATGTATACATTTAAAAAAATGGTTAAAAATCAAAAATAATCCAATTAAGTTGAAATTTGGTGTCATTAATAAGAGTACTAAAGTTTATGATACGAATAAGAGAGGATGAGGGTAACAAATCTGATCTGGCGAGAAAAGGTACCGAGGTACCCCTAGCTGATTTTTGTATTTTAATAAATTAATTTTAAATTGGTAGCTCAGTCTAATTAAAATGTTAATATAACTGATTTTTTTTTTTCTTTAAGTTTTCTATAGTAATATGATGGATATTTTAAGTTTTATTATCATAGAAAAATAAGTAAAAAAAAACAAGGAAAAACATTGTCCCCAAAATACCTCTATACAGCTTATTTTTATATATTTAATTATTCCCCCCTTCTATATGATGGCTTGCTCTAGGGGCATTGGCCGTCATATAGGTATTACTCACACTAATATAATCTCCTGACTCACAGTCATCACTTCATAGGGGGGAAACCTCATACCTGCGAGTGGCCTGAATACTGTAAGAATAGTTCTCACACAACAAAAAACTGTTGAGTCTTCAAGTTACACAAAAACTATTCCTATTTAGAATTGAGAATCAAAATCTAATTTGACACTAAGAACTTTTCACAGAAACCATTAACTACAAAAGAATAGCTAACCAAGACAATACCATGCAGACATGCAAAAATAAGATAAACATAAACATGAGAAATAAAGCAAAACAATAAAGATAAAACCAAAACAAGAGTAGAATTAAGAAATTCCTTCAAACTACTGAAGACAAATAAAATATCTAAATAAAGTCAATTTTTTTAAAGATAAATAAAAAATAATTTTAAAATAATAAAAACTACCCCAAAATGTTGTTCAAAAAATAAAAAGCAACACAATTTAAATGTATTACTTAACTTAGTGTTATATAATTATTTATTTGGTTATTTTTTGCTTTTTCTAAAATATAAAAAGGGTAGGGGAAGGATAAAGGACCCCTGGCCAAACTGTAAACACATGGGTTGCCAAAGAAATAAAAACTTTATGCAAATTAAAAATATAAGCGACGTAACGCTAAGGGGCAATGCATGATGCGAGGGTTAGTCAAGAATTATAAAAATAAAAAAGTTAAATTAAAAATAAAACAACTGCTCTTTATTTTGTCTGAATTTGATGTAACATGCTTTTTTTTAGAATAATAAGCACTCTACGGTTATCTTTAGTTTTTTAACTGGTTTTCATTCTAATACCTTGAAGCTTCAAATAAAAATCCAAATTTTGTGCATAAAACCTAATTTTGAACAATTAAATCATTAGGTGCACTCAAATTCATAAAACTTCTTATCACCAGGCAGAGTGAAACCAAAAATTGAACAAATACCCTCCGAATTGAATGACAGTTAAAATTTTTGGTTCAATACAGACTCATAACAGAAGCTATTTAAATATTGAGAGAACCTACATTAGGCTTTGTTTGAAAAACAGCACGATTTATTAATTGAAGAATCAAGATAATTAAATAATATAAGTGAAGATAGAGCAAACTTAGAGTCCATTCATTCCCATTAACAACCATTTTTCTGTATTTCATTGTTTTTATGAGCACTTAAACATTTGTAGAAAATCTGATAGTATGAATTAATAGAATTAGAAATTAAAAAATATACAAAAAAACTGCAGTCCCTTAAAAAAAATATTGAGTGTCAGTTAATTAATCTGAACATAATAGGACGACAACGATTTACGTTAGTTAACAATAGTGGTTACAATCAAAGGAATCAAATGTCATTAGATTTACATCAACAGGACATAAGATGAGTCTAAGACAGCTCTCTGACAAGTTAAGAGACTATTTAATTAATTTTATCTAAAAAAAATAAGGCAAGGTTTGTTTAGAAAAATAAATATTATTTTCATTTTGCAAAAATTACCTGTACCATTTCCCAAATGTTCCAATATCAAAATAATTACTAAAAACGTTGGATTACCCATGTAAAGAAGGGAGAAAGGTCGAGAAATTGTCTTTGGTAAGCAAGTTTACTTTTCAATTTGTCTGTTTTCTTGAACCAACTCTAACCCCCCCCCCCCTCTGAGAGCTACCTGAAGTGGCTCACACACCTAGTAAGGAAACACAAACTCTTCTTTAACATCTTTAGGTTTTGCACAGATGTTGGCCTCAAGTTAGGTTGAAAGCATTTTGCCAATAGAGTTTTAAATTTCCATTTTGTGGAAAAACATGTTTTCTTTCATGATTTCTAATGAACTTTATTCATGCTCATTCTAATGATAAAGGACTAAGTAAAAGAGTTTAAGTGAGTGAATGAACAATAAGCTTGATCTCTACCTATGTCACTAAGGGGTTATTTAATCATACGCTTCTAAGTTACTTTCCATGGAACATGGGGAGAGTCAACAGAGATTTCAAATTATTAAAAAGGAGTAAATACAAGATCAACATTTCTAAAGATTTCTTAAATAAATATCAAAACTTAATAAGGTTAAATAATCAAATTTAACTAATGATATAAAGAGGCAAAATCAGGGCAACAACTTCCAACAATGTTACAATTATTATATTTCATTGTTTTTTTAAGTAAAATTCAAAGTAAATCTGTTAATGGTAAGATAATTTGAGTCAACTAATAGATTATGAATAAATTTTTATGTTGCTCAATATAAATATTTTGAATGGGAATCCTTTGTAACTCCCCCTCATGTCCCTTCATTCTAAATCAGGGTATAAATAATTGTCTGGTACGTATCAAGCGTACCGAGGTAGCGCCAGGTGTCGGCATCACATTGCCCCTCTGCTTCCAAATCGTTGCCACAGTCGAGTTTGCCAGTCCCAATTCACGGCTAACATCAGACTTGCTTTTGCCCGATTCTATCTCTCTAATAATTCGCCATTTTTCTTCGCTTGTGAAAGCGAGCCTTTTTCTACCCTATGAGATAGACAAATATACAATAAAGAAACAAAACAAAAACAACAAAAAGGACAAAATAAAAAGCAAAACGAATAACAAATCGACTATTATCTAGAAAAATAGTTTGACTAATTGAATGATTTACAGTTAAATATAAATTTACAAAATGAACCTTTAATAACTTAAAAAAATTTACAATAACTATTTATTATTAATTAAATCAATAACAGTTTTATTTTATCACAAGAAAAAAATCATACATATCCTTTTAATTAATAAATATTATTATATGTCTAGTATGAATTTAATTTGAGCTATACACCATAATTATATTTAAAAAAAAATAATATAATTTTTTAATTCAAATATGTTTTTTTTCAGTATTAAGTATTAATTAATGTGCACCCGTATTAAAGAAATTAATATGTACATATTATCTTAGTGTATATTAGAAACCCATGGCACCAGTGCAAACAAGCCATATGTACAAATATTAGCAACAAATTTTCTCATTTAATAACTAATTTTGACTTTAAACAAATTAAATTTATTTTAAAACATGTTTCTTCTTAAAAAAAATAAATAAAAGTACAAAACAATAAAAATAAGTCAACAACAACAATAATAGAGAAAAGAAAATTAAGTGGTAGAATTAAAAAAAAAAAACATGGAAAAACCAAATGCAATTATTTTTTGTAAAAAAAAATATAAATTATCTACCAGAAAAAAACAATTATATTACTTTCAGAATATATATTATCAAAGAAATTATCATTAAAATAGTAAACTTTGAGTAATAATCAAGGAAAAAAATTATGCAAAAATATTGACAGAAAAAATACAGTTATAAAAATCATTGGAGAAAAAATGGAAAAGATTGAAAAAATGTGAGGAGGAAAAACATGCTGAATCATTGAACTTTTCAATAAAATTGTCTCGTTACCTCGAGTAATTGTTGGTTTCTTTGTTCTCTTTCTTTCCTTGCTTGTTCTTGTCTCTCGCAGCGTTCTTGTTCTTTTAATAACCTATAAAGATCAAATAGATTAGAATTGAAACCAACAATGCCATTCTCTTTGTGGAATATTAGGTGGATTTTGAAGATTAGAAGGGTTAAAACATTATGGTTATTAAGAAACATTGTACAAAGGGCACAGATCAATGCAAACGTAGAAAAAATTGTGTCAACCTTTCAATAAAGAGCTAGAGTATTCATGTAATTCATTTATCAGTTCTGTATTGATCTGCTATTGTTTTTCTTCTAAATCTTTCTTTAATCTATTAGGTTAACAATAAAAAAAGAAGTTTTTATTTCATCATTTCATATATTAGAAAGACAAAATACTTGTAAAGACGAGATATTTAAAAAGACAAGACATTTGTTAAGACAAGTTATTTGTAAAATTAAAATATTTGTAAAGACAACATTTTTAAAAGACAAGATATTAAAAAATATTTAAAAAACAACATATTTGTAATGACAAGATTTTTGTGAAGACAAGATATTTGTAAAGATATAATATTTGTAAAAATAAGATATTTGTAAAGACAAAATATTAGTAAAGACAAGATACTTAAAATAATAAATAATGAAACAGGTCACTGCTTAAAGTGACATTGTTCTTGCCAATAAACAAATATTCACAAAGGAAATTAAACTTTACATTTCAAAAAATTCATTAATATAAAAAAAAAAACGTTTTCCATTAGAAATGTTTAAAAAGTTTCATGAATGCATTTTTAAGATACGTTCATTATTTTACTCTCATTTAAAGGTATTTATAGTCACTAATAATGCTATTCAGGGAAAATAGTTACCCTCATTAATACTGATAGTAAAATCTACCGAGTTAATTATGACAAGTTTAATCTCACGTTTATAATACAAAACAAAAACAATGTGCAAAAAGCCAAAAACTATTCATATATTATAACCTTAACACACTTTTGAAGAAGGTTACTTTAAGGTTACACATTGTCCCAGAAATATTGTTTTCGAGGCTATCACAGTATCTAGATAGGGTATATTGTACCCTATCTAGTTTATATTGTACCCTATATAGATTATAGTGTAACCTATATAGTTTATATTGTAATTTTGGTGAATGTAACACAGTATGTTCAGATTATAAGGTCTATTTTTGTAAGATCTTTTGATATTAATTAAACTCACATTTGTAAATTGTCACAAGAGGTTTCTTATAAAATCTTTTGTGAGTTTAAATTACAATATCAAAAAGATTTACGACAACAGGCCACAAAAATATTTGTGTAGGACCTAAAATGAAATAATAAATTTGAACAGCTCTAATCAACAACAAAAGCTCACAACAACAAACACACAAGTTTAATTTCAATAACTACAGCTACACATACTACAACTAAAAGAGTCAAAGGTTCAAATAATACTCTAAAACTACGACTAGAAATGCAAATAATTGAAAATTATCTCTTGTTTAAGTGATGAATTTGAAATTTATTTATTACAATTCAAATTCATAATTAAAATATTAGCATTAAGGCTTTTCGACAAAATAAAATAAAACAAAATATAAAAAACAAATTTTTCTAACAGCTCTTTTTTAAAGGCTTTTTCATTAAGATCAATGCTAAACATTCAATAAACATTTAAAATATCATTCAAAGAGATAGATTCAAAGATCATTTGACGTGAAACATTATCACCCGAAGGAAACAAATCGTCAAAATCTACAATGTTTGAATCGTCTTTCTCTACATTCATTTTTGTAAAATAATGAAAAGATACAATATATTTTAACGGTACCCGTTAGAACTACAGCTGAATATAATATGGATAAATGAATTCACGAAAAGTAATTTTTTTAATTAACTGAATAGGTAAACAAATCTTAATTGCAACTGTAAAAAGAGAAATATAAAACAGCTGATATTGCAAAGTCATGGAGGTAAACAGAGTAGCCAACTTAATTTTTGTTAAAATCCAGGCAACACTGATACAATTTAAATAACAAAAAAACAAATTAATTTTAAATATGGCGGCTCTGAAAGTCTTCAGTATTTAAGACTATTTCTTTGATTATGTTTATAAATAAACGTTTTTTTTTTTAATAATAAGCCGAAAATAATAACGCTAGCTACGTATTAATTTAAAAAATTAATTGAAAGAAAAAAATTAAAATCGCTAAATGATATAGTGTAAATAGATAAAACAAAGTGCGTTTTGTTGGATTGAACCATGAGATTTTAATTAATAGCCGAGTGTGCTCTCAAAGGGCTAAATAGCCGGGAAACATGAAAGTTTCATGATTCCCTGGAGGAAACATGAACTTTCATGTTTCCCTTCCTTTTAATTTAGAATTGGGTGTAATTGATAAGTAAAAATTTCAGAGCTTAAAAAAAATATGTTCACTTTTTCTCCCTTCTGGGGGAAAAAAATGTTCTATTCATCTTTTGCACACCACCCACAGGGAACCCACATATATTCAGAAAACTGAAATTGTAGATTTTATAAAATTTTGAGCTCTATATCATATGAAGGGCTAATCTGGATAGGCAGACTATGTTTTTCTTCATAATTTACGAATAATTTTCAAAAAAATTTGTTTGAGTTGTACAAAATGAGTCACATTTTTTTTCAGGTCCAGCTCTAGACTATAATACTTTTTTCTGTATACCTGCAGTAACTAGGAAAGGAAAAGTAACAAATTACTAGCCTGTTCACTTCCACGGTTATTGGTAAGCAATAATGATTTAGGTCTTCCGTGTCCAACGTTTTTGCTTCCACTGTGGCATCTTAAGGCTGTGCTACCCGTAGCGAATTAAGTTGTCCCCATTTTTCTCCGTAACTATTAGTCGTAGAAGCTTGAAATTTTTAATATACATGCTAAGCAAATTATGTTAAAGAGGCTACGTCGTCCGATTTTTAATATCATGCCTAGAAACCGACCCCTTTTATTCTTGGACGAAAAATCTAACGACGTTAGCCGTTTTTCTAGAGGTTTCATATGGGTATACCATTTGGAACAATTCAGGTGAAAATTGTAGTCGCAAATCGGGGAAACTAAATACTAACAACTAGAGAGAATTTACACAAGCTTACTAACACAGACAAGACTAGTTAATTTTACAGGGATTTAGGCCTCTCAAGGTCAAACATTGTCTGTTATCTCCTTTAGCTATTCCACTCCTTCCTTCTTCGGCTGCCGTTTTATAACGTAAACAAACTTTGATTTAAAAAAATATCTTTTCGATCATTTTTTATATTTTATTAAGTTTTAACAAATATTCTACTAATATTACAATGTAGTATATGTATATATTGTTTTATTATTTATAATATTAATATATAATAATTATAATTAATAATATATTTATATGATAAATATTATTACATGTACTACATTACAAATATATCTATATATATATATATTATTTATAATAGATAAAATATAGTATATTTGATGTAGAAAATAAAAATTATCATATCATAAGTATGTATTATTCAAAAAGGTAACTTGACAACTCATGTAGAATAATACATAACTTCAAATCACATAAAAATCGGGCACAAGAAATCCCTCCACTTTTCCTCATCACATCGGACTACAATTCGTATTATTTTAGCGGTCGCCCATCAAGAGATTAACCTTGCTCGAGGCTGCTTATCACATATGATCCAACAAAAACTGTTGATATACTTGCTGAATTAAATTGTAACTTATTGAACTATAAGTGCAATATATATATATATATACTATATATATATATATATATATATATATATATATATATAATATATATATATTACTATATTTATATATACTTTTTTTCGGACTTATTTTTTTGTTATCAGGAAGCCAATAGGAACCGATCCCCCTCACTTCCACCCTCAACTTCCGTCATCCCAAACAACCTCATAAGCGTCATTTTCAGTCTTTTTAATTTTCAAAGTCGTCATTATGCATTACAGTATTCTACTATAAGCGTTATTTCAGTATTCTTTTCCCTCTATTATTTTATTAAATAGCATGGCGAGAGAAAATATACATTCATACGTTGTATATAATACACACACAAAACAAATATATATATATATATATATATATATAATATATATAATATTATATATATATATATATATATATATATATTCTTGATCAGTAAGTCCCCCTTTCAAGACTAGATCCCCTAGCCCCCTCCATGACCCACAACCTCATAAGCTCATTTTATATTTAAAAATTTGCTATACAAATTACAAAGTCATTAGTTGGACGAGATATATATATAAATAAATTAGGTTCTTGGAAATGTACTTTGCGTCATCAGTTTTTGTAATCACTAGCACCCTGCGGATGGATAAACTTTAGACGAAAAATCAATTTTTATTGAGAAAAGGTATATATATATATATATATATATATATATATATATATATATATATTATATATATATATATATATATATATATATATATATATATATATTATAATATTATATATATAAATATTATATATATATATATATATATATATATAGTATATATATATATATATATATATAATAGCAGTATTTGCGAAGTATTGCATTCGTACAGAATAAGCGAATATATATTACAATAATTGTTTTTAATTAGTAAAAACTCTAAGACTTATTTTTACAGTATTATTGCGAAGTATTGCATGTCTTACAGAATATATAGGGAATAATTACAATAATTTTTTTTAATAGTAAACTCTAGGAACTTTTTTTACAGTAACTTTAGGAACTTATGTACAGTATTTTTCAAAGAATTGCATGTCCACAGAATATAGGGAATATAATCAATAAATTAGTTTTTTTCTTTTATTATTAATTTTTAGGAACTTATTTTTACAATATGNTAAAATTTTGAGCATGTCTAATCATATGAAGGGCTACTCCTGGATAGGCAGACTATGTTTTTCTTCATAAATTTAACGAATATTTTCAAAAAAATTTTGGTTTGAAGTTGTACAAATGAGTCATTTTTTTTAGGTCCAGCTCTAGGACTGTAATACTTTTTCTGTATACCTGCAGTACTAGGAAAGGAAAAGTAAAAAATTACAAGCCTGTTCACTTCCACGGTTATTGCGATAATGATTTAGGTCTTCCGTGTCAACGTTTTGCTTCCACTGTGGCATCTTAAGGCTGTGCTACCCGTAGCGAATTAAGTTGTCCCCATTTTTTCTCCGTAACTATTTAGTCGTAGAAGCTTGAAATTTTATATACATGCTAAGCAAATTTATGTTAAAGAGGCTAACGTCGTCCGATTTTTAATATCATGCCTAGAAACCCCCTTTTTATTCTTGGACGAAAAAAATCTAACGACGTTAGCCGCTTTCTAGAGGTTTCAATATGGTGTATACCAAATTTGGTACAATTCTGATGAAAATTGTAGTCGGAAATCGGGGAAAACTAAATACTAACACTAAGAGAGAATTTACACAAGCTTACTAACACAAAGACAAGACTAGTTAATTTTTACAGGGATTAGGCTCTCAAGGTCAAACATTGTCTGTTATCTCCTTTAGCTATTCCACTCCCTTCCTTCTTCATGGCTGCCGTTTTATAACGTAAACAAACCTTTAGATTTAAAAAAATATCTTTTCGATCATTTTTTATATTTTATTATTTAACAAATATTCTATATATTACAATGTAGTATAATGTATATATTTATTATTTATATATTATATATAATACATATAATAAATATTATATATATTATATTATTACATGTACTACATTTATTAAATATATACATATAGTCATTATATATATTTTTATAATAGATAAAAATTAGTAATTTGATGTAAGAAAATAAAAAAATTATCATATCATAAGTATGTATTTATTCAAAAGGTAAATTGACAACTCATGTAGAATAATACATAACTTCAAATCACATAAAAATCGGGCACAGAGAAACCTCCGAACTTTTCCTCATCACATCGGACTAAATTCGTATTATTTTTAGCGGTCGCCCATCCAGAGATTAACCTTGCTCGAGGCTGCTTATCACATATGATCCAACAAAAACTGTTGATATACTTGCTGAATTAAATTGTAACTTATTGCACTATAAGTGCAATATATATATATATATATATATATATATATATATATATATATATATATATATATATATATATATATATTTATATATACCCTTTTTTCGGACTTATTTTTTTGTTATCAGGAGCCAAAGGAACCGATCCCCCTCACTTCCACCCTCAACTTCCGTCATCCAAAAACCTCATAAGCGTCATTTTCAGTCTTTTTAATTTTTCAAAGTCGTCATTAATTCATTACAGTATCTACTATAAGCGTTATTTCAGTATTCTTCCCTCTATTATTTTATTAAATAGCATGGCGAGAGAAATAATACATTCATACGTGTGTATATAATACACACACAAACACAAATATATATATATATATATATATATATATATATATATATATATATATATATATATATATATATATATATATATTCTTGATCAGTAAGTCCCCCCCTTTCAAGACTAGATCCCCTAGCCCCCTCCATGACCCCAACCTCATAAGCTCATTTTTTATTTTAAAATTTGCTAATACAAATTAAACAAAGTACATTAGTTGGACGAGATATATAATAAATAAATTAGGTACCCTTGGAAATGTACTTTGCGTCATCAGTTTGTAATCACTATAGCACCCGTGCGGATGGATAAACTTTAGACGAAAATCAATTTTATTGAGAAAGGTATATATATTATTATATATAATATATATATATATATATATATGATATATATATAAGGTATATAATATATATAATATATATATATATATATATATATATATATATATATATATATATATATATTTGCGAAGTATTGCATGTTACAGAATATAGCGAATATATACAATAATATTAGTAAACTCTAAGAACTTATTTTTACAGTATTTTGCGAAGTATTGCATGTCTTACAGAATATAGGGAAATATATTACAATAATTTTTTTAATAGTAAACTCTAGGAACTTATTTTTACAGTAACTTTAGGAACTTATGTACAGTATTTTTCAAAGTATTGCATGTCCTACAGAATATAGGGAATATAATACAATAAATAGTTTTTTTCTTTTATTATTAATTTTAGGAACTTATTTTTACAATATGCACAGTATTTTTCAAGTATTGCATGTCTTAGTGCAGATAGCGAGTTCATACATACATACATATACATATATATATATATATATATATATATATATATATATATATATATATATATATACATATATATAGTATGTCTACTTAATTTCAGCTCAATTGGATTATTTTTCGAATTTATACTTTTTTTTAAATCGTAAACAAATTATTGTTAAAAATTGAACGGATAATTCAGGTGACATTCCGGTTTTGGATTTTTAAGCAAACACAATTACGGTATAATTGAGGAACATATTATATAACACACATATATATATGTATATATATATATAATATATATATATATATATATATATATATATAATTATATATATATATATATATATATATATATATATATGTATGTATTATATGTATATGTATGAAATAAAGTAATAACTGAACTTACTACACCAGAGAAGGAAGAGTATTATTACGATATGATCTCTTTCCCTAACTCCCATCGGCTGCAAGGAATAAGAGGAATTCCTGAAGAGTCTACATCGCCTAATTTTCGAGCAAGCTCTGCTCCTCTGCCGCAGCTTCAGCCATGGTATTTATTGTAGTCGACTCTATTCCTTCTTCAACCCTATTTTCGATTTTTATGAATTGCTTGGAACTTAGGGAAGGCAGGTTCATTACACTAAATAATCCTTCCAGTTGTGCCTGACCTCCCCTAGTAGCCATTATTCCGAGAACAGCAGACTCATTTATATTCATCTTCTCTTTCTTGCTATCTTGAGTTGAAATGACTCTGGTTAGGCAACAAACTTTGCATTTGAAAGTTATGTTAGACATCAATCCTTTTTTCACTTCTCCTGTAGCAACCATATCAGCAAACGAACAGTCACAAGGACTGTCATGGCTGTTCAGTTTTTAATTCTCCAATAAATGATTAATATCAACTATTCGTTGTCCACTCAACAAAAACTCTTTCTTATCTTCTCCGCTAGTTCCATACACCATAAAATCTTGGGGTGTCGCTTCTGCTGCATCATGCTGCATCACATCGACCGTGGCGCTCTTAGAAGCGATGTTACTGCAGCCTGGCTGCTCTAGAATACTTTGTACGTCTGGAGTTTCAGCAATAACTTCTACATTCACAGTTTCAGGGATAGTGAGTTGTTGCTTTGTACTTTTTTAAACATTGATCTTATTGATCAAACACTTTATCTTTTGGACGTGAAGATGGATGCAATCTTCCTGTTTTCGCGCTTCGACGACCCATTTCCGAAACCGTTCAATTAAATAGGAAATAAATAAACTAGTACAGATTTATAAGAGGTAATAAATATAAATGTGTAAATTGTATATTATACAAATAGGGACAGACTGTACAAAAATATACAGTTTAGATAATAGAGATAGGAAAATAAAAAATGTCCTAATGGTAACCGAGATGTAATAAAAACTTTGATAAAATTAGAATAAAAACGACAAAAACACTTTAAACACGTATAAGTAGAAGTAAACTAAGGAAACAGTAAAAAAAAGTCAAAAACACTAAAATTACAACACTAAAAACAAAAAAAAATTCGATATACAAACACGTAACACTAAAATGTAAACTAAAAGAAACACTAAGAAAAAACTTAAAAACCCTAAAGTAAACGAAAAAACAATATAGAAACACGTAAACCTAAAATTAAACTAAACTAAATGTCTAAATTAATTAAAATCAAATCAATTATTTATGCAATAAACAAATAGTAAAATATGAGCTCTTTTAAAAATACGAATAAGAAAAAAAGGAATATTCTAAATCTTCAAAAAATATAAAAAAATGAAAAGTGTAATAATATAAATAAATGTTTGAGATACGTGGAGCAAATGATGTAAATTATTTAAATTATACAGATATTAATAATAATTATAATTATGTATATGTAAATAAAATTAGTCAAAAAATACAGAGAAGTAATAACTTTGAACGATATAGTTTGGATATGACTAAACAATATCCTTAGAATAATACTTTATATAGAAGGAGCACTACTGATAACACGAAACCGGTTGACTGGTGCAACTAAGTAATGCTGCCAACCTACAAAATAAAATGTTATTTTAACAAAGTTGGCAATATTTCCGGTTGTTGAAGTATTTAATTAAATAATTTTTAATGCTTCATTAATAAATTAAAATAATTAATGAACTGGATACTTTGCATTGTGTCTTTTTTTTTATTTTTTTTTTTTTATTTTGCTTTATTATTCTAAATGTATAAAATGGTTAATTATAATATTTTAGGTATAAGAAAATGTATTTGAACGATTATAACAAGAAAAGTTTTAATTATGCATTATCGAGATGGCCGATAGTTTGATGCGTCTTGTGTTTACTTAAAATAATGCAAGTCATTTACAGAGGGAATTTTTTCATATTATTTTACGACTATTTCTTTCTCGTGTTTATGAAAATTATTGTTTGTGTTTTTTACTAAACAAAATTTGTCCAATAGATCCGTGTACCCACTTATGTAAATGAAACAAACCTATTTAGTTTACGAAATAAATAATAATGTGTATCATTGTGTTCAAAAAATAGTATATGAGACTATTGTATGACGTCAGAACTGGATACTTGCATTGTTACTGTATTGCTATCATACAATATTTAAATTTATAATAGTGGGGGAGTCAAACAATTTAAATACGACAGGAACTAATAACAAATTTAAATAATTGCGGGCTAGCGAAACCAAGGATGGATGTTGTAAGGATGGCAACATAAAAGCAAACAATAATGTTTTGTTGTCAGGTTGGCAGCATTACTTAGTTGCACCAGTCAACCGGCTTTCGTGTTATCAGTGGAATTACATTGTGTTTACGGTCCTGTGCTCCTTCTATATATAGTATTATTCTAAGAACAATATCCTAGAAGAGAGCACGTGTCCAACGTAAACAGAGCTAGCGAGGGACTAATATAATTAGGCATTATTTTTGAAAAAAGATAACCAAACAAAGAAAGAGATAAGAGCTTTTTTTGGTGACTCCAGCGATATTAATAACTCAAAATCGGCATTTTCGACTTATCACCTTTTTTACTATTTGGTATCCACACAACACACAACACATATTATATAATATATATATATATATAATATATATATATATATATATATATATATATATATATATAAATATATATATATATATATATATATATATATATAATATATATATATATATATATATATATATATATATATATATATATATATATATATATATATATATATATATTGTCTGTGTATTTACTTGCTTTATTCTGTAAAAAATTAAATTCTTTGGAATATGCTGTACAAACTGGAAAATAAGTTCCTTGATTAGTAGATTTACTAAACGGGTTTTCTTTATATTTCGAAGTTATATCTCCGCTATTACACTTCTATTCCCTGCTTTTTATATTAATTTTTAGGGCGAATGTAAATTGTCTTTTTTACACGCTTATAAATGTCAGTATAGAACAATTTTATTGCTAAGGCGATAAAGCTTGCACTTTGTTTGCCGGCAGTAAAATTACAGTTTACACTCGGTTTGCAATTTTGTATTTAAAGTAAATACAGTATTTTTTTTTTTTTTTTTGGCAACCCCTTTTAAAAAAATATTATATGCAAAATGGCCGTAAGGCGATTTTATTACTGTGTAATTAATTACGGACTCGCTTTGGTTGTCAATGAACATAAATATAAAAAAATTATAAAAAAATTAAAACATTTTATTGGCATTGGCTGCAATAAAATATCATATAACAGCCTAGTTACATAATGTACCATTTATTAATTTAAAATTATTTTGTAGTAATGTCATTTATTTTAAAACTAACAATAATTTTGATGCATGCTCTATTATTATTAGATTCTAGCTATGTAGGGGAATGGGTAGAGAGAGAGGTAGAGGCGTAGGGACGGCATAGGGGGTGTAGGGTTGACGTTTTGGCGATGTACAGGGGATAGGACGACGTGGAGCAGCGACATGCTCCCTTAAATCTAAAGAATGACTGACTGTATCCCCACTTCTCTAGTGTAAATTCTGCTCTACGGTAGCACAGCCTTAAGGAAAGTAAGACATCATGGACATCTTAACTTTCAGAATTTTTGTGATTATTGGTGTCCATAATTTATTTTTATGGATTTAGTGTCCCTAACAAGAAAATATTAAAATACTAAACTTTCAATAATATAGAGTATTGTGCTTTCATCCATGGCGTCCTACATCCCTGAGATACTTCTCACAGTGTAAATTAAACATCGGATTCAATATCTACACGAATGCAGTCACCACCGGAAGACATAAATCTTTTAAAAAAAGTCTTCAACAAACAACTTAAGTTTTCAATAATATTTAATTTTTTAAAGTATGTAAATCAAATTGGTGAAAAATTTATTAAAGCAAAGATATATAATTCAATTAAGAACAGAGAATATTCATAAATAAAAACATTGTCTGATGATCTATTTGAATACATTTTCAGAAATAAAAAAACTAATTATAAATAAACAATTAGTTGATCAACAAGCTAAGAAAAAAAAAAAATTTTTTTGGAAAAGCCTCAAACAAAAATTCTATTCTTTAAAATCAAGCAAAATAAAACTAATAGATTGGAAAATAAAAACAAAACAAGAAGTTTGAATACCTATTGAAGTGAAGTGTATTTTCATACCTAAGTTGCTCCTTCTGCCTAGCCGCCTCCTCCCTCTGTATTCTTTTCTTCTCTTTAGCAACCATAGCCTGTCTTTCTTTCTCCAGCCTGTTATGGTCCAATGATGTTCTGTTTTATTAATAAATAAAGCAAAAAAAACATTTAACTAACTACCAAAAACAACAAACATGCGGATTTCAAATGGTATTAGGAAATTTAGGAAATGATATTACAGACTTCAGGGTGTGTAAACAAATAAACAACATATAAACAGTAACAAATAAACTAAGCACAAAGTTGGTGAAAGCCTGCTCCAATCTCATCAATTTCAAAATTGTATAAATTAATAGATCAGCATAGTTTACAAAAGGATAATTTCTCTTCATGCATAAATTTTAATCACTTCTAGACCCAATTTTAGATTTTAGCAAATTTCCTTTGGAAAAAATTGGCTTGGGACAAGTGAGATGGCGGAGGAGAAACCTCGGACCATGACACAAATCCATTAATCCCTGATTATGAAAAAAATACAAAACTTTATATGTGTGTGTTTATACATACATACACACACACACACACATATATATATATATATATATATATATATATATATATATATATATATATATATATATATATATTTATAAATGGAGAGCCTTCGAAAATATCTTGCAAGGGGCCCCCAATGCTGTACCTACGCCTTTGTGGATAAATAATAATAAAATAATAAACTGGACATAAACAAACAAAAAGAGGACTGTGAAATACAAATTAAAAAGCAAAACACCCATCTTTGTTTGGTAGAAATAGTAGTGTAAGCAGAGTGCAATAGGTATCAAGGAGAGGTTCAAACACATAAACGGCAAAAATAAACAACACAACAGGGTGACTTGATACGTTGTTTCAAGTCAAGGAAAAACTAAAAAGAACCAATAAAATCAAATAAAAACACAGTATGAATTAAACAAGCCGTTAAAATAAAGTAGTAGTTTAATATAGTAATTCATTAAATCAAACAATTTTACAAGTTTTAACTACTAGTGACTAACATTTAACTTGTTGCATAGCATAATCATGGAATAAGTTTATAGAGGGATAACATTAGAGACTTATTATAATCTATGTCTGCAAATCACTGAAAAAATGTTTAATATTTTTATCCAAAGGAATACATAATGTTAGATACATTAATGTAAAGGGGATTTTAAAGAAATTGAAATCTATCTTCTCACCCCCTCGCCCCTCCTGTCTACCTTAAGTTAGGAGTATTTTTGACCACTTCTTTACCTCAAATAGAGTCTTCCATTTTCAAGTCACAAATTTCAGTATTCTTGAAATAAGTGGTTCCCTGTGGGTCTTGTGCAAAACATGAAGAAAATATTTTTCAAAAGTGATAAAATGTTCTATGAAACGAGTGTTTAATCATCAAAATCTGGTAACTGCAACCATAGTTTGGTTCTTTCAAAAACACTACAAAAATAGTTTATTTTATGCAAAGTCAGCAAATTTCTTTGGAAAAATATTGACTTTTTGTGCATTTTTTGGCCATTTAACAAATGTTATTACTTTAGTTGCAGTTATCCGATTTTGAAGAAAAAACACTCGTTTTATAGGAAATTTCATTAGCTTAAAAGAAAGTTCTTTTCATGTTTTGTACGCGACCTACAGGGAACAACTCATTACATGAAAAAAGGAGTTTGTGCAATTTATTAATATTATGAGTGAGCGCTTTCATATGAAAGGCTCCACTCTGGATAGGCAGACTATGGTTTTCCTTCATAATTAAAAGTATATTTTCAAACAAAAATTTGGTTCGAAATAGTGCAAAATGAGTCACATTTTTTAGGCCTGGCACTTGGACTAAAATTAATAGGGGAGGGGGTCCTTATACCAGAAGAGGTGCTTTTTCACACATTTAAGGGACTTCCACTGAAAACCACTTTGTCAGAGGTGTCTTGTTGTGACGTAAAAAAGTATCAAAGTCCCATACAAACAATTTAATCTTGTTTGAGAAATAAACATTTTTGGGCCAGGATTTTATTTAGAATTCTGGATCTTAAAATATATAGAAGTGCATTTGAGATGAATAACTGCAAGACTTTTTGCATTAGTAAAACAAAAAATAATGGTTTGACCTAAAATTACCAGCAAAATGGTTCAATAATTTGGTCTAGCTGATATAAGGGGGAATAACTATGAATGAAGTGTTTATACTTAAAGTCATGTTTACTTTATTATGCTTAAAGCCATTTTTATTTTATTATAAACAAAAAAAGTCTCAAAAAAACTTGCAGAAATAAACACCAAAAATAACTTTTTATTAAGTTACCTGTATTGTTGCATAACAATATTGAGTTTAGCAGCCAAAGTTTCTTGGCTCAGCCGAATCGGTTCTTTTCCCTGAACTGACTCGATGTAATCACCAAGAAGTATCCGACAGCTGAATGAGAAATGCTCCCTAGTTAAATCTGAACTATTCTTTTCTAAAAACTGTAATCAAAAAATAATAAAATTACCATAACACCTTAGAACTTTTAGCAGAACACATGTCTAAAATCAGTTGACAGCATAGGAAAATAGTGTAGGAGCTAATGAGGTTGGTCCAATTTGAAATGGTGGGCGTAGTTTAACATTTAGGAATAACCTCATTGGCTTCCTGGCATTACTTTCCCACGCTGTCAACTGATTATAACCATGTGTTGTACTATAGTGAAAAAACTTGATTTGTTTACATTGTGTCAATTAATGGCATGTTTTTTTGACATATATATGTCAATCAATAAAACCAGAACTAAGCCTGATAATCAGAACTAAACCTGATAATAATATGGAACTTCGTATGTTAGTGAACATGTATAAACAATTTCAGCCCCAATCTAAACAATACATGAAGATTTGTGATTTTTTGAAATGTTAGTGGGGCCATTTTTGTGGGTTAATGTCACACATATTATATAAAAAAAAAATAGGGTTCGGGACATTAGCAAGGTTGATTTTTGTACCAAGTTTCATTTAGATCCAAGAAAGCATTTGAAAGTTATCGTGTCCCATATAAATGTCTAGGACACAATAATCTCGTACATACATACATAGAGATATACTAGACAGAGCATAGCCTATCTCAATATATTGAGAGACCTGAAACATCATTTTGGGGGTCTTAGGGGCCTCTGTGTAACCTTATTAAAACCTCCTCCAAAAGTGAAATAAGGTTATAATAAATCTATTGTTTTCAGCTTTCCTCACATTGTTCGTGTTTAGATTTGTATTTTTAACATTCTCTTATATAAGTTATTGTAATTTTGTACTGATTATTTGATTATATATAGGAAGGTGGTCAGGTTATCTATTCAATGTTTCACAATTTAACTAGTAGGGCCCCTCTAGGAATAATATCTCCATGCATACACACACACACACACATACATACATACATATATATATATATATATATATATATAACCCCATGAATATATATTGTTGAGGTATAAATTAAAATTTGCAATAACAACTCACCCTAACAAGATCAGAATAATATTTGAAAGATCTGCCACAAGGGGAGGTGTAAATAACTTCTCCCTTGATTCCACCTTTATTAACTCCAGTTATATAGGTCTCTCGTTTCCATCCTTTATCTAAAGCTTCTTTTAATTTTAATTCATCAATAGCTACTTTTCTTCTTTTACCTCCCACTCCATCTGTAATCATACAAAATTTCAGTGAAAGTAATGTAACAATGTAAATAACAATTAAATTGTAATTGTAACAATGTAATTAACTATGTAATTGTAAATTACAAAAGTAATTGTAATTGTAACAATGTAATGTAATTAACAATTATAGTTAAATAATTAACTATCAATACATAAGTTATTTATCCATAGTCTCAGTTTTAACTTAATTGAATTGACACATTTTTATCAATTAAAAACAACGACTACAATTATTCTATCAGACGAAATCAATAAATAAAACAATTGTAAATAATCCAACAGCAGTAAACGGATATCCTGTAGCACCAAATAAACAGTAAATCAATAAAACAATAAATGAATAATAATCAATAAATAAAACAATAGATAAATCAATAAATAAAACAAAAGATAAAACAATAGATGATTCAAGAGCTAAAAAAATAGATGAATCAATAGATTAAACAATAGATGATACAAGAGATAAATCAATAGATAAAATTTAGAATTTTAAGAAAAATTATCAAAGAAAACCATAGACTCATAGATGGGCATTGAGCTAGACATTAATAATAATAATAATAATAATGATTTGCATGATTGGTCTCAGTATAATAATAATAATACTGGTTACGCTACCAGAGTATTCTAAAGTTGGCGACAATGTATTAAAACAATAATCCCATATAAACCTAAGATGCTAACGTCAGACCTCCCTCCATGGTGTCTAAGGTCAGCAGACTGATGCTTCAACAAACTCATCCACGGAGGCGGCCAGACACAAATGAAGGAGGTTTGAAATCAAGTCCGGTGTGTGTGTTGTTGGACACCAAGTCTCAACCTTATTGCTCTGCAATGCAACACACTAACCCATGTAGATGGGAAATGTCACCACTATTTTCAGGTTTAAATACAATAGTAAATCTATTCTTCCAACTTTCCTTTAATTTTCATTTAATTTATTTCCTTTTGACTTCAGAAAGCCTTTTGAGAGTTATTCTGCATCATAAGCAAGAGAGAAACTCTTGCTTATACACAAGAGACACATACACACACATATTTGAGCCAATTTTCATAAGAAAATTATGATTATAAAATAATTCAAATTATGGAAGAAGAAGGAGGCAGGGGAGAGATCAATTTGGGAATCAGGAAATTAATTTAAATTGATTTCTATCCTACTCCCCCCCCCCCCCCTCTTCCCCTACATTTCACAAGCATAATTTCTTAATGAAAATTGGCTAAATATCTTATTGAAATTATACAAAATGTAAATATTTGTAAGCAGGACCTTAAATGTGAAAACAATGTAAAAGTTTAAACTTGAAAACTTACCTGGGCACATTGACTTCCTATCCATATCACTATCACTATCAGATAAATCAGAATGACTATGAGAATGTGTTGATCTATCACTTATACTATCACCACATATTGACTTCATTTCTTCACTCTTATATGGAGATAAATAATGATGAAGATCCAACATAGGAGCACCACCATATGATTTACTAGTCAGATCCTTGTGATTATCTGTAATAGAATAGGTATATTACGAAACCATACAAACAATCATAATAGTCCAAGAGGACCTGAAAAAATGTGACTCAATTTGTACTACTTGAAACCAAATTTTTCTAAAAATATACCTTAAATTATGAAGAAGAAACATATTCTGCCTATAGGCTATCCAGAGTGAAGCCCCTTCATATGATTGTACATAAACGGCACAAATTTTAGTTTTCTTGAAATAAGTGGTTCCCTGTGGGTCGTTTGCAAAACAAGAAGAGAACATTTTTTAAAAGTGATAAAGTGTTTTATAAAACGAGTGTTTAATCATCAAAATCAGATGACTGCAACCAAAGTTGTGGCCCCTTAAAGACACCAAAAATGGTTAATTTATGCAAAGTCAGCAAATTTCTTTGAAAAAATATTGGCTTTTTGAGCATTTTTTGTCAATTTAATGAATGTCATAATTTTACTTGAATTTATCTGATTTTGACAAAAAAACACTCGTTTTATAGGGAATTTTATCAGATTTATCAAAAGACCTCTTCATGTTTTGCACACGACATACAAGGAACCACGATAAAACCAACACTAATGCTGATATGTTTTGGACTTAAATAATTTCTAAGCCTTATACAGTAGTATATGTATATTCAGTTTCATTTATTTTGATCAAATAAGTTTTCAATTTTTAATGAATTTAAAAAAAATTTGCTGAGTCCTTGTCCTTGTTTTGGTTCAAGATGTCAAAAATATTCCATCAGCAATAGGGTTCTGTACTTTTATATGATAGATGTTTGAACCAAGTTATTGTACTTTAAGTGTTTTTTGTGGTTTTTTTCACTTAAAAAGATTTAAATTTCTTAAATATTTTAGAAAATCAGTTTTTTTCATTGTTATCTATCTTCGAAAAAATAGCATATGCTAGATGACTGTGGAGGTTTTTCCCTCATCTTGGCAATATTTACAGTTGCGCGTCACTCGGCAGTAAATGTAATTAATGTGGTTACTTGGGTGTAATATCCAAGTAACATAATATACTATTAACATGATTGTAGATTAGGATTTTGACAAGTACACCATTCTACTTTGCCCAGCCTTAAAAACAAATGTATGACTCACCTAAAGATGCTCTAGTGAGAGCAGCTAATTGTGAAATTTCTAAAGCAGGTTTGATTCCTAAAGCTCTACTCTGGGCCAGAAGAGAAGCCACAGTATTTTTCTTAGGTTTCGAAACACCTCTACCAAGGTTCCTGGGTCTTCCATCCTGACACAAATCAAACATTGCAAATTATTATCATTATTACTCAGTATTATATATTTACAAATAATAGGGGACATAAAGCCAGACCAAGAAGTTGAAAAAGTATCAGAGGAAAAAGAAAACATTTTTATAAGTATAACTGTAATTCCGAGTCAGTTCAGTCTCTAAAGCAGTAAAATGAAATTAAAAGCCACTCCAATTGTTTATTGATAAACAATTAGATGCTTTAACAAACAGAAGAAGCATTTAACTTAAAAAGAAAGAATAAAAAGTCTCTCTACAGTTAGAAATTTTATTAAAAGTAAAGCAGAGCACTTTTGACCTAACAAGAGGTCATCATCAGTGCCTATTAAACAACTAAGACAGAAAAAATGTCAAAACAAAACCTATACATAAAATTACAAATTATACCTCAGAAAACCTAATTACAGAAATGATGTGATAAATAAAACATAAATAAATAAAAAATAAATGAATAAATAAAAAATTAATAAAATATAAAAATATTTTTAATATGATTTTGTTTTATATTTAAAACCACCGTTTCAACACTTTTATCTCTGCTCAATGGTTATATTTTATATTTTATTTATTTATTTATATTTTATTTATTCATTTATATTTTATTTATCACTCCATTTCTGTAATTTACCTGTTTTCTTTGGAATAAATAGTAATTCTATGTATAGGTTTTGTTTTACATTATTTTGTCTTATTTGTTTAATCGGCACTGATGATGACCTCTTGTTAGGCCGAAAGCGCTCTGCTTAACTTTTAATAAATTCTTTAACTGTGGAGAGACTTTTTTTCTTTCGTTCTATTACGATGGACTCCATTCATGCTCATTCTAAAACATCAGAAGCATTTAACATTTTCCAGGAAAATTTGCCAGGTACATTTTGTTGTCTAGTCCATAAACGACACCAACTCATGAAAGCTGAGGTTGTACACTTAAAACAATATTAGAATAGAACAAGCATTACTGGTATCAGCGATAAGTCTTGGAGACCAGATGATCCACGAGGCAAAGTTGATTTATCAAAGTTATCCAAGTTCTTAGTTGTTTTTAAGCTTTAGTAAACAAAACTAAATAATTACCTTATGAGGAGGCTGAAGAGGTTCGTTCTCTTCACTCCCACTCGAAGGAAGGGAGGGAGACTCGGACAGAGGGAATGGAGGTATCCTTCGAGGCTTTGGACCAGGCTTCCTTCGATCTAACAAATTAAAGCATCGATTATTAAAATTTATTCATACACAAGCGTGATAATAAACAGCAACGTATGTCAAGAAATAAAATAAAAAAATGTTTTGATAAGATAAATAATTTTAACATCTTTTAATAGTCTTCAAAAGTGGTATATTGCCACAATACTAGGAAACATCCAAATTTATTAGTTCAAAACCGTGGTTTGTTTACATCAAATTATGAATGTAAAATTATAAATGCAACACTAATGTTGATATACTTTTTTAACTCAGCCATTTAGTTTGCTAATATATGAGAATATATGCTATAATATGAGTACATCAAGTTCCAACCAGCTTCATTTCCACCATCCATGACCCCAATCCCATAAGCTCATTTTCCTTGAAAATCCACTAAAAAATCAATTTGTGTCAAAAATGAATTTGTGAAATCAATTTTTTCTCTAAATGAGGTAGCACTATTGTGATTAATCAAATGGAAAAAACAAAGGATACCTACTTCTATCAGAAGGTGTTTCTAGAGAAATAGATTGACTAAGAGTTGATAAGGAATGTAAAGAACTGTTAGCACTAGGAGTTGAGTTGTTAGAGTCAGGTTTCATACTCAGGTTCAGAGGACCATCAGAATCAACAGGTGAGACTCTCCCGTTGGACTCACTTTCCATATCACCTCCCTATAATTACAAAATCACAATTAATATCAGTCAAAATATTAATCTATTTAATCATATGAATTTTGCTAAAAAATTAGACTACTAAAGCATTCACGAATATAGAAATAGTTCATCGTCAGAAACTGGGCGAATCCAAATATTAAAAAGTTATAAATACAATTTATTTAAGAAACAAATGGACAGCTCAAATAAGTCAAATAATCTCACAAACCTCGTCTTGCCACAAATCTGGCTTCCTTCCCCCTCTCTAACTACTACTATTATAGTTAAAAAATTATCAGAATGGAGATAAAAGATTGATTATGCTTTTTTTATTAACTATTGCAGCAAGCTCTTTTTTCAGACTTTTAATGAAGCAGAAAATAATAAATAAACTGATTTCATTGCCAAACGTGTGATACAATTGTACAGAATTTTTTTTAAAAAAATCAGGTACGGGGTACCTCAGAACTTTTCCTCAAACAAATATAAACATAGAACAAAAATTGTAGTAAATATATCACTTGAAGATGAGAAAAAAATGATTTGATCTTAGAAATGAAAAAAGGTGAAAATCAAGGGAGAAAATTAAATGAAAAAGGAGAAAATCATGTTGGTACATGAAGTAATAAGTATATATCACTCACATATCTGTAGAATGAATCTACAACTGACGCTGCTTCCTTGCTTTTGGCACTTAAATCTAAACCAATAGGAGGTGTAGAACTCTTCTGTAAGAAATATACAACATGTTATTACTATTGGATTAAATTTTAAATAATAATCTAATACTAGATATGTAATATGAAGAGTCTTTTACTTATAAACTACATATATATATTTTTATTAAAATAAATTTCTCAGCAATGGAATTTATTGCCAAACATTGGGCATATTTATAAATATCGGCATATTTATTAAAAAATGTATTGCCTTGAAATAAAGAAGGGTTTCATCAGCTTTAATTGCTTAGTAAAAAAATAACCATCTTTATTTTGTTTTAATTATCAGAATAATAACTAACTTTACTATCACAGACTACTTAAGAAGTATGGAAAAAAAATCAAATTAACTTCAAAAAAAACTTTAAAAACTACATCACATTTAAGTAATAAAATTCATGAGATGGATACAATATTTAAGATAATATAAAACTTAAATACTGTATGTCATTAATTTTATTACTTAACTTAAAGAGACTAACTAGAGGGAGGATACAACAGCTCTTATCATTCCTTGCGTAGCTGGGTGCCGTAACTGTACATTGGTAACTTTATTTTTCAATATAATTACAATTTTATGTAAATATTTCATTATTTTTCAATTATTTTGTCTTAAACTAAGTCAAATGAGTTTATAATAAGTTTTAATTATTATCTTTTGCATATATTCTTTAATTATCTGTGTTGAATAAAGTGGTTTCTTTAGTGTGGCGTCACAAGAAAATGTCCGTTTGTAGAGTGGGTGCTACAATAGGAGTTGTAGAGGGGTGGGGAGTATCTCATCTCTCTCTAGGGAGACTATAGTAGAGTTCAGTACAGTTATGGCACCTTACGGAAACTGTCTTACTTCCAGACCTCTTACCACAGTGTTATTCGGGCTATGTACTTCCTTTAAGTATTAGTCCCATTGACTTAACTGCAACATAGTTTTTAATGGTTTTTGGATGATTCGAACCTTTTATAGGTACATTTTATGGTTAGTGTTACTTGATTCACCAAGCTGTTACCATCTTGGAAAAGAAAATAGTTTTAGGTATTTCTAACTTTCATCTTCATTTTTTATGGCACTGATGATGGCCTCATGTTAGGTTGAAAGCGCTTTGCCAACAAACTATTATTTTTGTGGAGAGACTCTTTTTCTTGTTTACTCTGCTTGGGCTCAATCATATTCAAATTTTACCTTTTTAAGTAGTCTGTGGTAGTTCAGTTAGTTATTGCTCTGAAGATGTCCACAAGAAGGGTTGACTAATTATATTTTTTGTAATATAGTATTAAAGCCTATTTTTATCAAATATTTAAGCTGGAATTATATAAACTGGGAAGGGCACTTAACAACAAACTTAGGATTTTTAGGCTGGAAATGAGCCCCCAGCTTTTATCTATTCATTTAATTTATTAGCCTCTCCGATTTCAGTTTCATTTTCAGGATATGTCAACCCTTTCCCAGAGAACTACCAAATAATTTAGAATAAGAATTTATTGAAGTTTTACATAGAAAATACTCATATTTATTTATGCCAATTCAAAATTGACACTCGTGCAACTGCACCAAAATCAAAAATAAAACGAACCAAAAATTAAGATCACACAATGCATGGACTTGCAAAATAATCAGAGAAAAAAATGTACCTTTTCTTTGCGTGAAGGTTTCGAGTCATGATTGATTTCGTTGCCATGGTTATCTAAGGAGATAGTTTTCTTTCTTCCTCTATTAGTGGTACCGGGTATTTTAGGTCCCAACATGGAGGATGTGTACTTGATAATTTCCGTGTCTGGAGGCAATCTCACACCTCCGAGTAGCCCATCACTGAAATCAACATTTCATTAGTAATAATATCAAATTATTTTAAAGTTATTTATCTACTCAAGGCAGGAAAATCAATAATTACTCTAAATAGAAATACAGAAAAAAAGTATTTTTTATTGATCTATGACGTGAATTTTAAAAACAGGCAGGTAAATATTAAAAATCAAACAGGTAAAGTATTATATGCTTTGAAATGAAAAGTTACACTTGAAATACATGGGTTCTACTTTAATCGCAAGGCAGGTAAAATTTTACCCAACTGATCTTTTTATTTCAGTTCAGTTTATTGCAATAATAAACTGCATTAATAATCTGCAATAATGAACTGTTATTAGTAGGAATACTAATAAAAGTTCTTAGATGATAATTGTTTTCTTTTTAAGTTTCAATAAATTAAAGTTGTAACTATTTATTTAATTAGTTACTAAACCTAAATTAAAAAAAAAAAATAAAAAATATTAAAACAATTTAAAGGAATTAAGTAGATCTATCTGCTAAACATTATCTACCTTGGTTTTGCCTCAGCAATCAAATGGCAAAAGCAAAAAATGGCTTCGCCTTCACGGATATTTTTATAGGCTTCCCTATAAATTTATAACGAGTCAGTAAAATTCTTTTATTCTGCCTCCATAAATAACTATTAATTGTGTTATAGAAAAACAAAAGGAAAGCCTGTGGAACAAAATACAATCTTTTGTGTCTTTTCTTTATCATTTGAGATACATTTTCAGAAAAATATTTGTTTGAAACAGTACAAATGAGTAACATGAGTGGTACACCTTGTTAAAAAGTCTAAAATAATGCAAATTACCTTAGTTGGGGGGTTGAGGTAGGTGGAGGGTGAGGAGGAGCTGGAGTAGAGCTCCCAGACGATGATGTAGTTGAAGGAGATTTACTAGATGTGAGAGCTGAAGCACTGCTAGGGGTAGCAGTTGCAGCGCTCGACTTAGCGTGACTATTTGAGGATGACTTAGTACTGCTCATATGATGGGTCGAGGAGGGGGTAGTGCCTACTTGTGGAAGCAGGGAGAAGGCTGGAGGCATTAAGTTGGGAGGTAAACCAGCAAATTGGAGAGATGCTAGGTAATCCTGGGCAGCAAGCTGCTGAGCCATACTCCACCATGCTGCACCTACAATTAATATCATAGTAATCAGAAAATATACCTGAAGTTTGATTTCTGTGCCAAGTTAAACTCTCTGACACAGGAGATGAGAGCAACATAGACATCTTACAAATTCTTGAATCTAATGATTCATAGCATTAGCTCTCTGCGGTCTCACTTCAGAGTCCCAGAACCAGAGCAAAGGCATCCAAAAATATCCACATCACACATTTCCTAAGTGCTGGTTGCTTCTGAAGTAAGCATCTCTTACTTGCCAATTAGCAAGGCTGAAACTAAGTGAACCCTTCATAATGAAGACCCCCCAACATTTATTTAACCTCTTGAGATCCAGTTCTACTCTCATTTTGAGGAGAAGGCAACATCAGTAGGTCTGCTATTTAGCGTGAAATATCAAGTGGTCAGACTGAGAATTGAACCAGGGCTACCTTGAGACTGTAGGTCAACTCAGTAGGTGACCTTTAAACACTCTAATTAACTACTTGAGTCATTAGTGATCCCTTGGGGATTATAAAGATTATAATTTATTAAGTCATACAAAATCATTTTTAAGTTAGAATCAGAGCAATAGATAAAAGAGTGAATTTCTTGGACTGGTATTTTGTATGATATATATAATTAAAATTTACGAAGAATACAGTCCTATGTGAATGTTACCTTTAGAGTGTTATGTTACCTAGTTTTAGTTACCTTTTGATTTATTGAACAAAAAATAATTTCTTACACAGTTGGCCTTTTCAATTAAATTTAACAGTAATTGTAAATGTTTACTTGTTCAAGAAATCAGTCAAACTTGTAAATGAATCAAACAAAATAAAATAATTTTAAAATTTCAATGGCAAAAATTTGTTCTGGCTACAAGATTGAACTCTCAATTCTGGCTTCAAAATGTTCTTCTCTTGTTCTGGCTACAAAATATTGTGATCTGCATTATTTTGGATTTATTTATACCTAAACAAAGATTTTTATTCTATACCACTAGGACTGTTATTATCAGATAGAGTCACCCGTGGTGTAGTGGTTAAGGTACGCAACCAATACACAGAATGAATGGACTTTAGTCATGGGTTTAATCCCAGCACAGGCCTCTAAGATTTTCATGAGAGGGATAAAATTCTGCGTACCACGTCCTTCAGAAGGGACGTAAAGCCAGTGGTCTCGAGCCTGTGCGTTGTCAGGTACTCGTTAAAGATCCCTTACCCTAAATGAATCTGGGTATAAGCAAAATTTAGGACCCTCATAGTAGATTCATTATAATACTATTGTGTGACTGCCTTGTAGTTTAAAGTGTATGGAGATTTGGTTTAACAGCGTTTAACAGGGCAGTTTAACAGGGCACGTGTTGTTCCTAGTTTTCACTAGACTATAAGAGTCAGTGAAAATATGTATGATTGCTTGAAAAAAACATGAGAGGAACCATAGAAATCCACGGCTCTTCTGTCTAGATAAAGATGAAATATACCTGCACTTGAAATTAAAAGGAGTAGAACACTATCTATGGGAGCTGGCAAAAGGGCCTAACAACGTGGCCTGCTTGCCTGGTAGTTACTACTACCCCTCATATTACTACTACTATTATCAGATACATTTTTTTTAATCATTTTATGTTTATTAATCATGTTGATTATGTTTGTTAAGTAATTAATTTATTCATTAACATAAATAATGCAAGTCATTTATAACAGTCACTAACTATTAGTTCTTAATAATAACATACTAAATAACATTGAACACCTACTACACAACTTTAAATAAATATTGTTATTAAGAAAATTATTAAAAATCTTTTAAATATTGTTGCCGTATTTATAAATCAGAAATGTAGTCATCCAAGGTCTGAAACATTTACATTAACAAGTAAAAGTTTAAATTATTTTCATACTCGGGAGATAAAACTTATTAAAAAACTTATTTAAAACTGCATCCTCAATGAGGATTGAACTCGTAACCTTCAAGTTAAGAGCTGAAGATGATACTAATGGAGCTAAAGGGGAAACAAGAGCAGGAGTAAAATAGTTGCCATGGCAAAACAGCTATTTTTAATTAATAATAACAGAACAGTTAATGTCTCTCCATACATTATTATATTAATATAACAGAGCTCCAGCTTCATCATCAGTGCCGGTGAAAGTGAGGCTAGTAATCAACAGGTGTATTTTAAAGGTGAGTACTTGACTCAAGGTGAGTCATTAAAGGTGAGTCAAATACTCACATTTAAATACACATGTTGATTACTAGCCTCACTTTCAATAAAACAGTTGAAAACCGTTTTTATAAATATATTTATACAAATATAATAATGTGTGGAGAGACAAAAACTGTTCTGTTTTAAATTATCATACAGGACTCCACGGCTCAATTCATCATATAGTTACTTTTCTCCTGTAGATTTAGACCAGGAGTTACGGTCAGTTTCTCCCTGAAGCTTTAGACCAGGAGTTATATGTCACTTTTCTCCCAGTAGCTTTAGACAGGAGTTATATGTCACTTTTCTCCCAGTAGCTTTAGACCAGGAGTTATATGTCACTTTTCTCCCAGTAGCTTTAGACCAGGAGTTGTATGTCACTTTTCTTTCCTCTGCAAGAGAGAGAAAAGTACACTCTTTCTCCCAACTGGATAAAATATTTTTAAGTGTCCATTTGTCTTTACTGTCATTTACAGGTATTGTGTGAATTAATGTCACTTACTAGCTGGGTTGAGTCCCAAGGTGGAGGCTTGTGAAGCAGCTACACTAAGGGTTCCGAAAGGATGGTTGGTTGGTGGGAAGCCAGGTGCACCTGTCCTACCCAGCAGGCTTCCGTATGCACCCGGGTAGGCACCAAACAATGCTGAAACAACATCCCCTAATCATACTGTATTAAGCATGCAACAACATTTAAAAACAACACTCGCTAACAAATCATCTTTACGGCATTAATTAGACACATTTCATGTCATGAATTTCGAGTTATCTAACAAAGTTATAAAGTCCGCAAGCCGGGCGAAATTCCTTAAAAATGCTTGCTTCGTCCATTAATTGCTTACGTTTTCAGTTTATGCTGCTTAATTTAAAACAGTATACACTTAAATATGAAGTTTCAGATTAAGCTGCTTAAATTAAAACACTTCATACTTAAGTATGAAGGGGGGCATTTATAGCACATTTAGAAGAAAATGTCCTAGTGGAACATTTCAAATAATTTATGAAAAACTACCTTGAAGGAAGCCCTTTTTATTATATAACTGAATATTTTAATATAAAAAACAAATATGGAATGAAAATAAATAATTAATTAATTATTAGCATTAATTAGCATTTAATTAGTAAAGTATTACGAAGAATCTTAATAAGGATCCTTAAGATTAAACTAAATCCTGTAAAGATGATTTGTTCACAACATGTTTCAAATTTTAAATTTTAGTATGACAATTTTCTATGTTTTTCAATTCAAAACAGTCTTTTTCCATAGGTAAAAAGTACAAATAAAAAAAAATGGGTACGGGTTACCTCCGAACTTTTCCTTATCATATCGGATTCGCTACGCTCATTCTCCCTGCTTCAGGCTCGCTTTGCTCGTCCTCAGAATATACTATTCACCAAATTTATACTGCAGCATCATGGGTAAATTCTTTCGTTTCACCCAGCACAGCACTGACCACGCTTAATGCTCCTTAATATTTATGATCCAACAAAAACCATGGATATACTTGTCGTATTGAAACGAAACTTAGTCTACTTATTTATTACGTAATAATATACACTTGTACCAAATTTCAACTTAAATTAGACCATTTTCCATTTTTTTAAAAACCATACACAAGTCATTTAATAAAAATTGAATTAATGCTGATAATGAGATGAAACTTAGCACATATATTAGTCATATACATAGTCACATGCGTACCAAATCTCAATCCGATTGTATCATTTTTCCGCGTTTTATAGATTTTAGAAATTTCACTGAGTCATTATTGCGAGTTAATGACGCCACAAAAAAAAAATATTTTCCGAATAGCACAACTACATAGGTAGACTGATTTTTTGTACCAAATATGAACTCTCTAGCATAAATACACTGGGCGCTACGATGATAACAGACATACAAACACACAAACCGGTTTCATAATTCCGGTAACAACCGGATAATTCCGGTTTCATCCCGGGTTTTGGGTTTTTTGCAAACACAATACTTTTCCTATATACCTGCGGTATAAATGAGGAAAAGTAAAAAGTATAGTAATTAAAAAGAGGAAGTAATTTACATAATTTACTTTATTTATAACTCAATAATTTTACTTAATAATTTATTATTTATTTAATTATTCATTATATTTATTTTATTACTTAATAATTTACATTTACGTCAATAATATTAACTTACGTTAATGTACATATTAGATGAAAAATAAATATTTATTCATAAATTGAGTAACAAAGAGAAATTGCTTCTTGTTACTCTATTTTCCAGGATTATTAAAAGGAAATGGTCATATTTAACACAACTATGCCCGTCCTCTAAAAACCCACAAATCTGCTTTTTATTCAGAGTGAGAAGCACAGAGATATATTACTAGAGGGGTTCCTATTGGTTGAATTTTGAATCATTTCAAAAGTAATCAACCACACCACTTTAGATTATCAAAATGATCGAATAAACAGAGTATACAATAATTATAGTCTGGCACACGGCTAAAATCAGTTGACAGAGTGGGAAAATAATGCGAGGGAGCCAATGAGGTTAGTCCTGGACGTTAAACCACGCCCTCAATTTCAAATCAGGCCAGCCTTATTGGTTCCTCAACACTATTATCCCGCGCTGTCAACTGATATTAGCCATGTGTCGTACTATAATATAGTTGGAGGTTTAAAATGCAAATCAAAACAAAACGCGGAAAGCCGAAACCAATTGATTCATTGTAACCTTAACTCACTTTGAAAGAGGTTTCAATGAGGCTCCACAGAGCTCCTGAGGGCACTAAAATGATGTTTCAGTCCTCTTAATGCATTGAGATAGGCTATGTAATATATCTCTAGAGTGAGAACTTAGAATAATACTAATATAGAAGGAGCAATATGCTCCTTGCTTGTGACCGTACACAATGTAATTCTACAGATAACACGAAAGCCAGTTGACTGGTGGTCTTAGTCATAAGTAGGGGTACCACTCTAACTACAAAACATTATTTTAAATATGTGTCATAAATATCCATTAATGAAGAAAGATCGTAAAGAACAAATATAATAACTTAAAACTCCAGCTGAGTATTTGATAAAACTAGTCTTAGATGGAAAAAGGATAGCGGAATACAAGAATCTACATTTAGTTGACGAGGACTACTTTTAGTATAATTTTAATTAAAAACGTTAAACTACAATTTAAAATGCTTAAAATATTTAATGCCGATATTTATATTAGTATTTTATGAATAATCAATCGTTAATTAATAATAGAACATAATAATTCAGCAACCGGAAGTATTGCCAACTTTTTTTTAGAAAATTGTATTGTTAGGGTGGCAGCATTACTTAAGATCACCAGTGAATCGCCTTTCGTGTTATCAGTAGAGCTATATATCTCCTTCTTTATATAGTATTATTCTAAGAGTGGGAAGGACCATATAACCATTCATTGGTGTGTATATCAAAGAGAATAATTCATGACGTCGAGGAAGGCTAAAGGATACTAAGGTCAACAGTGTCCAACATAACAAAGAAATTGTTAGCATAGGTGGATTTGATTGCAATAATAAGTAGGCATAAGAAGACCATTAACTTATAGCAGTTGAATAAACCAATTAAGAAAACAAGAAATGTGACAAAAGGCAGGAAAAGATAAACTCACGGTTGGCATTGGCTGCTGTGCTTCCGTCTGCTCTCCAGTAAGCTGAAATCAAACAAAATCCTCATCAAAACAATTTTATCAATAATGCGATTATCATTCTTCGTACCACTATTATATATTTTAAGATAGTATTAATACGCTAAAAATACAAATCAAAACACAAGAAATGTGCGGGAAGCCGAAATGAATTGATTATTATAGCCTTACTTACTTTTGGAGGAGGTTTCAATGAGGTTACACAGAGCCCCTGAGAGCCCCAAAAATATATTTTAGGCCTCTCAATATATTGTGATAGGCAATGCCCCCTCTAGTATATAGATATATACTAGAGGAGGAGATATCTATGTAGATAAGTATATGAAGATGTCATCGAGATATTATTACAAGAGGCCCTATTGGTTAAATATTGGAACATGGGCAAAGTAACATGAATACCTTCGACTATTAATATAATCAATAAACAGTCCAAAATTACAGTAAACTTGTAGAGTAGAAACATTTTCTACTCTGTGCGAAAAGCAGACGAAAACTGATTTAGTATAACCTTAACTTAAGAGAGGTTTCAATGAGGTTATACAGAGCCCCTGAAACTCAAATACATGTTTCAAGCCTCTCAAATTAAGATAGAGTATTCTTCATACCTTAATATATCTCTATTAGTCCAAGAGCAGGACCTGAAAAAATGACTCATTTTGTAACTAATTCAAACCAAATTTTTCTGAGAACACACCTTAAATTATGAAGAAAAAGAAAATAATCTGCCTATTCAAGAATGGAGCCCTTCATATAATAGCACATGCTCAAAATTGTATAAAATCGCACACATTTCACTTTTCTTGAAATAAGTGGTTCCCTGTAGGTCGTGGGCCAAAACATGAGAGAACATTTTTAAAGGTGATAAAACGTTCAATATAAACGAATGTTTAATCTTCAAAATCGTATGACTACAACCTAAGTTATGGCTGTTTCAAAAGCACTAAAAAAAAATAATTTATGCAAAATCGGAGAATTTCTTTGAAAAAATATTGACTTTTTGTGCATTTTTTGGTCATTTAAAAAAACGTCATAACTTTAGTTGTATTCATCCGATTTTGACGAAAAACACTCGTTTTATAGAAAATTGTATCAGCTTTTAAAAAAAGTTCTCTACATGTTTAGCACAAGACCTACAGGGAACCTCTTATTACTAGAAAACTGGAATTGGTACGATTTTCTAATATTTTAGAGAGCGCATTCATATGAAGGGCTCCACTCTTGATAGGCACTGTTTTTTTTTATAATTTAAGGTATATTTTCAGAAAAAAGTGGTTTGAAGTAGTACAAAATGAGTCACATATTTTAGGACTGGCTCTAGGACTATAAGAGCCAGTCCTAACCAGTACTTTTTGGGAAAAGTTATAACCTTATGGCATGTTATGAGAATTTGTCACTACCTAATAAAGTAACCACCCAAAAAATTGCCCCCCCCCCCAACACACCCCTACCAATACTAAGGAATGAAGAAAAGGGTTAACACGGTACTTATCTCCCCCTTAGTTTATTTTACTAACTGCACTACCCCCCCCTCCCCACTAGGTTTAGGGCGCGAGTCATCCTTGCCTCGCGAGATCCTCCCTCTCGTTTACCCTCGTTCTCTTGTAACCTACTTCTTTATCCGTCGTTTCTATCACCTTAACACCCACTTGTTGAATAAACGAAATTTTGCACAGAACCTCAGCAAATAATAATAAAATATAGCGCTGTAGAGTTCAAACATAAGAAAAAATAAGAAACAAGTCTCTTCACTGATGTTATAGTTTAATGACAGAGCCAGCTTTCACACTTGACAGTCCATAATAAATGCCTAACCAACAAAGTATAAAATATAATCTTACAAAAAACTATCCAAAAGATTCAGTATGAGCGCTAGAAGAGTTCATCATAATCAGATAATAAATAAGTCTCTCCACTGATATATATATATATATATATATATAATATATATATATATATATATATATATATATAATATATATATATATATATATATCTGGTGTGTATTTATGTATTCCTGTCATGGGCGTAGCCAGGGTTGCCTTTAGGGGGGGGCCCATCATATATATTATATATATATATATATATATAAATATATATATATATATATATATATATATATATAATATAATGTGTGTGGTGTGTGTGTGTGTGTGTGTGTGTGTGGTGTGTGTGAGTGTCTGTGTGTATGTAAGGTTTATGGTTTTTTTAAATAAATTCTGGCGCGGTGGTCCGCATTTCGAGCGAATTCTTTTGGATGCGTGTTTTCGTGCTTAACAACAATTCTGGTTGGAATAATCATTTTTATAGTTTTTTACATTATATAAGTTTACAACTACTGAATAAATAATTTCGGCGCGGGGTCCGCTGTCGGGCAAATTTAATTTAGAATGCGTATATCTGTGCTTAAAAACCCCATTTCTTGGTTAACGTTTCGGTTCATGCTTTAAAACCTAAGCTGTTAATCAATTGTCAAGCACTGCTCGTAACTTATTTTGTCTGTATTTTTTAAAGAAAATGCGCATAATTATCCAGTTACTTATATGTACAAAACTATGCCTTTAAAGTTAGCAGTACGCACTATTATTTGAAATAGTTTAAAGCTTAGTTACTTATTTTAAGCTAGTCAGTTATCTTTCAAAAGTTTTAGCGCATTTCCTTTGAAAAATACAGACAAAATTGAGTTACGAGCAGAGCTTGACAATTGAGTAACTGCTTAGTTTCTGAAGTATGAACCGGAACCTTAAGCAAGAAATGGGTTGTTAAGCACGGAAACACGAATTCTAAATGAAATTTGCCCGACAGCGGATAACCGCGCCAGAATTATTAGTAGTTATATACATATGTAATGTAAAAAAGAATAAAAATTAAACGTTTCCTACCAGGATTGTTGTTAATCAAGGAAGCACGCATACCAAAGGAAATCTTCCGATATGCGGACCACCACGCCAGAATTATTTTGTAGTTATAAACTATTTTCAAAAAAACGATAAGAAATATCGTCCCACCAGGATTTAAACCCAGGAGAGAGTTGAGGTAATTATATCGACTCCGGACCACTGCCATTCAACACACAGGCCCAAAAAACATGGAAAACGACACCCCACTTGAAAATATGTTATTTAGGGTTCAAAATTTAGGTTTTCCTGCATTAACCACCGTTTTTGACTTATGATCACTTAGAGTGGCCTTAATCGACTTCAGACCAAATTTAATCGATTTGACGCCCAAAAATATAGAAAACGACACCCTACCCAAAATTTTTTGTTCACAACCGTAATTTTGGTTTCAGTAATTTTTTGTGCTTTTCGACTTTTTTGGTCATTTAGAGTGGTCGGTATTGACTTCAGACTGGTTTCATTCGATTCAGTGCCCAAACATACATAGAAAAACGACACCCTACTCGAAAATTTATTTTATTTTTTATCGACTAAATTTTGGTTTCCGGTAATTTACAATGGTTTTTTCTGACTTTTTGGTCATTAAGAGTGTCATTAAGGTTTTATTTGATTCAGTGTCTCAAAAAACGTATACATTGACCTTTTTTGCGCGAAAAATATTAACCCTGAATTTTGCCAATTTTTGAAAATTTTGCTGACTCAGGAAACTGGTTAATGATGTTACAAAAACCTTGTTTTCAATAGGGTATGTGTCCTCCAAAGGTTGATTTTTGTACCAAGTTTGAATTAAAAAAATATCCGTTCGAAAGATAGTGTTTTTACAAGAAACTGATGCCTATCCCATTAGCGAAATTTTATTCCCAAAGGAAATTCGCTAAAAAACAAAGCTCTAGAGGACAAATCAAAACAATTTTTTTAAATAGTCTTATGAAAAACAAAAAACAATCCCCTAAAAACAAATATAAAATTATTATTGAACTGAAACTGAACTAAATAGGTTTATTTAATAATAAAACCACAAAGTTAATATGTCGAACTAAAAAAACAAATTTAATTTTTAAGACAAAAGCTACCTTTAAGCTCTAAATTATTATAAATAAAAATTATAAAATTAAATTAATTATTTTTTTATAAAATTAAATTTAGATTAATTTTATAAAAAAAAATGTTTTTCCTTGCCTGAACCATATTTTTATATAAATTTTTGCAACAACCCTGCCCGGCTAGGGGGGGGCCCGGCCCCCCCCCATGCCCCCCCCCCCTGGCTACGCCCATGATTCCTGTAGAACGACGACATCTCAACATCTCATCAATGGTAGTTGATGAGCTTAAACCGGTCTCAATCAATTTAGTTCGTCATCTAACATTAGAATATGGCACCTCGTTTTAACGCCTTGTTTTATACTTAGGTATGGGGAGAAGCAAGATAAGAACTAAGTTTACGATTACACGGTCGAGTAAGCAGGAGTACTGACCTCAGTGGTAGCAGCGTCCAAATACATGTCATGATCTTACTGACATTCACCTTTAACTAGCCAAATAACCTTATAATCATTTAATAAAAGAGAAAGAAGTCTCTCCACAAAAATATATTCTTAATAGCAAAGCGCTTTCAACCGAACAAGAGGTCATCATCAGTGCAGCCGTTGAATTAAGAAGAGGGTGATAGATGAGTCTTATAGATCAGATATCAAAGATAGACTCAGTCTGTCTTTGATATCTGATTTATAAATAAGACTCATCTATCACCCTCTTCTTTATTCAACGGCTGAATGATTAGGTTGAAAGTGCTTTGCTATAAATAATATATTTTTGTGGAGAGACTTCTTCCTCTTTTATTAAGATAACTCCATAACGCTCACTTTTATAATCAGTTTTTACCAGGCTTTAATAATCATTTCGTTATAGCAAGCAATACCAGGCTACAATAGCTAGTTTATAATCATTTCGTTATAGCAAGCAATACCTGGCTACAATGCTTAGTTCTTCTTTTATAATCATTTCGTTATAGCAAGCAATACCTGGCTACAATGCTTAGTTCTTCTTTTATAATCATTTCGTTATAGCAAGCAATACCTGGCTACAATGCTTAGTTCTCTTTTATAATCATTTCGTTATAGCAAGCATACCTGGCTACAATGCTTAGTCTTCTTTTAATCATTTCGTTATAGCAAGCAATACCTGCTACAATGCTTAGTTCTTCTTTTTAATCATTTCGTTATAGCAAGCAATACCTGGCTACAATGCTTAGTTCTTCTTTTATAATCATTTCGTTATAGCAAGCAATACCTGCTACAATGCTTAGTTCTTCTTTTATAATCATTTCGTTATAGCAAGCAATACCTGGCTACAATGCTTAGTTTTCTTTTATAATCATTTCGTTATAGCAAGCAATACCTGGCTACAATGCTTAGTTCTTCTTTTATAATCATTTCGTTATAGCAAGCAATACCTGGCTACAATGCTTAGTCTTCTTTTTAATTCATTTCGTATAGCAAGCAATACCTGGCTACAATGCTTAGTTCTTCTTTTATAATCATTCGTTTAGCAAGCAAACCTGGCTACATGCTTAGTTTTCTTTATAATCATTTCGTTATAGCAAGCAATACCTGGCTACAATCTTTTATATCATTTCGTTATAGCAAGCAATACCCTGAGCTACAATGCTTAGTTTTCTTTTATAATCATTTCGTATAGCAAGCAATACCTGGCTACAATGCTAGTTCTTCTTTTATAATCATTTCGTTATAGCAATACAGCTACAATGTTTAGAACATTTCGTTAAGCAAGCAATACTACAATGCTTAGTTCTTTTTTATAATCATTTCGTATAGAACAATACCTGCTACAATGCTTAGTTCTTCTTTTATAATCATTTCGTTATAGCAAGCATACCTGGCTACAATGCTTAGTTCTTCTTTTATAATCATTTCTATATAGACAGAGCAATACCTGGCTACTGGATACAGAGATTAGTTCTTCTTTTTAAATCATTTCGTTTAGCAAGCAATACTGGCTACAATTTGCTTAGTCTTCTTTTATAATCATTTCGTTATAGCAAGCAATACCTGGCTTACAATGCGCTTAGTTCTTCTTTATAATCATTTCTTATAGCAAGCAATACCTGGCTTACAATGCTTAGTTCTTCTTTATAATCATTTCGTTATAGGCAAGCAATACCTGGCTACAATGTTAGCTTTTCTTTATATCATTTCGTTATAGCAAGCTATACCGGCTACAATGCTAGTTCTTCTTTTATTTCTAGCAACAATGCATGCTTAGTTCTTCTTTTTATAATCATTTCGTTATAGCAAGCAATACCTGCTACCAATGGCTTATTCTTCTTTATAATCATTTCGTATAGCAAACAACTGGCTACAATGCTTAGTTTTTCTTATAACAATAGCCAATATCCTGGCTACATGCTTAGTTCTTCTTTTATATATCATTTCGTTATAGCAAGCAATACTGGCTACAATGGCTGCTTAGTTCTTCTTTTATAATATCATTTCGTATATAGCAAGCAATACCTGGCTAAATGCTTAGTTCTTTTTTATAATCATTTGTTATAGCAAGCAATACCTGGCTACAATGCTTAGTTCTTTTTATAATCATTTCGTATAGCAAGCAATACCTGGCTACAAATGCTTAGTTTCTTCTTATTATAATCATTTCGTTATAGCAAGCATACTGGCTACAATTTGCTGAGTTTCTTCTTTTTATCATTTCGTTATAGGCAAGCAATATGGCTACAATGTTAGTTCTTCTTTACTATCATTTGATATAGCAAGCAAACCTGCTACATGCTTAGTTGAAGATATGCTTTGAAAATTATAAGCGCATTTCCCCATGTTTGCTAAAAATATTAATTTATCTCCAGACGCTGTATGTGTAAAGTTTATTGACTAGTTTTTAGGGAGTAAAGAAGCAATTCTCTCCCTTAAAGTGTTTTCTATTATTGGGTTATTAGAGCCAATTACATCATTTTTTAGGGGAGTGGTATTCTCTAAATTTATACAGGTGACCGAAAAATGTTTGTAATTTTCCCTGGGGTTGGACCCCCAAAATTTATAAAGGACCCGACCAAAATAAAAAAAATATTGGTTCAAAATCCTTTTCAGGTCAAAAGAGGTAGGTTGAAGCAATATTTTTTTTTGGGGGCAAACATTTATAAGAGGGGCCAACCAAAAAAAATGTTTTACTGGCTCAAAATCCGTTTCAGGTCAAAGAATTAGTTTAGAGCAATAAAACAAAATTCGGGGCAGCACCCCCAACATTTATAAGAGGGGCCGACCAAAAAAAAAAAAAATGTTTTACTGGCTCAAAATCCATTTCAGGTCAAAAGAAGTAGTTTTGGAGTAATGATTATTTATTTATTTTTTTGAGGCAGCACTCCCTAAATTTATAAGGGGGTCCGACCCAAAAAAAATGAAATGAAATACAACAAATCGCAATTAAATAAAATCTTGTATGCACCTCGGGAATAAAATGCTATTTCCCCCTCGAAATTAACTTTCCATGCTTCGCCTCAGGAACCAACTAACTGCTGAGGGAAATAATAACATTCTTTACTACCTTGGTTGGTGCATAAATAACTATTTCGTACCGTTGCCTTTAAGTCAGTACAGAATTATAAAAAACATCACGGGGTCTAACGCTAGTGGACCTCTGTTGATTTTTACAAAAATTATTTAAAAAAGATAATTTTTCTTCATTTTTGAATTTGATGTAATTTTCTATGATTAAATCATTATTTGGGGACTATAATTATAGTGTTTTCTGAATTTCCTGAGAGTTCTGCTGAATTTCCGGCTGGAAATTCAGCTTAAAATACGGTATTTCAAACCTATGTGTAAGACTATGACGCTCCTTTGTCACTTTTATAATTTGTACATTTCCTCATTTGTGCGCTGTTGGTATGTATATAGATAAGTAATCCTGTTAACACAAAAATCCCAAACCGGGATGTCACCAGAATGATCCGTTTTAGGTGTTTTAAGGCCTCCTATGAGGTTTTCACAAGTTGTCTGTCTCTGTAGTGTGTGTGTGCCTTATCATCGTAGCTCCCAGTGTATTTATTGTTGTTGACAGTTGGAACTTTAAACAAAAATCAGTTATATATGTATATTGTGATATTCAGAAAACAATTTTTAAGACTTCATTAACTCACTCATGACTCAGTGAAAATTTTGAAAATCGTAAAACACGGAAAATCAGATTGAGATTTGGCAAGCATGTAGCAATGTATAAGACTAACATACGTGCCAAGTTGCATCTCATTATCAGCAGTAGTTCAATAATCTAATTACGTGTACATTCGGTTCAATTGTACACCATTACGTAATAAATAAGAACATTAAGTTTCGTTTTAATACGACAAGTATATCTATGGATTTTGTTGGAATTTTATTTATTTATTTATATAATTTTACAACCATCAAATTTACAAGCAATTCTTGGTTTAGTCAAAAAATTCACTTTACATTACAAATGAGAAAAAACAGAAAAAAATTACAAATTATTAAAAAAAAGTTAAGCAGCATTGGCTGTATGGGTGACCGCTGAGAATATAAGGGATGTATTCACTATCTACTGACCTCTGATACCCACGAAGGTCTGGAGTTCGCATCTCACCCAGGTTACGCTCTCAGTTTATAGAAGATTATTGTTTAGATAAATTATCGCCAACTTAGAATACACTTTGAGCGTAACGGTTGCTACTACCACCGAGGTGGTTCCGCAGGGTTTATCCCTGATGAGCCGCAAGGCTCTAAACGGCATTATTATTATTATATTCACTATCGTAGGACGAGCGAAGCGAGTCGAAGACGTGTTGCAGTGTAAATTTGGCAAAATTATATTATGAGGACGAGCGAAGCGAGTCAAAAGTAGGGAGGGTGAGCGTAGCAAGCCTGATGTAAGGAGGAAAAGTTCTGAGGTACCCCGTACCCGATTTTTTAAGAAACGAATAATTAAGATGAAAAATTGGTATAGGATTTTAGGGGCGAACACAATTCTTTTTCTATATATACGATAGTAGGTGAGGAAATTAAAATAAAATAAAAATACAGTCAATGAAAAACAGCAATAAAAAAACAGCCAGTAAGAATCTAGTCTCTACTTCTATTGTACGGAATTCCATTTCATCAAAAATGTCACAGCATACCAAACAGTTATTCCTAATTTTTATCTAAAACCAACAAACGAGTTTTATTTACTTCTAAATAAAGAGCGAGATAAAAATACACCTTTTACAGAGGGGTGACTGGGAGATAAGTGATAAAATAAAATTAGACCCCGGAGACAATATGTCTACAGGCGTCTGTGAAGTAATGCAAACACAGTCCAGTGTCACAGTGTTAGTGCATAATCTATGACTCATAGCAAGCGAGACAAAGACATAGAGGAGGGACAAGGACGACAAATTAGAGAAACATTTTAACTGAAAAAAATCAAAATAAAAAGTTATACCGACCAATGTATGTAGGAGAATGATAAATGAGTCATCGGCATATTTATTAACTATTAATATTGAGTAATTTCAACGTCAATCACGTTAAGATAACATGTATGATATGTAATACATGAAAAGCTCTTAGTTTTACCTATACTTAAAGTTGTTTTTTTTAAAACAAGTTCTTTATTGCAAAAGTAATACAATATTTATTTGTGTATACCGGAGCCATATTTTATTTATTAATTAGGGTAATTTTTGTCTTTTTATTTTATTTATTTATTTGTTATTGTTGTGGTATATATTTTATTTATTTTTTGGGGTGTGAGGGGGTTTGTTTGGGTAAGGGATAATTTTATACTTTTTGGTTTGGGTATTTTATTTTTTATATTGTTATTTTTTATTTATTTTTTTTTTAAGATTGTCAAAAGATATTTTTGGCGGTGTTTTGAATGGGTTAATATTGTATAGGTAGTTTGGAGGAGTTTCAAAAAGGGTTGCCTATGCAGTCTGTGGACTGACTTTTGATGATTCAACCTGGCATTTGCCTTTTTGAGGCAAACTTACCTTCCCTTAGGTTATAATTAAAAAAGGCGCCAAACCCAGGTTATGTAGCTAAGTTGTTATACAATTCTTGGTTGTCGAGTTTGCTTCTCAACTTTCTTCAGTGCTTTCGTTATTGTCACATTTGGTGCTTGTCAAGTCATTTGTGCTTATACTTCACATTTTGGACTCTAGGTAGCCACTTTAGTAAGAGTAATTGAAGCTTTACCGTTTACTTTTCGTAGAGAGTAAGTTAAATGTGTTAATATTTTGTATTTTTTTAGCCTAGTGAAATGTTTTGCTAGTTCAATTTTGGTTGTAATGTTCTTAATTTTCTTTAATGTTGTTAATTTTAAGCAATATTAACAAATAAACAGTTAAAAAGTATGAACTTTTTTCAATTTGTTTATAACCTTCGCAAGCAAAACAATGGGAAACCCATTGATAGTTAAGTTTGGCTCTAAATTTTAAGACCTGCGCTGTTATAAGGATCATAAGCATTCGCAGTTTATCAAGCAGTGCGTATATATATATATATATATATATATATATATATATATATATATATATATTATATATATATATAATATATATATATATTATATAAATTAATATAATATTATATATATATATATATATATATATATATATATAATATATATATATATATATATATATATATATATATATATAATATATATATATATATATATATATATTATTATATATAATATATATATATGTGTGTGTGTGTATTTCTAGACACTTCTTGTAAACACTCTATCTTTCGAACGGATTAATATTTTATAACCAAACTTGGTACAAAAATCAACCTTCGGAGGACACGAACCCTATTAACAACCAGGTTTTTGTGACGTCATTAACCCGGTTGCTGAGTCAGCGTAATTTTCAAAAAAATCAGTAAAATTCAGCTTTAATATTTTTTGCCGCGAAAAAGGTCAATATTTATGTTTTTTGAGACGCTGAATCGAATGAAACCGGTCTGAAGTCAATACGACCACTCTAAGTGACCTAAAAATCGAAAAAACCATTGTAAAATTACCGAAAACCAAATTTAGGTCGATAAAAATAAATTTCGAGTAGGGTGTCGTTTTCTATGTAATTTTGGGCGCTGAATCGAATGAAACCGGTCCGAAGACAATACGACCACTTTAAGTTACCAAAAAGTCGAAAAAACCACAAAAAATAGAAAACCAACATTACGGTCGTTGAAAATTAAATTTCGAGTATGGTGTCGTTTTCAATGTTTTTGGGCCTCTGAGTTGAATGGCAGTGGTCCGGAGTCAATACGACCACTCAAACTCAGGGTACCTGGGTTCACATCCTAGAAGGGTCGATAATTTTTATCATTTTTTTTACTAAATATAAGTTTACAACTAGAAAATAATTCTGGCGCGGTGGTCCGCATATCGGGCGAATTTCCTTTGGATGGGAGCTCTCAAACCAGAGTACCTGGGTTCAAATCCTAGTAGGGACAATATTTTTTTTTTATCGTTTTTTTTACCTAATATAAGTTTACAACTAGAAAATAATTCTGGCGCGGTGGTCCGCATGTCGGCGAATTTCCTTTGGATGCGTGTTTCGTGCCTTTTACATTATATAAGTTTACAACACTAAATAAATAATTCCGGCGCGGTGGTCCGCTGTCGGGCGAATTTCATTTAGAATGCGTGTTTCCGTGCTAAACGCCCATTTCTTGCTTATGCAAGAACCATGCCCATAGCGTGGTTCCGGTTCATGCTTTAGAACCTAAGCAGTTACTCAATTGTCAAGCACTGCTCGTAACTCATTTTGTCTGTATTTTCCAAAGGAAATGCGCTAAAACCTTTAAAGATAACTGACTAAGCTTAAATATAAGTAACTAAGCTTTAATCTAGTGCAAATAATAGTGCGTACTTTTAATTTTAGAGGCATAGTTTTGTACAACCAACTGGATAATTATGCGCATTTCCTTTGGAAATACAGACAAAATGAGTTACGAGCAGTGCTTGACAATTGAGTAACTGCTTAGGTTTCTAAAGCATGAACCGGAACCACGCTATGGGCATGGTTCTTGCATAAGCAAGAAATGGGCGTTTAGCACGGAAACACGCATTCTAAATGAAATTCGCCGACAGCGGAGCACCGCGCCGGAATTATTTATTTAGTAGTTGTAAACTTATATAATGTAAAAAGCACGAAAACACGCATCCAAAGGAAATTCGCCCGACATGCGGACCACCGCGCCAGAATTTTTAACATCCTTGGTCCTGGGTGTAAAGGTTATGTTATTATTTTTTTTACGTTTGGGGGTTTAACTGTTAAAGTTTGGTCTCTAGATTTTTTTGACGCTAAGGGGAATAGTTAATTTTATTTACGGATTTGAGTGTATTTATTTTAAAGTTATATTAGAAAGTAGTAAGTGGTCCTTCAAATGAATATTAGTTTAAGGGTTTCCATATCTAAATTTGATTTACTACCAGTAAGTAGGAGTGGGGATACATTAGGTACCCTGTCAACTTGTAGGGTTTTATTAGGAATATTAGTGTTGAGTAGTTTTAATCAACGCAGTTTGTTAACAATTTAATTATACAAGTCAAATTAAATAATACATCTATGCTTTATAACATAATATTTTCTTATGCTTCGTATTTTGTAACTTTTTACAGTTTTACATACCTTGACACACGTCACGTTATGCGCAACTGTGCCCAATCCCATAGTGGTCCTAAAATAAAACTGTGTGTACATTTTACTTACAGTTTGAGCTTTTTTTAAGGATTTTTTCAAAAAATTTAATAATTGGCTTATTGAGATACTAGCATTTTTATTTTATATTTTCTCATAGTGAAAACTTTCAACTAATTATCCAAAAGTAAGCGGAAACTATTTGAAAGGGCCAAGTTTAAGTTTTCAAACGCCACCCATAATGAAAATCAGACCCTATGCAGAATTTTAAATACAACCATTTTCTTAGTCAAAGAAATGTTAAAAAATCACATTTTTTGGAAATTTTACCACCCTTTTCCGGCAATATATGAGCCAAAAATCTGGATTTTATCTTCCTTCTATGGTGCCTCCCTGTCAGCCGAATTATATTAAAATCAGTGAGATCGAGTTCAAAAATGCACTTTTTTTATGTTGATATGATATGGAATGACCCCTTAGCAATATATGGCCTTACTCCACTCATTAATACGTTTGTATAGGAGTAAAATTATTCTTTACAACTAATATGCAAAATGAACAATTCCCCCCCCCCCTAGATTTGCCCGGTCGACAATGGCTGAAATCTAGTAACCCTACTTAAGTGTTTAATTTATTTCTAGTTCATCTAAACAAAGAAAAATATAATGAAATACAAATCAGTGATAAAACTTGTGGCCATGGGAAAAAAGAATAAAGAAGTCAAGAAATACTTAACTGCAAGACGAGAGGAAGAGCGAAGGAATGATAAGGTGCAATTAAATATGAAATGAGAAAGAGATAAAGAATAAAGGGGAAGATAAAAAGAGTAAGTGAATTGAATGAAATAGTGATATAAAAGAAGACAATTGAAACAATGTAATAGTGATGTAATGTGAGATAGAAAAATGAGTGAGAGTGAGTGAATAAATGAAACAGTGAGTGAAGTAAGTAGTGGAGTGAAAATGACAATGCTAATCATGAAACCCCTCACACAGCCACACTTACTCTATCTAAAAATATAAACATGAAACATTTTACCACTACTTACACACATTTTACACACACACACACACCATAATAATATTTAAGCTCTTTATTGTGTCATTATTTTGCTTACTAACAATAGATTAAGATGACTAGCGCTGGCAGTGATAAAGAATTTTAATTCTACGGGAACTTTGCTGACGAGCGAAGCAGATAGAAATTTTTCAAAACAACCAAAGCACTTTTTACTATTTTTACTATTGACTATTTTTGCGAGCATAAAGTAATTTTAATTACTTTCTTGGAGCCCAGAGCTTCTAGAATTCTAGAAGATAAGATAACTAGTAATGAGTTGCATCAAGAACTCACGTCAAAAGAATATATCAAATAAAAGTATTTATTTAAAGCGATATGCAACACGATTTTTTCGCTAATTTTATTTTTATCCGGTCTGCCATATTGGCTGCCATTTTGAAAATATTTTTCGGAATATTACCAAAAACTATACAGCTCTGACACATAGTTAGTTTTACATGTATACAAAATTTTATCAAAATCAGTCAATTTTATCAAAATCAGTCATTTTTTTCGGCAGTTATCGCGGAACGTACAAACAAACATACGCGCCGTCCCAATCTTTGTAATGTAAGAACTCACTTACGTTCGTTCAATTATGTAAACAGTTGTTTAGCGTGCGTACATTGACGGACTTGGTTATTGTTTAACCAACTTATTAATGTCCTTTCACTTTAAGATAGGCCAGGCGTACGCACGCTAAACTCTGTCCAAACCAGAAAGTGCAGTTTAGAGTAATAGTTATATATGCACCAAGGTAGTAAGAATGTTATTATTTCCCTCAGGAAGTTAGTTGGTTCCTAAGGCGTAAGCTGAGGGAATTAAAGTATTTAACTCCCGAGGCGGGCCGAGGAATTTACGTGTTTAACTGCCTCAAGGCAGTTATGATAATTAACTTCTAGGGTATTAACTAGGTACTGCGAGGGGATCATTGTATTTTACTCCAAGTGCATACAAGATTTTATCTCCAGACGTCGATTTTATGTTGTATTTTTTAATTTTTTTGGTTGGGCCCCTAAAAATTTTGGGCGTGCTGCCCCCGATAAATAAAAAAATGTATTGCTCCAAACTACTTATTTTGCCTAAAACGGATTTTGAGCTCCCCCCCCCCCCCCGGAAAAATTACAAAAATTGATCGGTCACCTGTATAAATTTAGAGAATATCAATCCTCTAAAATTGATATAATTGGCTATAATAACCCAATAATAGGAACGTTGTTTCTCTTTTGGAGTGAAAAGTGTTTCTTTACTCCCCAAAAACTAGTCAATAAACTTTACATTATACACCGTCTGGAGATAAAATTCTTTTTGCTCCAAATTCGTTACGAAACAAAGTGCAGTACAGTTTGAGTAGAATCAAGGACGTGCCCGAACATAGTTATTGCCTAGGTTAACTGGAGTAACGTGCCGAACAAACCTCATGTAGATATTTCCGCCAACAGATTTTTTCCTAAATGGACTCCTAAATTTATCGGCAGTCCTCGCTTTGAACTCGGTCGAAAAGTAAAAACTTGTAAGCAAAATTTTATTTGGTTACTTAGTCAAATAAATAACTTTTATAACAACAAGAATATAAAATCATTCTCTCATATATTTTTTGCATTGAAGTCGAAATTCGTTGCTGATATTTCCTCAAAAAAAATAAATAAATAAAAATAAAAGACACGTTGCCTCCGTGGCCCGAACTTCATAATAAGTCTGACTAGAATTGTGGCTAATCATAATGAGGAAGGTACCTACCACAGACACATAAGCACAGGTCAACGACCTGACAATATGATAAGAAGAGATTTACGTCGAGAGCATAACTGACATATGATAAGAAGAGATTTAATCGAGAGCTAACTACAATATAATAAGAAGAGATTTACGTCGAGAGCATAAACTGACAATATGATAAGAAGATTTACGTCGAGAGCATAACTGACAATATGATAAGAAGAGATTTAGTCGAGAGCATAACTGACAATATAATAAGAAGAGATTTACGTCGAGAGCATAACTGACAATATGATAAGAAGAGATTTACGTCAGAGCATAACTGACAATATGATAAGAAGAGATTTACGTCAGAACACAAACAGTATGATAAGAAGAGATTGTTACCTGAGAATAGAGAAGCTGGGTCCAGAAGGTTGTGAACTTGTTTATCTTTATCTCTTTCTGCAGTTGTAGAGCAGCCATGCTCTTTCTCCATATCCCAGCGTGCCCCGCCACCTGCAACCAATCAATAAATATTACAAACTTGAAAGAACCTACATTACAAAACAAAATTCAGTGGATGTATACGTGTCAAAACAGGACCTAACCCTTTTCCACAATTTTTTTAATTTTTTGTTAATTTCATTAACAAAGTCATGATAGTGGGTTAATAATGTTTCAAATTTCATAGACAATAGGTTTGAACATAAATAAGGTTGATTTTTGTATACCGGGGTTCAATATAAAAAAAAAAAATAATAATATATATATATTATATAATATATAATATATATAATATATATATAAATATATATATATATATATTATATATGCAGAACCCATAAGCTCTTTAAATTCGATAAAATTATTTTTTTGTTAATTATAGTTATATTAATTAAGGCATTATCAAAATCGATTTTATTGTAATACATGCGTATAAAAATAAAGATTTGAGAAAGAATTTATAGCCGAGAGGTATTAATTATTGCCAACTGCCTACATGTAACTAGCTGCCTTACATCGTTAGTCTACCTCTAAGTCTTTATGTAGCGTGAGAAAAAAATCTAATGATAGACCTTATGTGTTAGCTTTTATAACCTAACTAAATAATTTCTGATTTATAAAAGTATAAAAAAGAACAGCTCTTTTAGGATGTTAACACCAAAAGAAGTAGAAATAAAGAACAACTTGGCATTTCGTGTACATTTTTAAAACAATAAGCACAAGTCAACATTGTTACTTTCTAAGTAATAATACTTATTATCAACATATAAAAACAAGAAGCCTTCGGGTTCTCATAGCCGCTGCGCGACCACCCTTTGGCCGCTACGCGGTCACATGGTTGTTGTATTGCATTAGTTGGTCATATTACTAGTTTATAAGTGGCATACCGACATGGTATAAGCCAATTTTCAAATGTATTAGTAAATGAAAAGAGATTTGTTTACATTATGTCAATCAATAAACCCAGAACTAATACTAATAATAAAATAAAACTTCATATGTTTGTGAACTATACATAGTATTTATGTTTCAAATAATATCTGCTCTATCTAAACCCTATATGATGATTCATGATTTTTTAAAATGTTCGTGGGGTCATTTTTGTAGGTTAATGACGTCACACACTTTTCATAAAAGGTTGATTTTTGTACCAAGTTTCATTTCGATCCAAGAAAGCTTTCGAAAGTTATCGTGTCCCATAGAAACGTCTATGGGACACAGTACGCGACACAAAAATCGCGTACATGCATACACACACACACACACACAAATATAATATATATATTATATATATATATATATATATATTATATATATATATATATATATATATATATATATATATAATATATATATATATATATATTAATTAAATATTGCTCAGTGAGTCCCCCTCCTTTCAAAAATTTACCTCCCTACACCTTCCACCATGACCTAACCTTATAAGCTCATATTTTCTTAAAAAAAATATCTCAGTAAAAATATTTTTATGAACAAAATATGAAGAAATATTTTATTACATTAATTTTATTGTTTAAAATTCAAAGATATATTCAGGTTTTATAGCTAAGATTTCTATTAATGATTCATAAGTAACGTATAAAGAACTTCTGTAGATCGCGAATAGAAACAGTAAGACTATAGCTTATATTTTGCGGAGCATAGAGATAACATAGGGGCAAAGCCTATCTCAATACATTGGCAGGCCTCAAACATCATTTTGGGGCTCTCAGGGCTGCTCCGTCTGACTTCATTAAAACCTCCTTCAAGAAATGAGTAAAGGTTATAATAAATTTTTTTCAGCTTCCCGCACATAGATTGTCTTTTGATTTGTATTTTTAACTTTCTTCTATATAAGTTATTTTAATTTTACTGATTATTGATAGTAAATTATAAGCGAGTGGTGAGGTTACTTTTTGGATGTTTCAAAATGTAACATATAAAGCCTCTCTAGTAATATTTCCATGTGCAGGATGATGTAATGGGTACCGCGGATACTTGGCCTCGAGCCGTCTTAATGCGAGCTCCATATTTTCTCACAATCCATCTCCTTTAATGTTCCATATGCATTTCATACGCTTGTTTCACAAGTCATTTCGTATTTATAAATAAACAAAAAAACCTCAAAAATCTTTTATATCAATGGATTTAGTGATTTAATCTTTAGTTTAAAACATCGCTTAAAGATTTGTTACAGTTTAATATATCGTTTACTATTTAGCGGATTTTCTTTAAAAAATCCGTATAAAATAGTGTGACAAGTAATAATGCCATTGCTCAGCTAAGTTTATAAAAAATAAACCGGAAACTTTAGCAAGAAATGGATTGTAGGGCAACATACACGCAAATCAAAGTGATTTTTTTTTTAAAATTGTAAATTAAAAAATTAAAAACTGTATTTTTACATTTTTTGTAAATTACAAAAAATTTACATAAAAATAAAATTATAAAAGAAAAATAGGCAAAATGAACATGAAATATAAGAAGGCATAGAGAAAGTTTAGTAGGTCAAGGTCAAATCTTATGGCTAGAGAGAGGCCAGATAGAGACGCTATCTCCGACCTTGGTGCGACAGAGTGCGGGCCAGGTCCTCACTCTCTCTTTACAAGTCAATAACACAAGTTGATAAATAAGAAAGAATGCTTAGCAAGGGAAACCGACAAATATTAATTTCATTATTAATACTATGAAATTTGAGATTAGGGTTTATTTTACCCTAATTAAAAAGATCATTCTTAATTATTTCTACTTTTCAAACTTCATACAGTCGATATATTTGTGATTCGAATACCTTAGCAGCGCCACCGTCCCTGATAAAAAAATTGATAACGAAAGGGTCATCAATTTAGAATAATACTAATAATATACAAGGAGCAAAGGGCCGTAAAGACAACGTAATTCCTTTGACAACACGAAAGCCGGTTTACTTAGTTAGTCCTAAGTAGGGGTACCACCCTAACAACAAAAAAGTATTTTATAAATGTGTCATAAATAACCACTAATGAAGAAAGATCGTAAGCAACAAATATAATAATTTAAAACACCTGCTAAGTATAATAAAATCGTACCTAGGCAGCAAAAGGGTAGCAGTATTCGAGAATCTACATTTAGTGACGAGGACTACTTTTTACATAATATAATTAAATATAATAAAATACAATTTAAAATGCTTAAAAATTGTAATTCACCGATATTTATATTAATATTTTATGAATAATCCAACATTAATTCATAATAGAACATAATAATTCAGCAACCGGAGGTATTGCAAACTTGGTGATAAAAAAATTGTATATTATTAGGGTGGCAGCATTACTTAAGACCAGTTAAATCATAGAGATATTATTACTAGAAGGGCCTTATAGGTTAAATTGTGAAACATCGAAAAAGTAACCTGACCACCTTCGGCTATCAATATAATCAAATAAACAGAAAAAAATACAGACTCTTACATGGTAGTAAGTACAATACAACACAGAAAATGTATGGGAAGACGAAAACAATTAATATATTATAACCTGAACTCACTCTTTAGAGGAGTTTTAAGAGGTTACACAGAGCCCCAAAAAGATGTTTGAGGCCTCTCAATGTATTGAAATACGCTACACCCCGTCTAGTATATATCTCTATGAGTGAACCAGCTTTACTGTTATCAGTTATGCTCCTATATATATAGTATTATTCTAAGGTGATTAACTTATGATAATAGACAAGAGCCCAGGGGTGTTTTGTTAATAAAAGTGTAATGGCTGGAACCGTTCTCAATTTTTCGTAAATATCTTCCTGAACAAGGATCTGCAATTCTGCCGACTCGTATCGGTGGGTGTCCCAGGCAGAACGCACTTGACATGTCATATTTGCCACCAAAGTTAATAAAAAGTGTAATGGCTGGAACCGGTCTCAATTTTTCGTAAATACCTTCCTGAACAAGGATCTGCAATTCTGCCGACTCGTATCGGATGGGTGTCCCAGGCAGAACGCACTTGACATGTCATATTTGCCACCAAGTTAATAAAAAGTGTAATGGCTGGAACGGGTTTAATTTTTCGTAAATACCTTCCTGAACAAGGATCTGTAATTCTGCCGACTAGTATCGGATGGGTGTCCAGGCAGAACCTTTGACCCCTAAAGTGCGTTCTGCCTGGGACACCCATCCGATACGAGTCGGCAGAATTGCAGATCCTTGTTGAGGAAGATATTTACGAAAAATTGAGACCGGTTCCAGCCATTGCACTTTTTATTAACAAAACACCCCTAGGCTATTGGACTACAAGTAAAACCCATATACTTATTTTTTTCTTATTTTTGACGATTTATTTTTAAATGTTTTGTTGAAGTGATTTATTTTAATTGAGTTTGGGTGTATAACCTCACTAAAGACTCTTTAATTGGGAAAAATCTTTGGTTTTTTACAAACAAATGTTTGTTGTCACAAGTTTTTAAATAACTGATATAAGAAAGGGGAAATCACAATATATTTACTTTATTTATTAATGCTAAAAAATGTTACTTTTGAATAATTTTAGTTTGCATAAACTCACAAAATTACACTTTTTTGCATTAAATAGTTTAAATTAGTTGTAACAAGTATTTAAATTACAGATAAGATGATAATTTCCAAGCTTTGTGTTTTATTTCATTTGTGTTATGAAGTTTCACTTTTTGTTTAATATTATATTAAATATTAAATCAATATTTGAGCCAGTGTTAAATAAATCAAGAGGCCTCATTTATACATTTAATGACATGTATAAATGTTATTTAAAATGTTAACAATAAAAAAATCGAGTTGAAATTTATATTCCCTTGGAAATAAGTAAAAAATAAGTTTTCCAAGTTTATTATCAATATATCGGCTAATATATCTACTGTTTTGGTTAGAAAACTAATGTAGTAGCATGGAGCGAGGTCAGTACCTGGATGGGTGACCGCTGGATATGTTTTTATACGAATGTTTGTCTAAAGACGAGCAAAGAGAATCCGATAAGGTAGGGAAAAGTTCATAGGTACGCCGTAACTGTTTTTAAATTCATAAAAGTGTATTAGAAAATAAAAAATGTAAAAGCTTATATCGTGTTTGGCATACTAGCTCTCATATCAGAAGGTACTGGACTCCACTTGTGTCCAGTAAAGGACATATGCACGGAAGTGAAAACATCGGATAGCACGGCAGAGACCTACGCCGTAGGGCAGAGACCGTACGCCGTAGGGCAGGGACCACGCCAAAGAAAACAGAAGAAAGCAGCCAGATAAAACGCCAGGGAGCCCTAGATGTGAAGCTCTACATTTTTAAACACATTAAAACAGGAGTCAGTATATTTTACACTAACTGCGAAAGCTGTCAGTTGCAAACCCTTCTCTATCTGTCAGAAAACATTCAACTGGATCAATACGAAACCCGTAAATAAATGATATTTAAAACTGCACAAGATTTCAATCTATTGTATATCCTTTATACTTTACACAATGTCCTGGCCTGGATTACCACAGACAATCTGCTCTTTAAAATCATTTATTTGCCTTTCAACGTTTTTAAAAACAACTTGCCAAATATTGATCAATGATTTTCTATTCCATGTGCCATAGGAGTCTTGGAGAAGGTTACAATGAGTTTACACACAGTCCCTTGGAGCCACAAATACATGTTTCAAGCAATACAAAGTAATTGACATAGGGTTAGCCCCCTCTACAGTAATGAGTCTCACACAATAGTAACTTCACGAAGACCACATCGGCGGCTCGCTTTTTGAATTTAAACGTCTTGAGAACTGAGCTAGCCACATATGGGATTCAGGTCTGGTCAAATACATTGTAGCACCGTGTGCCGCACCTCTACGCCACTAGGAGCAGCAATAGGGGTTCGTGAGCGTCTGTCAGTGTGATATGATGGTTTTAATTAAAAGGTTGTATTTACTATAAGTTGAAGACATTGTTTTCAACTTGTCACTATAGCAACCAAATGCTTGTTATAGTTATGTTTAATTTAAGAGATTAAACAAGAGAGAGAAAGAAGAAGGTGTTTAACATATTAGGATGACTAGCTATGTTAGAATTAAACATTTAAATTAAAATTAAAAATTTACCGCAAGTTGAGTAAGCATATAAAGAATCAGCTACCGTTGATACTTGCTGTTGGATATAAATATGCCACAGCAAGTTTCGAGGTATGCTGATTCTTTAAATGATTTTAATTGTAATGCCCATATTACGAATCAATCGAAGATGAGATAAATTTTAAACAAATCATCAATTGAATCAAAAGATAAACAAAAATAAAGTTGGTCTATGAAAAAGGGGAGGGAGTGAGAAACTTAGTTAGGAAGCCCCCCCCTCCCCCCCGGGGGGTCATGACCTGCCACCCTACAGGCTATCCCAGTCTCAAGGTCATGACCCACATTTGACACAAACACTGATACACGTCAATTGAACACTTACAGTACCAAAAAGAAACAGGTACGGGGTACCTCGAAACTTTTCCTCATCACATCGGATTCGCTACGCTCATCCTCCCAGCTTCGGACTCGCTACGCTCGTCATCAGTATATACAATTCCCCAAATTTATACTGCAGCATATCCTCGGACGGGCTCGCTCGTCCTCAGATAGTAAATGCATCCGCGTTTCATTCTCGGTCACCCATACTGCACTTGCCACGCTCAATGCTGCTTAACTTTTATGATTTAACAAAAATCATAGTTATACTTGTCGTATTGAAACGAAACTTAGTGTAATTATTTATTAGGTAATAAACAACACTTGTATCAAAACTTGGTGAACTTATTTATATCGCTAAGAAATACATTTGTACTAAATGTCAACTCATTTGGACCATTTTCCATTTTTTAAAAAAACGTACACAGTTCATTTAATAAAAATTGAACTAATGCTGATAATAAAATGAAACTTGGCACATATTTCAATCCAAATTTCAATCCGATCCCATCATTTTTCCGCGTTTTATGATTTTCTAAATTTTTTGCTATTGAAAAAATTATTTTTTGAATAGCACAACTACAGCAGTTTAGTGATTGTTGTACAAAATTTCAATTCTATAGCACAAATAAACTGGATGCTACGATGATAACAGACACATACACATACAACAGACGACTTTGCAAAAACCACTTAGGAGGCCTTAAAACGGATAATTCCGGTTTCATCCCGGTTTGGGATTTTTTTGGAAACACAATACTTCTCCTATATACCTACGGTATAAATTAGGAAAAGTAAAAATGGTCAGGTCTAAAAATGCTTGTTTCCTTGAGTGCTACAACTTTTATTAAAACATTTTTCAGAATGTTTATAAATAAAATATTTGACACGATTTTAAAATGTTACTGGGTAAAAAAATAAATACATTCTATTTATTTTTATGAATAAAATGTAATAATTATTATTAAATAAATAAACAAACTAAGAGCACATCTGGAGCTGCGATCCCCGAAACTCTGATACTAAAATCGAGTGCTTGAACGACCAAAGCTAAGAGAGGCATGACCAGCGTATTGTATGTAAGATATGGAGTTTGGAACCTTAAAATTAGTAAGTGGAGACACTTGCTCCTTCCTTATAGATTGTTCACACTTTGCTTTCTTTAACACACTTAAGGATCTTTAAGAAAGGAGACAACAGGGCAATTTACTAACCCCATAAACGTTATGTGAGCTAGAGAACTATAGGCGAACTTACTTTCCTAGCAAGGTTATAGCTAAGGACGCGAAACGAAGGTTATGTAACACTTCAGATACTTTCCACTATTAGTTTATAACCTGCTTTAACAATAAGAAACCATTCATCAGAAGGTAATTTTGCCTTGATATTTAGGACCTGTGCAGTTTAAGTGCATGGAATGGTTACATGCGTGTGCAGTTCGTAAACAGCATGGGTAGTTAGCGTTTGGCATGTTTTGTGATGGATTCTTTTCTATTTTTTTCTCCTCACCGACCCGGTTGATTTTCCATACTACAAAGTGAACCCACTTTGTAGTATGGAAAATCAACTTAGTGCGTCATCCCTTTCATCAGAGATCCTTTTACACACTCGTGTAATAACTATATTTTATCTACAATAAATGTTTTGCCAAATTCGGTTACACCTATTATAACAAAATGTATGCACACAGGCATTTATACATCTACATAAATATACATGTATGTATCCATATATATTTTAGCAAAGGAGTTTTTAAAACATTTCAAACAAAGAAACAAGGCTTTTAAACTGGCCAAAAACATATTAGGACAAATGTGGAAGTATTGAAATATTAATTGGCACGAAGCCTCTCTCTCAGCACAGTCTCGCCGGATCGATTAGTTCAACATAAAATAGCCCGCTCTCGTATTCTTAAATTAAATCTTCCCAAACACAAAACATATGTGCTGCAATAGAATTTATTTTTTCAAATACAGGCTGTGAAATAGTGACTTTAGTGCCTAAATGACACAGCTATAACCAATTAACAGTAATTTTTTATATCATGTGAAGGAAGAAGAAGAAACATGATACATTGCAAATATCATGTATTTACTTTATAATTAATACACTAAATAGGAGCAAAGATAAACACAGTACTCCATAATCTATGGGTACTAATAGCGAGATTTAGTTTCATGAGATCAAACCTCCCAAGACAATTCGTTACAAATTGAAGTGTACCTTTTCACAATAGAAATTGACTCCAACTTGACGTCCGATCGATAAGAGCTCACCTAAACAAAGAAACAAATTTAAAGTTAGACAGCAAGAAATGAAACAACAACATACAACAGAGTAGGAGTAGGAAGAACAACAATTAGACTCCGACTCCGCAGCAACCTTATGCAGATATTTAGCATTAGTGGTGTCTTGGCAACTTTAAACGAGATGAGATGAGATTGAGGGCCTCTCTGCGGCCGGTTCACGGCCCCCGTGTCTCCCTGAGGCTGGTTCACAGCCCCCGAGGTAATATGTACCCGTGTGTACATGTGAGGGGGATTGCATCCAGTTGGTCCCTAGTGTGTTTCAAACAAATAAAAAAAGCTTCAACGGGATGGTGACCCCTGATTTAAAAAGATATACTGGACTTGGTATATATTTAGTGTGCAAATATTTGTAGTTATTCTTAAAGTAAGTTCTCAAAAGAATAAAACAAAGTGGTTCGAGTTTAGTTCTCACAATAAAGTTGTTATAACAGTAAAGAAAATATAAGTTATGGAACAATTGGTGGGTATAATTAGAAGCCAGCCAAGAGGATAGAATCAATTTTTCAAAACGAAGTTAAGATTGAAGATAGAAAGAAGTAATAACACAACGTAAAATAGCCTAGGACCGAAGCCACGCCCTTGTTCCAAACCTCTCGCATACAAACATCATGTAATGTCTAACTTCATAAAGAAATATTTCAGATTCAACTAAAACCTGGAATTGAGACAATAGCATTACTGTCAAAATGTTTAATTCCAGTCAAAATCATCTAGTGAGAATTGCGTATCACTGTTGTTATTAATCTCTACATAAGTTGAAAATTCATGGGTCGTGATTTTTAAATGACTGCCATTAACATAATAAAATGTATTAAAAGTGTTTGTAATTAATAAAAGAGTACATCGTGCCAATTATTATATTAATAATTGGTTAATTCAGAAAAGTGGGTTCGTTAAGACCGAACATTTGGAATTTTTGGTGATCGGAAATAAACGATTTAGAACTTGCCACAATAAAAATATTTAGCCAAGTTTTATCTCTCTATGACGAATAAAGTAGGAATTAGGTCAGATATATTCACAGTTCCTCGGAGAGAAACATATAGTAATAAAAACTTTTCAGAACGTTCTGAAGTGCCGGAATCAAATAATTGTGGAGAAATCAATACGATGTGAACTAACCAAACGCATTCGGAGGTTATAACCTGACTTTTTTTGAATGACGTGTGACGTTATAGTAGGAATCGCTATAGGCGGTCAACATTGAAAATTTACTTATTATTCCTGCAATGACGTCAATTCCGAACTATAACCTAACATGTCAAAAAAATTATTTCATTCATAAAACCCTCCAATTGAATCACCTTATGAAGAATTCTATCAGCTTGGTGGTGATGTTGCGAGATGTAAACAAACCATATGGACCAAGGAATTTTTTAATAGTTGTAGTTGTAATTTGAAACGTATGTACAGGATAATGTACCAGGAAGGGTTAATTCCATGGAAATGGAAACCAAGAGGTACTTCTAATACGATGTCATGAACTCAAGTTTTTACTGGAGGGTCCTCCACTACATGTCCCATCGGGTGCCATTCGTTGGCGCTCCAACGAATTGGAGCGCCAACGATTACACCCGAAATCAATATTATTCGTTGGCGCTCCATGTTGATGAAGCGCCATTTTAAGTGGAGCGCGAACGATTTGGAGCGTTCTTAAATGGCGCGCGTACAATTTTTATGCAAAAATAATTAATTGCAGTTCCCCGAGTATAGTAGGGTTGAAGTTACTTTGCACTTGATAATTCAAGTATTTCGTCATAAGTTAATTTGATTGGTTGGCTGCACTGTTATGCATTTAAAAAAAAGAAAGTTAAAGTCAAGTTTGATTAATTTACACTGTAATTATTGGAGCTCCAACGAGATATGGAGCGCCAATTAATGGCGCGCCACGAATTGCCTGCACTTTAATTTTCTCGTGTGATTCTCTAAAAATTCATAGACGCTCCAATCGTTGGAGCTCCCACGATTTGGGTCTATGAATTTTTAGAGAAATCACGCGAAAAAATTAAAGTGCGGCAATTCGTTGACGCGCCATTAGTTGGGCTCCATATCGTTGGAGCTCCACTTAAATGGATCCAACAACTTGGAGCACCAACGACTGGTACCTGTCCCATCTAGATCATCAATGTTTCGCTGTTTGATAAAGATTTGTACAGGTTGGACCACAAATACGTAAAAGTTCGTGTGTGTGTGTGAGGAGACTAGAGCAGTACGAAAAGTTAAGAACGAAGCACAGCCTCCAGACGGAGGAGCATCTGTTTCAAGGGTTGACACGAGATAATAAGGGATGTTAAGCTCTCATTTTCAAAGAACTAACCCTTCAAACACATCCCAGGTACATTATTCTATACGTTTATGGACAAAATACAACTATTTAATGCAAATATTCCATGCTCTACCTCGTTTGTATACATGGACGATCCGTCGTAATAACACTAATATCTCGTTTTACACATATATTATGACTCTTCAAATACAAACTCAAATTTTGGAATCAAACGTTTTTAAACCCTATTTTGAAATAAAATATCCCAAAATACAAAAAAAATCCGTTTTTAAAATTATTACCTCCTCAAACGTTTAGACGTGAGTTTTAAAAAATATCCTTCCTTTTGAAGTTAGACCTAACCACGTCTATTTTAAAGATATTTTATTGGATTGGAAAGACTCAAATCAGAACTTATCAAGTTAAATAAGTTTTCTAGTTTTGTTTTATAGAAATTTCGAAAACAATTGAATAAGAGGTGGAGGGGTATAGAACGAAGGAATTCGTTGAGACTCGAGTGATTGCTGGAGGTTTTCAGTTTCTCATTTAGAAGACTAGTTTCCAGTTGTTCTGAAAGTTATCTTGACAGGAGATAGATATCAAAAACAAGGGGGATTGAATGTTATTCATGCCTTATCCTCTTATAAACCAGGTGTCATCGACCGGACGAGCCCATGCAGTACCCCAGGCATTAAAAAACAAGAACAGAAAGATACTCGTCTCTCACGAATATAGAGGGGATGTCACATAAAGGCATGTGTCTCTAAGTATCTTTACTACCTGAGAGCTTTTAAATGTTTAAAGTAGTCTTTAGAAGAACGAGTCCTTCTTTTATTTAGATCCTAGTTCAGTGTAGGTGTCTCGTTTCACATTCATTTGTACCTTTTTTCAAATGAGAATGCCAAGTCTTTAAACACGCTAAACAAACAGAATATAAAGTACTATTTCACGAACAAAATCATTACAATCGTAAAACAAAATCTGACCAACTAATATAACTGATGACTTTAAATGAGTACTAGCATAAAAAATCTGGTACCTTAGAACTATTCCCTACATATCGGATTCGCTTTGCGTATCCTACCTACTCGCTTCAGTCCTATTTAGATAGTAAATGCATTCAATTCATTCCCAGCAGTCACCCATTAAAGCACTGACCACGCTCGATGCTGCCTAACTATTATGATTTTTATGGATATACAAGTCGTTTTGAAACAAAACGAATTTTTACGTAAAGACGAGTACCAAATTTCAACTTGATAATATTATTTTCCGATTTTTTAAAAAAATCCACGAGTCATTTAATAAAAATTATACTAATGCTGATAATGACATGAAACTTAGCAATTATGTTAGTCTTATACATGGCTACATGCGTGCCAAATCTCATATTGATCGCAACATTTTTCTGCGTTTTATGATATTTCGAAAATTTCGCTGAAGTATTATTGCGGGTTAATGACGTCATAAAAAAAAATATTTCCTGAATAGCACAACCTCAGGGAGAGACTGATTTCTGCACGAAGATTCAACTCTTCAGCATAAATAAACTAGGAGGTACGATGACACATGCAGACAGACAACTTGAAATTTTTGCTGAGGCATTATTGCGGGTTGTCATAAAAACAACGATGATAACAGACACACACACATAAAACATACGACTATGAAAAAACCACTTAGGAGGCCTTAAAAACACCTGAAACGGTTTCGGATTTCTTTTACATACACAATACTTTTTGGTTAATGGTTTATGGTTTTGTTTACTTGTTATTAGATTTACTGAGGATGCCAAGCATCGCTTGTGCGAAAGCTCTGATGTAATAAATTAATCTAACAAAACTCAGACTGCTGTCTTCATTATTACTTTTCCTAATTAATACTTCTATTTATACCTACAGTATAAATAGAAAAATTTAAAAATGAGTTCTTGGCATAAAAATATGGCTGAATAAGTCAAAACGGGAATAAAGCTAAAATTAAGTTTTACACGCCGTGCTTTTAATAAAACTAAAAACTGATGTACTATAACACCTTTTTATATGTAGTTAAGACTTTGTATATTATAGTATAATAGTAATATTTAGTATGATTATAGTATAATAGTAATATCTTAGTATAATTATAAATAATATTTGTTAACTTAAAATTAAAAATTTTCAAAGGAAATGAAAAATATAAAATAGAAATAGGAGGGAGAGAAATAAACATAAATCATGTTCAATTGCTCACATCGTGAATTTGAATAAGAAGAAACCTTCTATCTTTTTAGAATCTACCAGGGAAGAAAAGGAAAAACTAAGAAATATCTCATGTCTGACACATACTTTATCCTTTGCAGATACAATCATCCCTTGATATCGGGAAAATATATAAAAATGAAATGGATATATAAGACTAAGAGATATCGATATGAAAACTTTTAAGGTATAAGGGATGGAAGGAGGAAAGGGAACAAGAAACCGGCGGCAATAATGAAGAGTTATTGATTCGTTTTTAGGAGCATCCACAGAGATAAGACGTAACGCTGTGTGCGTGTCTTCAGAAAGCTTCAGAAAGAGAATAAGGGATAAAAACCTTTGACGCAAAGGGGGGAGGGGTTCTTTTTAGAAAACTTCTAGTCTCTAAGCACGAAGGGACGGTAATGGCTCAAAAACTTTCTAGATACATAAAGGAACGGAGAAGGAGAGGCTTTACGTTATCTGGCATCTAGAAAGGACAGGTCACTGGAGGGGACGAACACACACAGGGACACGAGAAAGGGACTTATTTCTACCCAGTAAGCACACCGAGGGAGATCAAACTACCAGACAGCAAACTCAGGACAACTCTCTATATACCAACTGAAGCACAGATAGATACCACACACACACACACATCTCACCTAGTAAAACCAAAGACCACTATTTATATTATATTTTAGAACAATTGTAAAAAAAAAATGATCTCCATATAGACCCACAAATATAAAATAGAAACTATTGATTGATTTCATATAACCTACGAAATACGTCATGCAATATAACCTAAATCATGTTGTTTACTAACTGAAGAATAATACAATATATAGAAGGAGCACTACTGATAAATCGAAAGCTGATTCACTGGTGGTTTTAAGTAATGCTGCCAACCTGACAAACAGTGTTTCAAAAAAGTCGGCCATATTTCCATTGGCTGAATTATTGCGTTCTACAATAATATAAATATCGGTGCATTACATTATTAGAAGCATTTTTAAATTTTATTT
>JACMZG010001911.1:1887240-1899334 GCA_018340805.1 Microvelia longipes | reverse complement strand
TATTACCAGCCAGTTTTACCCAAAATAGAGGAAGGCCCTCAAGGAGGTGAGGTCTAGGTTTATAACTAGGATTAAAGACGATATCTACTGCCGATCATATTATGCTTTGAAAAATTCAAGCATAGAGCAAATATGATTGGAGAGCTGAAAAAACCCAATCTTAGGATTGATAACTCCAAGAAGAAGAGGAATGCTAACCTAGGTGGTATCGGAATTATGAAGTCACAAAATTTTCAGGTCCCAATGTCATTCAAGGAATTTCATAAGGAAAATTAAACTCAAACTCAAAATTCCTTTATTCCCACAAATAAATAAAATAAAAATATACATATTATAAAATTACATATTTTACAATTAAAATCGAATACTGCTGCGATAGGTTTGAAGGGCAATCCCACAAGTAATAACTGTGTGTGGGGGAGCACTAAAGAATAAGTAAAATTAGCTAATTATTTAACCAATTTTAAGTGTTCCAACTAAACAACAAGATAAGTTAACAATAGATTTACATTAAGTTATTGTTTTAGAAATACTTGTTTAATTAGTTTATTTAAAAAAGATTAATTAGTTTTAAAAAGTTTGTCTTTGTTATAGACATACTTTTAAAAACAAAGACAATTGAAGGAAACGATTTAAGACAGATAGTATAACTCTAAAGAATTGTAACCAAAACTCAAATTAGCGATTTTTAATACTGGAGAAAATATACAACAAAACCATGTAAAATAAGTTAATATTTGGCAGTCTATTATTTGTAAAATACCATGTAAATAAACAAGTTGTTCTTGTACGTGGACGATGTTACATATAATCCTTTAACTTTCGACATGTTTAAACTTCATTTTCTTCGTTTCAGATGTCTTGCAAGTAATAGTACTTGCAAGACATCCAAATGTTTATCTGATAACAGGTATAGGTTTGAGCACTAGATTACTAATAAACTAAAAGTTTGCGATAAAAACTAAGTTTAATTAACAAAATGAACTTGTAACTCAGTCTACCTAGGTTGGGACTTGGGTAGAAATTTTACAAGTAATTGTAACAGACAAGAAAATGTTGTTTATTAAATAGAAAAATGCAACAAATCTACAAGTTTATCTTGGTGACACATGTAAATTTGTCATTTCAAGTTTTTTTACAATTTGTTTTAACTACAAGACTTGTACTTTTGTGAAACGGGCCTCAGGTGTAGGTTTATTTGATACCAGGTATAGGTTTATTTGATACCATGTATAAGTTAATCTAAGGTATAGGTTTATTTGGTACCAGGTATAGGTTAATATAATACCAGGTATATTTTAGCAGATACCAGGTAAGGGTTTATTCAATACCTGTGGTATCAAGTCTCAAGGTTAAATGGTCATCTGTTTGATGCAATGTCAGCAGAAAGAACGGCAGTTATAGTAGGTTGGTATTATTATATGGTATAACACATGTTGTGCGTCTAATCCTGCTAGCAAGGCAATCACTACACTGCTACGACATAAGAAAGATGACGGAAAGTTTGTACCAGATGGGTGCTTTACAAAGCCAATGCAAACAGTCATAATAATTGGTAAACATTTCATACTTTCATTTTTAACATCTTTAAAAAATTGTTAAAAATAGTTTGTTATTATTCATTGGTTCTCGTGAAAGGTGAGTAATACTCGAATGCTTATAATAATACTATGATTACGTAATACTCTGAGCGCCGTATTTCAATAGGTTAACTAAGCCATCTGTAGCTGCAGAGATTATTAAAGTAATAAACATAGTATACTAATCATAGGGGATTCTAGGGAAAAAATGCGAAACCGGAATCATCCGTTTTAGGCCTCCTGAGTGGTTTTCGCAAAGCTGTTTATCTGTACGTGCGTGTGTGTCTGTTATCATCGTAGCGCCCAGTGTATTTAGAGTTACAATTATGTACAAAAATTAGTCTACAACCGCTGTAGTTGTTGCTATTCGGAAAATATTTTTATGCGTCTTTTAACTCCACAATAATTGATACAGCCAAAGTTTGAAAAATCATAAAACGCGAACATGCTGCGATCGGATTGCATGATTTGGCACGCATGTAACACTATGTACAAGTCCTAAGAATATGTGCCACTAAGTGTAGTAATTCTGGGGGGAGTGGTGTAACACTACAGGAAGTAGGACAACGTGTGTTGGGCCTTTTTGCCAGCGCCCTAAGCATCAGTGTTTTATTCTTTTCAATTTTAGTGCAGGTATCATTTCACGTATTCTGGACAGAGAGCCGTGGATTCTATGGTTCTCTCGATGCTTTTTCAAGCAATCATCTATTTTTCACCTGACTCTTACAGTCTGAGTGAAACTAGGACAACACGTGCCCTCGCTGTTACACCAAACCTCCCATAGAAACACTTTAGAACTAACAAAGCAGTTATCACTAATAGTAATTTACATGAATCTACTAATGACTCGGGTCCTAAAATTTTGCCTATACCCAGTTTTCATTTAGGGTAAGGGATCTTTAACGAGTACCGACAACGACAGGCTCGAAGACCACCGGCTTTACGTCCCTTCTGAAGGACGTGATTAAGTTGAAATTTAGTACGAGTGTATATTATTACCTAATAAGTTGACTGGAGTCTCGTCCAAATGTATTTTTACTGCAACAAAGGCATGTATCAGTATAAATTGGCAAACTGTATTTCTGAGGAGAGCAAAGCGAATCGATGTAATGAGGAAAGTTCCGAGGTATCCCGTACCTGATTTTTTATCTTGTTAACACACGGTATTGTGTGAGAAATAAATATGTGAGATTGCAAGCAAGCTGCATATTTAGGTCACAAGCCCCCCTCTCTCAGTAAGTAATGGCTTTTTTTTATCTAAAACAACTTACAAAGCCCGCATTTGCCGCATTCAAAATATTAACTAATATTTATCGTCAGGCTTAAAGTCAGGTTTGACAACTAACTCCAGATAATGAAATTATAACTTTACAATCTAAATTATTCATTCAGTTGAGAATACTATAGCATTGATATGCATGATTTAACCTTAGCTTATGATTTTTCTTCAGTATTCGTTACATTATGAACCCATATCATGAACTTTAAAGCGATGGAAAATTTGATAAAAGAAAATATCCTCTTTAAATATTTAAATTAAATGTAACAAAAAAATTAAAAACTTTCTACAACAACAAAAATTGAATCGAGATTTCGCTAAGACTATCTCGAGAAGATGTTAAACTCGATGATATTTTAAACCAAATATTATGTTTGTGGAAGATGGAATAAGCAGATGAATAAATACAAAAACTGTCAGATATAATTGATTATTTCAATGCTTGTATCACAATAGAGAGAGAAAATTAAGCAAATATTTCCCCAACTAAGGGAAGAAAATATTACAGAGGGGTAAAGACATTGGCCAACAAAAGCTCTATACTTTGTTTTCATTGAAACAAAAAACAAAGAATTAACGGATAAGAGTAAAAATTAAAATGGAAAACCATTTCTTGTCTTGGCTTTTCCAGTTTTCTTTTTAACAGGCAACATGGAAAAGTGGGATGTGATCAACGTTCTATTCTCCATACGTCACGGAAATTAAACTAAAATAATTTCTTTGTTTAGATAACGAATCAATGCTACTGGTCAATGTTGGCTCACAGCAAACCAATAATTGAATGTTATTGGTTAAGCTTTTGTCTTGTTATGAGCCAATATTTTTATTGTGACGTCACCCTACGCAACGTTTTGTGAGGACAATCTAAACGACCAATTAAAAATATTGTTCGATTCATTCTAAGGTAATTAAATGTAAGAGTTTTTCAAGTCTAATATAAATTTCATTTCAAGATGTTGTTCATAATTACTATACCAAGAGTAACCCAATATATAACATTTTAGACTAACACAGCAATTGACGATACATCAATAGCAGTACGATAATTTTACCACAGACCGCGATATGATGACACTCACTGCGTAAAACTTTGAAAACCGGAAAAACCCTTATCAAGAAATACTAACTAAGAACCTTTGCTTGTGTGAACAGAGAATCCGAGGTTCTTAAAAAAGAACATAAAATGAAGTATATTAATAATATAAATTAAACAGCACGAGGTCGTTAAAGCGTAAGTAGCTATTTGTTTACCTTTCTACATGAGTTCACATCCCAGGTTACGCTCTCAATTTATGCTAAATTTATTCCAATAAATTAGCGCTTTTTTAGATTATACACTTAGAGAGTAACGTTTGCCACCACCACCCCAGATGGTATACGTACATTAATGTATTATTTGCATAAATATAGTTACTTGATGAATGAACAAGATGCCTTGAATCAGAGTTTGAAGTTCAATTTTGAAAATCAAGAGTAAAAAGATATATTTCCATAGGAAATTTCATTATAAATTAGTTTGGAATAAAACGAAAGAGTTTATTCTTAAGAAACGGCAGAAAAACATTTCGAATAATTAAGGTTTGTTTGGCTCGACTTAAAGATGAGTTCTTTGGAACACGTAAATGGAAGAATAATAATAACCTTGTGGAGGATCTCACGTCTGCTTTTAGAGGTAACTTTAGTAGTTATATTAATCACCCGTATTGACGATATGATTGCAAACTTCGTTTAAAAAATGTTCAAAATTAGAGAGAACTTCTTCGCCTAAAAGTTACTTAACTTTTTAGGAGAAAAAAATGTAGTTAATCAATTTGCAAATAAGAACTCTCTTCATATAACCTTAAAATATTTCAAAACTGTAGTTAATTTATTATAGGAAAAAAATCGTGTACAGCGGTGGTACCTCAGACCTTTGGCCACATTCTTATCACGATGGTTAACTTTAAATAAAATACTTCTCATAATACACACTTTTTCATTATTTCGTAAAAATAGTATATTATGTACAAGACTGTGAAGGTCTTTTTTTTACCGTGGCGACTATATTTACTGTACAGTAAAAGAAGCCGTTAATTATTGGGCGAAGTAATAGTGCACAACTATTTAGAAGGAAAACAGTATAATGTATAAAAAATCGCCTCGATGCCCAAAAGTTAAATTCTGGCGGCATATTTTCAATTTCGGAATCACTTTCCATGATTATTAAACATTTGGATTTATTAATAAATAATTAATAACTCAAATTCCGAAAATAACAGTCATTCGTTAAGAAAAACGTTCGATTGTTTATTTTAAAAAAGTAAGAAGTAAAAGAAAGCCTAAAAAGCCCTTTAAAAGCCAAAGAAAGCCTAAAAAGCCCTTTGAAGGCCAAGGAAGGCCTAAAAAGCCTTTTGAAGGCCAAGGAAGGCCCTAATTATTGTAATTATTTAACCTAATTATTATTATTACCTTGTAATGAACTACTAGCGCCTGCCTAGTGGACATTTGAGGAACTTGACCTGCGACAGTAAACAATTCTTTTACAGTAGCCGGCAGTAAAAAACTACGAAACTGTCGCAGGCGGTAAAAACGCATATCACCAACTTTTTCAAGATGTAAAGTGCCTAGTTTACAGCCGCCCAAAAATATAATATGTAGATGTTTAAATTTTACATTTTTTTTATTGGTTCAATTAAAATCTGATACTAATTATCCAAATAAATAAAACTATTTTAAGTATATAATTGAAATTAATACAGAAAATGAAGTTAAGGAATAAAAAGAATAAGTTTGACAGTTGGGAGAGGGAAAGAAGTAAAATACATTTAATTTATTCAACAAAAACCTTGATTAGTAAGTAAGGGGGGACTTCAGGTAGAAATAGGGAGTCAGAGATCTTCTGGTCTCTGTTATGGAAAAGTAGGGAGAAAGAAGGAATAAAAAATAATGGTTAATAACGGTGCTGAGGACAGGGTGCGAGAGACGCTACAGTAGAAGACTTTCGCAACGAGTTCCTTGCCTTTGCCCCTTCTTCTGCAACGTTTCCAAAGGTAAGATCAATAATATAAACGAGACGAGAATAGGACTAAAAGACTTGGAAGGAAAACTTCTCGTGGAAAAAAAGAAAAGTATCCCATAACAGAGAAATCCCCCACGGGGGACATCCCAGGGATAATCGATGGGGCTTGTCCTCTTTTGAGTTTTAACTTTTCACAAAAATATAAGAAATCCTGCAACGCTGTACATCTGCCGTAAGAAACCTCAAACACGCACCAATATCAAACTAAACAAAGTCCCTCGCCTTTTATTATTCAATAATTAACCACATCTGATATAAAACTTGAATAAAAAAGAACAATAAACAATCCTTATCATTATGAATATAAAGTTTTTGAACGCATAATTAAAATAAACTGCCTCTTTTAAATATTTCAAAGATTGAAAACGTCAATAATATACAAGATTCCTTGATTCGATGTGTGTATTAATATTACCTTACGCTAGCTCGGCTCAATTAGCCTTCTGTTCAAAATGGAATACTCTCCTTGATCGCCCTATCTTAAGAAAGAAATAATGCCTGTTACAAAAATCATGTGAATAATATCAACAGGTGTTACACCAATTTGTCGTAGAGATGCTCTACTTATGAGTCCAGTATTCTACACTCAGCCGATAAACGCATTATCTGATCTTCGTTTCAAATATTTAACGACATGACATTTAATACCATTCTGATAGAAATTCTGGCCGAGGTCAAAGGATAGGAAACTTGATTATCAAAGTAAGAATACAGGAAAGTAAAAATAACTAAATTTAAAAATAGAATTTATTTTTTAACAGTGTATAATAGTAAAAGTACAAATATTTTTTAATTGAAGTAAATCAAAGACTAAATAAAAATATAATAATTAAATGAATAACAAACTAAAAGTTTACAACTCACACACACACAATATATATATATATATATATATATATATATTATATATATATATATATATATATATATATAATATAATTTGGGTATGTGTGTATATGCCCCTTCATAAAACCACTTTCCCCCAATAACACCTCTATAATCCCAACCTTATAAGGTCATATTTCCTTTGGAAATTTGCATAAAAATTATCTAAATGAAATAATACCATCCTAGGAAAATTAGGAAAGTAGAAGCTCATAGTTAATTTCATCTTGAAATCTAATACCTTTAGGTTAAAATAGGAGATAGATTTTTTTTAACCTTTTTCAAGTTCTTTCAACCAATAAAATAATTGTCGGTTTCCTTACATATAAGTAGCGAAGACTTAAAAAAGATAAGCTTTTAAAAAGTTATTCCGTCTGACAAACCGTAATTGGTAAGAAAATAAAAGAAGGGATGAAACAAGACGACGCGTCGAGAACTGAGGAAAAACACTCTAAAGATTATTTCTGAGATTACATATTAATCAATCAAGTTTAAAGTAAAGTTGAACTCGGTGTATACATAATTGATACGTAGATCGGCTTCAGCTTCTCTAAATGGATTGGAATTGGCGTTACATCAAGGAGATCGGGACCATTTTGTATTGCATCCCACCTTTTCGTTTTAACAAGTTGTTTCGTTTAGCCTCATTTGTATTTCTATAACAATTTCATTGATTTTATTTTAAAAATGTTTGGATATCCAGTAGTGCTATGCACAGCTTTACGCTGCGTCCTGTGTTTGCTGTTACACAGCCCGTAACTTACAGAGTATGTTTTAGACACAAACACAATAATACTTAGGAGGGAGGATTCAAGGGCTCTCATTATTTGGTGCCATTATTATGGTGCTTATTTATTATTATAATTTGGCTCATTATTATGGTGCCATAATTAACTGTAAATTGGTGACACCATTTTTTTATTTTTTATAATAATTACAATTTCACGTAAATAAGACATTACTTTTTGACAATTTTGTCTTAAATTAAGTAAAATTAATTTAAAATGAGTTGTAATTATGATTTATCGCATATATTATTTAATTATATGATGAAGAGATTTAATGTGACGTCATTGAAAAATGCCCGCCGTTTTTAAGGTGCATTATAATATCAAGGGTCGGCGGGAAAAAGCATAAGTCATTATTATAATTATTTCATCAAATTGATAAAAAATTGAATTTAGTCACAATGTGTATTACTAATTTATCTTATTGAACGATAGTTTTGACTTAAGTAGCTTTCCGTTTGGTTAAGTAAGGTCTGATAAATACTTTAATCGTATAAAAAAATGAAAAAAATGCCTTATGTGCTTTTTCCCACTGACCCTAAATATGTGCTCCGATAAGGGTTGAAGAGAGGTGAGGATTATCTGGTCTCTCTCTCTAAAGAGGCTCAAGTAGAAGTGTGTACAGCTTCTCCTAATGGAAACTGTACAGTTCCAGGCACCTAATGGAAACTGTACAGTTCCAGGACCTAATGAACTGTACAGTTCCAGGCACCTAATGGAAACTGTACAGTTCCAGGCACCTAATGGAAACTGTACAGTTCCAGGCACCTAATGGAAACTGTACAGTTCCAGGCACCTAATGGAAACTGTACAGTTCCAGGCACCTAATGAAAACTATCACACTTCCAGATCCCTTATTACTGTGTTATTTTACCAAGACCTCTCTCTAAGTATAAGGGTCTTTGTTTATAAAAGATGCTTGGCGTGTCACAGTCTCAGGAACTACGACAGATACAGCTTGCCTCTTAATTCACCTGAGAATCCATCCGTTGGATTTGTGACGTCACTGCAGAAGTGGATAGTATGAAAGGAGCCTCAGGGAATTAAGTCCTAGAGATAACACCTCTAAAATTCACCAAGGAATTAAAAAACACAGAGATGAGATCCACCGCGTGACGTAATTCCTCCCCACGACGAGCTTCAGTTAAATTAAAAGTCAAGCCTATTGTAAGATGTGGTTTACAAGCATAATAATAACCCACTAACAAAATTGATTGAAAAAATAATAAATGATCCATCCAGAGAAACAAATTTTCGACTGCGTAAAATGTACCAATACGAAACTTACGAATACGAAGCTAAAAAAATATTATGAAAATAGCTACTCCTCGATATGAAACAAAAAACAATGGAATAAGTCTCTTCCTATAACATAAGAAGCTTTCTATTCGGCGATTTAAAAAAAATATTAACTTAATCATCCTTAATTAATAATAAAAAAAAATTAATTAAAACAAATATATTTAATCCGATATTTTAAATACATAATGGTGAGGGGGGAGTTGTTAAAAAGGAATAGAAAGAGAGAAGGGTTTAAAGGGGGGGATGCCCTCATGCTCTAGTAACTATAATAAATTTAGAAGGCCCCGAGTACAAGGAAGCAAACCAAAGACCTCTGCTAGACAGCTTCCCCCTCTCCTAACTTAATTTCTCCTGACCTAGGCTTATAAACTTATTTTAAACCCCACACCAAACCTATTTATCGATTTTTTAAAATACACAACATGGGGTTGTATGACTTAACATCAAAGTTACATTTTATTTTATTACAAGATTTTTATTAATAAAAAAAAATTACTAAAAAATTAGAAGCGAATACTTTCAAATTGGCAGCCAACATGAAAATTTTATTCTAATTATTTCGTGTTAGACATTACGTAATGATTCTTGGAAAACTTATTTAAGTATTTGTAAGTAAATAAGGTTAAAAAATTAGATTTTCTGTGTTACAATGGTTAGCACGTGTCTACCAAACACTCCGGGTTCGATCTTGGTCGGGGCTATAAGGATTACTGGGCGAGGAATAAATCTCTATACCGTCCTTCAAAAGGGAAGGTAATCCGGTGGTTCCGAGCCTGTGCGATGTAAGTTATTCGTAAATGGTCCCTAACCACTTAAATGGGTTAGGGGTCTTTAAAAATAATACACAAAGATAAATAAACATACATACATACATGTATGTATTTTATTTGTACGAGATTTTCTTCCAAGACGTATGGGACACAACATCATTCAATCGCCTTTTCTGATTGGAATGAAACTTGGTATAAAAATCGACCTTACTAATGCCTCGAAGTCTAGTGCTCACAAAGAGACAAATATACATATATACAAATATACAGGGAGGATACAACAGCTCTTATCATTCCCTAGGTAGCTTGGTACCACAAGTATAAATTGATGACGTCATTTTTTGACTTCATAATTATCACTTTTCACATAAACATTACATCATTTTTCTGCACCAAATCCACTAATATTGTTACAATATGACATTTACATAAATTAGTAATAAGACAAAACTAATATAAGGACAATGAAACGCTGGGCCCGATAACAAGGAGCTTAAGCTCTTTGTTTTTCATTTTTAGAACGAACAAAGAGACGCAGACAAAAGGACAAATTGTAAAAACCCCTCCTAAGGTCTATCAAATGTTTGAAGTTGCAAAGATTATTCTGGCTGTCGGCGTGGCTTCTTCGGGACAAAATTTTAGTTGCACGTGTATCAACGTATTTCTTGGAGTTTTACTATAAGCTATAGATATTACCATATTGTTAAACACAATCAAAGACTATTTTCAAAAAGTCATCTAAATATTACAAAGGATAATTAGTGTAGAACTGAGCTTTGAATCCTTAACTTTATTTTGAAATAAAATAATCACAGCTAGATATGTCAATAAATGGCACGAGAAACAGAAACCAAGAACTATTGTGCAATAAAATCTTAACTAACATTTGTCTCAATGTTGTTTGTCTGAATGTTTAATCTCTTTCCTTTCACCAGTCAGTAGTCATAACTACTCACATATTAAAAGAACAAAGACTTGATGAACATGGTAAATAGTCAAAGTTGGTAATAGCGTCACCCTTGAGTTGAAAGGATCGATGCAAAGAACGTTTGAGTCATCAGGGTTTTCCACAGTAGCATCAAGTATGAACTCTTATAAACCCTTTGTATTTCAACTAATAACAGACCATGAAAGTCCCTTGCTTGTATAAAACCCTTCCCTATTCCACTGTCATAACACTGAGGTCTACACGACAATACTGACATCACTTCCTTCCATAATGCACGCAGGGGCAGCTAAATACTTCAAGAACCAATTTCTTGGCTCCCTTCGTAAAATAAAAACCCAGGGAGAACTAGAATATAACAATATATCTAATAAAAAACGCAACGTTCTTCAAAAATAAAACACTAACATCTGACTAAAACCACTAATAACTAACACGAATTAACAAGTAAAACGTTTATTTAGATATAAAAATAGAGTAGGGGAGACTTCGATACTTTTCCTCATCACGTCGCGAACAATGCTAAAAATGACGCTGCAAATAATACTTATTGAAAATAAATTTTAACTTTTCATTTAGCCTATATTTTTAATTGTTGTTGATGGTGAAAGCAAAGTATGATGAGGGGGAGCTCAATTATATTAAGAACCACAATTATGGCACTAGATATATTGCTAACATCAATATTCCCACTTGTAGGCTCATCAAATCACATCAGTCCCCTAAATTTTAATGGAATAAGGTGCTTTAATAAATTACTTACTTCAATAGTTGAACTTCCACCCAAAACTTAAAAAAAGCATTAAAACATTGCTGCTTGTGAAAGCCTACTATAATATTAACTAGTATTTAGCTGATACTTAGTATTCCCACATTAAATGTTTAATGTTTCTCATGTAATGAGAAACATTAAAAACAAATGGGTTTTTTGTTTTTATTTTTAATTAAGTTTGTTATTCAAGTTATGCAGTCTGTGTAATAATTTACAATTTTTTTTGTGTTTTCAATTTCACTGTAAAATTTGGACAATTGAGAAACTTTGTAATAAAGTAACCTCAAGTATGTAAATAAATAAATAATCAATTAATCAGTACGACATTGCCGTAAATCACACAGAAGAACGTTAAAAATACAAAATAAAACACAAACAATGCGCAGGAAGACGAAAACAATTGATTTATTATAACCTTAACTCAAGGTTCCTCCTCTTGAATGAGGTTTCAATGAGGTTACACAGAGCTCCTGTGTAAGGAGAGTCCCATAAAGATGTTTCAGGCCTCTCAATGTATTGAGATAGGCTATGTCCCCTCTATATCTCTATGATGCCAAGCATGACAGCAGTGAGACAGCACAGTTCGTCTCTTGTAACATGCAGAGCATTTATCGTAATTTTAAGTTCAGTTAGATTAAGTCAGTTCAGGAATTTTAGTTGAGTGAATTAAGGCTCTGATGAGTTAGACGTAACGAAACAAAACATAAGGATATG
>JACMZG010001911.1:1877240-1882240 GCA_018340805.1 Microvelia longipes | reverse complement strand
TCATCCTCCATACTTCAGACTCGCTTCGCTCGTCCTCAGAATATATAATTCGCTAAATTTATACTGCAATACGTCTTTGGACTCGCATCGTTTCTCCTTAGATAGTAACTACATTCGTTTCATTCCCAGCTGTCACCCAACCAGGCACTGAACACGCTCGACACTGCTTAACTTTTATAATCCAACAAAGATAATAAATGTACCTGTCGAATTGAAACAAAAACATAATACTTATTTACTAAGTAAAGGTATACTAATAAAAGAGGAAGAAGTCTCTCCACAAAAATATATTTCTTTTTAGCAAAGCGCTTTCAACCTAACAAGAGGTCATCATCAGTGCTAGCCGTTGAATAAAGAAAAAATAGACTCATACTCATCTTTGATAGGTATACTATTGTACCGAATTTAAACTTAATTGAATTATTTTCCGATTTTATAAAAAAAACATATACAAGTTATTCGATCGTATTGAAATAATGCTGATAATGACGAGAATCTTAGCACGTATGTTAGTCTTATACATGACATGGCTACATGCCAGCCAAATCTCAAATTGATCGCAATATTTTTCCACGTTACATGATTTTTCTAAATTTTTGCTGTCATTTTTGTGGGTTGAGGTCATAAAAAAAGTATTTTCCAGACAGCAAAACTACATCTATGGACTGATTTTCGTACAAAGTTTCAACTCTCTAGCATAAAAACACTTGGAGCTACGATGATAACAGACACACACATACAGACAACTTTGTAAAAACCACTTAGAAGGCCTCGAAAATAACTGAAACGGATTATTCCGGTGGCATCCCGGTTTCGGATTTTTTGTTGCAAACACAATACTTTTCCAATATACCTACGGTATAAATAAGGAAAAGTAAAAACGAAAAAAGAGAGTTGAGAGCTAATAAATAATAAATGTTAGTATGACAATGACCCAGGGGGGTTTGATTTGGCATAGTCTCAAATCTTGTCTAGTCAGGCTGATGTATTACAGAGCTCTGGTAAACTAACAACAGAGCTATAAGACACAACAACAAACCCATCAACACCAGTTTGTTTACATCTAAAATTCGGCCGGCTGTAAAGGAGTCACTTTATATCCTCAAAACATTGTTGTCCTATATCAGTTCATCATATTGCAAGTTTATATACCAAGCAGACTGCCACGATATAAGCGAATTTTCAAATTTATTAGTCCAAAAACGTGTTTTGTTTACATTATGATATATATTCGAATAAATAAAACCAGAACTAATACTTATAATAAAATGTTGCACGTATAAAAATGTACGTATGTTTAACAACAATACATAATAGTACTCATGTTAAAAAAATTTATCCCCATCTACATTTGGTAATTGTGATTTTTTAAAATGTATTGTATAATATAATATATATATATATATATATATATATATATATATATATATATATATATATATATATATATATATATATATATATATTATATATATATATATATATATATATATATATATATATATATATATATATATATATATATAATATATATATATAATATATATATATATATATATATATATATATATATATAATATATATATATATATATATAATATATATATATATATATATATATATATATATATATGTGTGTGTGGTGTTGTGTGTGTGTGTATTCTTAATCAGTGACTTTGATTCCAGAAAATCCCCAGCTCCACCCTTACCTTATAAGCTCATTTTTTCTTCTGATTACTTAAAGAAAGAATTATAGTACATGCCTAATAATTATTCAATTAATAATAAATAAATATTAGAAAAGGAATAAATAAAAAAAACAAAGAAAAACATTAACATCAGTAGACTTAACTGATAAAACAAAACACAAAGCAATACAATTATTATTTTGTTTTTACAAAACAATAGACTTACAGGTGTTCATTTTATTTTTAACTTTAGCAATGAATTATTTCATTTATTTAAAAAAAAGTCATTTATTTACAGTTCTTGTAAATAATTAATTAATATAATTAATTTTAATTATAGAATTAATATTTTTTGAAGACTGCAGTACTAAATAATAATAATTTATTAAATAATAGTCACAACGTTTCTTTGAGCAAAGCTCAACATCTTCAGGTATGATGATTTTTGGATTGAATCCAAAAATAAATATTCTAAATTTAAAAAGAAACCCCCCCTAAAAATACAGTGCCTCCGTGTACAATTACAAATTACTGTTCAGTTAATAGTTTGTCCCTGTCTCCTAAATCTTTTTTTGTTAACTGACGTTCTGACATTTATTTAAATTATTTTTTTAAAAAGTTGCGTTTTTTAAAAAAATATTTTCAACATTTGGTATTGAGTAGTCATTACAAACTTTCAGTAAAATTTTCTGTTTTTGTTTTATTTTGGATTCAATCATCTGAAGATGTTGAGCCTCGCTCAACGAAACGTTGTAGCAATTATTAAATAAATTATTATTATTTAGGACTGCATGCAGTCTTCAACAATTTTTAATTATATATATTATATCAGTCCAAAAAATTACTCTTTTTTAATTTTAATTATATTAAGTTAGTGTACTGTTAAGTACGAGTATACTAACAATTAAACATATGAAAGTATAGTTACATTATAGTTATAGGTAAGTATAGTTACAGTACAGATACAGGTAAGAGCAGTAAGAGTATAGAAAAGCCTTGTTTAGGTAAGTAAAGTAATTATTTCTTATATATGGAATAATGTATATACTAGTTTGTATTTATAGTATAAACGTTTAAAAATAGTTCTTAAAAATAGATTTTTCTTTGAAAAATAAGCTTCAATGATTGATTGATGAGAAAAAGCTCACAGCGTTGGCAAGGAAGATTGGCTGGCACGATGTAAATCAAGGCTTCACGACCCCAACAACAAACAAAGAAGTTTTCAGGAAAAATGGAGGGGAGCCACTAATAAACAAAAGGTCATAAAAGACTTGTGACGTCATCGTCATATTACAATCTTTTCATCCTGACTATGAAAAGAAATATAATCATTAGCTTTTTTTTCAAATGTGGGACAAGAGAAAGGGACCTCCTATTAACTTATTTGTAACTTGGTTGTACTAAGAACATTTTTACACAAAGCTCACTTGAATACTTTACAATCTCCAATACTTAACTAATGTACATTGACTCAACATTTTAGATCACAGACTGTACCAGATTTAGAAAATAAGTAATAGAATAACCTAATAGAAAATAAGATTTTCCTCTTTAAAATCATCAAAACTTATAATACGGCACACGGCTAAAATCAGTTGACAGGTGGGAAAATAATGCGAGGGAGCCAATGAGGTTAGTCTTGGATGTTAAACCACACCCTCAATTTCAAATCAGGCCAACCTTATTGGTTCCTTATCACTATTTTCCCGCGTTTTCAACTGACTTTAGCATTATTTGCATCCTAATATATAGTGGGATAAGAAGGCCGTCTGCCCAAGACATAGAAAACCTGAAGGAAATGCTATTATTATTAAGAGAAGAGGCATTAATTAATTACAGCTATTTATCAGTAACAATAAAACTTAATTCGCATCGAGTTGTAATCGTACAGTACGTTTAAATTATTAACAACTAATCAAGTTAATAACAGTACTTTTTGAAGCCATTGGGAAATACTAATTATACTAGGATGGTAGGCAAGTAAAGCTTTATACAATCATGGGTTTATTGTAAAACAAAGTAGGCATGCTTAACACCTGGCTGGCCAGCTCTTAGTCAAGTTTATTTCCCATTACAATTATGACATCCATATACATAAAAATCAATAGTTTTGTAATATTATAAGCCATAGGAACACTAATGAAACACTGATATGATTATTATTTATTTTAACTCATGTTATATGTTAACATTTAAGGACTTTCCAAAGCAATTTTGAGTTAAAGCTGCTATCTATTGGCATAATTAGCAGTTATAATCTATCTAAGTGTTTTATCTTGTCTCATTGTAATTGCAAACCAGCTGACATGAAGCAAAAATAAGAAAAGTGAAATTTTAAAGAAATATACAATTCTAAGTTCACTTATTATGTATATAAAAAAATCTGGCGCGGTGATCCGTACGTCGGGGGAATTTCCTTTGAAATGCGTGTTTCCGTGTGTAACAATCCATTTCTTGCTAAATGATCAGGTTTATGCTTTATAACTTGAGCAGTCACTCAATTTTCAAGCACTTCTCGTAACTCATTTTTTCAAAGGAAATGCGCATAATTATACTGTTGGCTGTACAAAACTATGCTTCTAAAATTGACGTTTCACACCATTATTAGCGCTATTTTAATGCTCAGTTAGTTTCATGGTTGGTTTCTTTAAAGGTTTTAGGATTAAAGACACAAACAGAACATTAAACTGGTGCTAACAATGGTGTGGACTACCAATTGAAGAGGCATTATTTATTATTATTAAAGATTGGGGTTGGAATCAAGGATAGACCCCATTTGCACTGCGACTGGAAGTCTATTGTACAATCCCCTCAATTGGTCCAGGTCAGAATAATCCTTTTCCCCGGACTAGGTCTAGGATCTTTTTGACCAGTGATTCATTGGTAGAGTCAAACTTAGTGAGAATGCTGCTACCAAAGTTGGTGAACCTTTGAAAGGCTAGGGCTTCACATCTCAGAAGTATGTGAGATGTGGCAGTTTCGGTTTCCGATTCACAGAGCCTACACATTGGGTTATCTTTAAAGATACCAATGGTATGGAGATGTTTTCGGAGGTGACAGTGACCAGTCAGTAGTCCAGTTACTGTTCTAAGGTCCCTTCTGCCGGGACTGAGGAGGTCCTCAGTTACTTTGGACATAGTTTTGTATAGCCAACAGGATAATTAAGAGCATTTCCTTGATAATTGATTAACTGCTCAGGTCTTGGTCCAAGGTTCGACTCCCATGACACCTATCCCATTAGCGAATTTTTCTCAAAGAAAATACACCACTAAAACTTCATATATACATGTATAATATAATATATATATTATA
>JACMZG010001911.1:1749740-1872240 GCA_018340805.1 Microvelia longipes | reverse complement strand
ATCTTTTTTTGATGCAGAGGAAGCTTGGGGATACGACGTAACGTTGGCGACAGAGAAACGGTAAGGTTGGACGAGAGGCAGAGGCAGAGGTTTCCTTTGTCTCATTTAGCAAGCTCTAGTTGCGCCGAGGGAAGCACCCATAGAAACTTGGCTCGTAACTCAGAGGAGGAGTTTACTCAGATCGATTTGTTTAACTCTGTGTGTGTGTGAACGAGGGCGGGTCGGGGTAGTTAGAGAATCCTTCTAGAACTGGAAACCTTTGCTTTCAACTAAGACATGGGGAGAGAGAGAGCTTTTCATAGGAGAAGCATTGATTTGATACTCTAAGCCGCTATCGACACAGGCACACTAGAAGCCAACCCATAACGGAATATTAAGCCTTCTGCTCCTGACAGAGTTCTTAGCCTTCTATAGACAGACAAGAAATCAAAATGGAAAAAAAGATAGGAATGTTCGCTTCTCACAGCGATCCTATACACTGACCACACTGTAACCTTCAACTACCCAGACGATATTACACTGGACTTATTAGGCAGCTAGATGCATCGTATCCTTCCCAAGACTTAACATATACAGGACAACAACCCAATAACTCTGCACGGACTTCTCTCTTCTTATAAATCCGGGCACACCTAGAGTACTTACAGACAACTGCGTATACTCAAATAATAGCTCCAATCTGGAAAATGTATCAAGAAGATCAACAATCAGATGAAGCAAACGATATTTGTTTTGTTAAGGAAATGTTGTAATATAATAGTGTAACACTTCTTATTGTTTCATTAACCCTGGAAATACACATTAATCAATTACGAGTAAGTACCAGATTCTGTAACAAGGAGTAGATACTGGCACACCATAAAATGAGAGAGATGTACTTCTTATAGAAAGGGACTTACTGCTAAAGACTATATATATATTCATTTACTTATTTCTTCTGCTTTAAAAAATCAAATTCAAAAATATTACAAAATACTTCTATTTTACAAGCACATTCTCGAATGAATCGCGCTGGACTCATTCAAGCAAGAAATGAGTGCACAAATGAGTACCGTCTCGTATATATATATATATATAATATATATATATATATATATATATTATATATATATATATATATATATATATATATATATATATATATATATATATATATATATATATATATATATAATAATAAAATTCGACCCTATAAATGTTTGAAACCCAATTGTTTATCAAATCAAGCTGAAATTAAAGAAACAAACTACTATGTAAGGTAAACCAAACCACCAACCAACACTCCCAAGACTGTCATTTAACTTGGCATATCTGGCAAGTTAAATTTAATAATCAGAATTAGTTCAAATTTTATTGTTGGACATTAACGTAATAATATAAACCAAGAAGGAAAACTCCTATACTAACCTGTGTGTAAAAAAATTCAGACCTGCGGATCAGCTGATAGCTGGCTCAAAAATAAAAAATTGGAATAACTGCGTGTGAGCCTTTCAGGATTTACGTTTTTTTACTTAATTTATTGGTAACTCTGATAAAATTAGTTGAGTTTTACTATTTATCGTGTTTTCGTACTTTAATTTACGTGATGATTTAATGATTTTGTATTTAATCTGTCAAAAAATAGTTACAAAAATTTAGTTCAAGAAAAAAAAGTGAACTATATTACAGGCAAACCACATGTTTTTATTAAGATTTTGATGAAAATAACTTAAATATATCTTAAAATTACGACTGCTTAATTATATTCAAAACTTTTAGGTCATAGATGTTACATTAAAAATTACAATTAATATTTGATAGGAAAAAAAAAACAAATATCACTCGCACACCAAACTGACTCACTGAAGAAGTGCACACGAAAAAAAGTTTAATTAACCATTTGTCTTAAGTAATTTAAACAAACCTAGTATTTAAAGATTCGCACTTAAAACTCTATTGGATGAGACATTTTATACTAAAATGAACACAGAAATGCAATAAAAAAAATGTTGTGTACCGTCAATAGTTGTTAACATTTACAAGGAAAAAACAAAATGGCCGCGCCCATAGAAAAATTTGAGCCAACTCTCTGGTGGACAAAACATGAACTACATGCCAGATCTGACTGAAATCGCATTTGTTCCCTACTTGATTTATACTTTATTTTACATATAAGTTTAGGTAGCCAGCAAAATCTTGGCGAGGGGGGGGGGGCGAAACTAATCCCAGAGGGGGGCAATATTAACACATCTAGAATGAACTTCTACTGAAAACCACTTCATTGGTGGGGGGGGGGGGGGGGCAAAATGTTTCCCGGGGGGCCGATGCCCACTCTAGCCCCCACAGAGCTACGGGCCTGTTTACAAAACTACTGATATGACATACTGATACAGGAAAAAACACACGACCACAGGTGTTTGAGAATCTGTGAGAACAGCGATGAAGCCGACACAGCCAATAGGCCCAAGACCTCTTTTTATTAAAATAAAAAAATTAACCTAATCCAAGATGACCTGTTCTTTAAAACTTCGAACAAACTAGAACGACTATAACAAAATAAAATAGCTAACATAGCAAAGGGGAAAATAAATTAAACAAAATATTAAAGATAAATATAATATCAGAAGGGATACATTCCTATTCTCTTTAATATAATTTAAAGAGAAAATGAAGTAATGGTTTTGTAAGAGTGGGTGGTCTTGTTATTACAAAAATTACTTTTACAAGAAAAACGAAAAGTACAAATAATGTTCAAAGCTTCAAAACAAAGTACAAAGCTCCATATTCAGGTATAACTACCAACATTGACCTACATGATACTGCCATGTCAGGTAACATATTTACAAGTTTATGCATGAGTTTGTTCTACGGCATTATTCCCAGTATAATATTTACACAATGCACTCATCATACTATTTATAAAAATACTCAAATTATTCCGTCTTATAAATAAATAATGAATGAAGGAATAAGAATGAATTAAACGAGAGGGGAAAGAAATGAGTAAAGAAATAATAAGAGAAAAACTTGTTGTAAATAAAATATGTATAGACGGACGAGGCAAGACACATAAATCAATAGCATGAACTAGGATAACTACCTTCTACAAACCTCTGACTAGACTAGGCCTTTTAAATGCCCCTACTAGGCCTTTCCCTTCTTCCTTTAAATAAGATTTAAATAAATAAATAAAATAATAACTAAAACTAAATTAAAATAAATAATTAACTAAATTAAATAAATAATAACTAATTCAAACAAACATTTTATAAGATTTGATAATTAAATTCTTTTTTTAAAAATAAAATTTTATATAAGAGAAATTAAAGCAAGCGATTTATTCAGATAAAAATAAACAGGTATACTGCTTTATTGGTAAAGATAAAATCTAACATAAATCTAATCTAAATACTTTAAAATCTAATAAGATTTTAAAGTATTTAAATACTTTTAACACATGGAAGTTGCTATTAAATCAAAATGAATAAAAAAATTTATTTCAGTTTATCAATAATGTAAATGTACCTCACTATTTTTTAATCTCTATTGGGTTTCACAAATTATCTTTGCGAACGGTATAACTATAGTTAAGTATCTCAGTCGTAAACGCACTCATATTCTGCTGCCATTCAAAGAAGTAGAAAACACTACACCATGAGGGTATATGTAGTAAAGACTTCAAGTCGCAGAGCATAGAAGCATTACTTCTGCCCTCCACACTAATAATAATAATAATAATAATGAAGCAAGGTGAATTAGAATTTAAAAAATTAGGTAAGTAGTACCTCGCAACTTTTTCTCATCACATCGGATTCGCTGCCCTACGCATTTTTCCGCGTTTTATGATTTTTCGAAAATTTTCCAAAGTCATTAATGCGGGTTAATGACGTCATAAAAATATTTCCCGGATAGCACAACTAAATAGACTGATTTTTGTTCAAAGTTTAAACTCTCTAGCATAAAATACACACACGATGATAAGGGACACGCGCATACAGACAGCTTACTTTGTGAAAACCATTCAGGAGGTCTTCAGAACACCTGAAACGGATAATTAAAACCAGTATAAATGAGGAAAAGAAAAAAGTTAAAAGTGTATTTATGCTAGAGAGTTGAAACTTTGTACAAAAATCAGTCTACCGCTGTAGTCGTGCTGTTCGGAAAATAATTTATTTATGTCGTCAATAACCTGCAATAGTGACACAGCGAAAATTTTAAAACGCGGCAAAATGATGCGATCAGATTGCTAAATACGTTTTGTAAAAAATTGTAAAACAATCGGTAAATAATCCAATCGCGTCGAAATTTCGTACAAGGGTGTACAACGAAGTTGCGTTTTAATATGAAAAGAATATCTATGAAATTTGTTGAACCAAAACAGCATCGAGCATGGCCAGTGCCTGTATGGGTGACCGCCAAGGATAAAACGAATATATTTACTATCTGAGGAAGAGCGAAGCGAGTCCACGAATTGTATAGTCTAAGGACGAGGGAAGCGAGTCCAATGCAGGGAGGATGAGCGTAGCGAATACCGAGGTACCCCGTACCCGTTTTTTATAAATAAAATGCGCTACAAACCTGATTTTAGCTCATTTACATAATAGTTGTAAATGGATACCTCAATAGAATAGGGGAAGTGAAGGAAATGAAATAAAGGACAGGAGGAGTAGAGAAGTCTGGTTTAATTGAACCAATAGCACATTTTTAAATATTCAGCTTTAAGAGCTCATATAATATTCAATACTAAAGGGAACGTCGTAAAATGTTCACCGGATTTAATGTATTTTGAAAATTTACATTCAACCAAGTCTTTAGTGTATTGATTGTTTCATTATTTTTCTATTACATGTTATTTTTTTTTGTCATATATTTTGCGATTTTAACATACACACGCACACACACACAAATATATATATATACATTTTTAGTCTTATATGTCGACTGGAACTCCTAACCATCTACGTTATTATAGTGAATATATTTATTTTGTCTTGACAAAATGTCAAATCAAGACATAATGTCTTAAAAAAAGTTCTGATGACGCTCACCAGTATAAGAAATTATTTATTGAAATAATTTTATTCTATCATGTTTTATTTCATATCCTGCAACCAACAATACGGTAGCTGATTATTTTTGTGTTTTATAGTGATTTTTTATTTGTTTATACTTAGTTTCTATTTTTCTTCTCCTTTTTTCGTTTCTTTTTTTTCAAAATCCACCTTTAAATTTGCGACTCCTACCTTAAAAAAAGTCTACACCTGCGCTCTGTCAAAATAAAAGTTAATAGCTCTACGAAAAGGGGAATATAAGTCCCCCCAAACAGAGAGTAATATTTAGTCTGTAGAGGACCGAGGCAGTGGGGGGGTGGGGCAGTACAAGTGAAATCTGGCCCTTTTCCTCCTAGTCCTTCTTTTCACCGTCACCTCCATTCCCCTACCACTCTTAGTTCTGGCTACTGTCCTATTCCATATTGATCCCGATTCTGAATATTCCTCTTACATAAAAAACTTCACATTTATAACTTTTTTTTGTCTCATATTTTATTTAAAAAACATTCTCTTGGTTTAGTAGACGAAGAAGAGAAAGAAAAGAATAAATCTCTATTTCTTTTTGTCCTTTATGTATTTAAATAAAAATTATTAAATATGAATGCTAGAGCTAAGTGAAGTATGTTCTCGACTAGTTTTTTGGGCTTTTAAAATGTTTCGAAATAAAATTCTCTCTAACTTAATACTTTTCCTCATTTATGCCGTAGGTGTCTACGGCATAAAGTCTTGGGATGCATTGTGTTTGCAAAAAATTCAAAACACGGACTTCGCCTAAATATATTATATATATATATATATATATATATATATATATATATATATATATATATATATATATATATATATATATATATAATATATATATATATATATATATATTTATATATATATATATATATATATATATTATATATATATATATATATATATATATATATATATATATATATATATATATATATATATATATATATATATATATATATATATGTGTGTGTGTGTGGGTGTGTATATACACCACGCATTTTTTTCCGATATATATTTTTGGTACTGGGAATTCAATCAGAATCACCCTCTCCCCCATACTCCCAATCAACTTCTTAATTAAAAAAAAATCGGTACTATATATATATATATATATATATATATAATATATATATATATATATATATATATATATATATATATATATATATATATAATATATAATATTTATATACATATATATATATTATATATATATATATATATATATATATATATATATATATATATATATATATATATATATATATATATATATATATATATATATATATATATGTGTTGTGTGTGGGTGTGCAATACACCACGTTTTTTTTCCGATATATATTTTTGGTACTGGGAATTCAATCAGAATCACCCCTCTCCCCCATACTCCCAATCAACTTCTTAATTAAAAAAAAATCGGTACTGCTACGGTAAAATCGGTAATGCAGTAATCTGGTACTTTTCTTCTTAAAATCGGTACTGCTCAACATCAAACGTACTTATTTAAAATTCTGTTTACGCAACACCATTGAAGTAAATCAGATACAAACTCGACAAACAGAGAATCTTTATCTTACATTTATTCTATAAGAACATCTCCACCGACCACACGACGCACTTACTATCTTTCAATCCTTAAACATCAACCAGCGTTTTACTCCCAAACCTTTTACTTCAAGGTATAAAAAAATATTAACTGGCATCTTAAAAAAGGAGTTGAAACTTGAAAAATAAAAAAAACCCGCATTCCCGGCTGTCGAGGTATAAAGCATCTGTCTCTTTGTGTCTTCAATGCCAAGACCAGGTAAATAATCATTTTAAGGAGAGTTCAACAAAAAAAATTATAAGTATATAATACTGGCTTTGAAATCAGAAATCATTTTTCCATCTAAAACTGAATTCATTAAAAAAATCAAACATTTCTAAAAAAATTTTTAATCCGTTAATTCTTACTTTTTCAATCTTTGCTAAATAAATAAGTATAAAAAACCACTCTACTTTTTTCAAAAAATAATTAATTCAAACTTGCATGTAAAGAGAAAGAAAAAACAAACTGCACGAAGCTTGCCAAGTTAATCCTGTATTTCTTTTTAAGTTGATTACAATTATTGCAGTTTCTTTTTCATTTAGCTTTAAGACTTCTTGCAGGAGACAATAAATAGAATTTTTGAAAATATAAAAGTCTCCCACCTCAAAATGATCAATAAACATTAAGACATTGGTTATATTCTAATTTTAACTGTCTTAAGCCTTTTGGAAACTAACATATACAGGTACAAATGAAAACTACGCAAGTAATTACGCCATTGAGAAAAATATACAACCAGAAACGAATTGTAATTTTCTTTCATGTACACTATAATGAAACAAATTCCAGCGCAGTGTCCGTATGCCGGTCGAATTTTCTTCAGACGTGTTTCCGATTTAACAACCCATTTCTTGCTTAATGTTCCGTCGGTTTATGCTTTATAACCTTAGAAGTTACTCAAATATCAAGCACTGCTCGTAACTCATATTGTCTGCATTAGAAATCCTTACAAGGAAATGCGCATAATTATCCTGTTGGCTATACAAAAACTATGCTCTCAAATTGGCAATGCGCCCTAATATTTGGACTACTTTAAAGCTCAGTTAGTGTTTATCTATAAAAGTTTTAGCGTATTCCCTTTTAAAAATACAGACAAAATGAGTTACGAGCAGGGCTGATGATTGAGAAAACATCTTAGGTTATAAAGCATAAACAGGAATATTATAAGCACGAAATGGGTTGTTAAGCACGGAACACGCATTCCAAAGGAAATTCGCCCGACATGCGAACCACCGCACCAGAATATTTTTTTAGTTATAAACTTATATAACGTAAATAAACAATACAAAATCATCGTCCTATTAGGATTCGAACCCAGGTTACCCTGGCTTTGAGTAATCGATGCCTTGCTTCGATTGGCACATAGCCGGAATAGAACCGGACAGTCAGGTGGCAGGCGCACATGATAACCATCACAACAATTAAACCCTCACCAAGGAACCTGATTAAGGTTTTATTTTAACCGAGGATCTTGAATAAAGGGGACGACGCACTAAGTCTATTTGCCATACTAAAAAGTGACCCGCCGAAAACCAAAAAATAGAGAGGTGTTTCGAGTTTCAACACGAACACACGTCAAAACCAACTGCACATGCTTGTACAAACTGCGCATGCTTAAATTCTTATAACAGCGCAGGTCTTAAATTTTAGAGGCGAACTTACCTCTCAATGGTTTCCCATTGTTTATTGCTTGAGAAGGTTATAACAAAACACGCTTAAATTATCACTCACTGAAGTGGCAAGTAGAGTCCAAAATTTAAATTATAATAAGCACAAATGATTTAACAAGCACCACAAATGTAAATCACGAGAAGCACAGAAGAAAGTTGAGAAGCAAACTCGACAACCTTGCTACATGGTTTGTGTTGGCGCCTTTTTTCATTATAACCAAGGGGAAGGTAAGTTTGCTCCTATCTCTCAAACTCATACAACATCCATGGGGTCAAAAATGCTCCTTAATGCGTCATCCCCTTTATTCAAGATCCTTGATTTTAACTAGAATCTTTTATAACATTCATCAAATAGAATTAGAACAATATGTATAAGATGAATATTTCTGCTTCAAAACATGACTAAGTCCCCTCTTTCAAACACCACCTTCCTCGTCTCCCCTCCCTCTATGACCCCAACTTCATAAGCTTATTTCCCTATGTAAATTCTCCAAGAAAAAGTTCAAATCAAGTTAGCGATGCATATCAAGCAATGTTTTAAAATGTGAGTCTAACAAGAGTAGCTCCTGTTATAATAGTAATTTTATTTGTAATTATTTACAATCATCATCAACAATTATAATAGCAAGGCAACTCATTTGTAAAGCATTTCTTTCAAGAAAGAGTAAATTAAGCAAGAGGAATTTGGCCTCGGCAGCGTCGCGGTGTCGGCGCTAAGGGCGCTTCGCAGTCACACGGTTGTGTACTTATCAGTTCGTCATGTTACTGGTTTATACATACTGCCACGATATCAAATATATTAGTGAAACAACTTGCTTGTTTGCATTATGTCAATTAATGACATATTGTTTTGTTTGACATATATATGACAATCAAAAAAACTACTGATAATAAAATGGATCTTAGTATTTTGTAACACATACATAGTATATATGTGTAACACATTTCAGCCCAATCTAAATGTTTCTCAACATTCAATAGTTGTGATTCTTTTAAATGTTTGGGGGGGGGTCCTTTTTGTGGGTTAATGACGTCACACATATTCATAACAATACGATTAGGACATTAACAAGGTTAATTTTTTTAACCAAGTTTCACTTCGATCCAAGAAAGCTTTCAAAAGTTATTGCATCTCATAGAAACGTCTAGGACACAAAAATATCTTACATACACACACACACACACATAATATATTCTTGATGGGTGAGTCTCCCTTCCAAAATCCACCTCCCCAACTCCTCCCGTTCAAGACACCAACCACATACGCACATTTTTTCATCGGAAATTCACTCAAAATAAAAGAAGTTTAAATTAACTACGAATATAAGGTTAACAAACTACCTTAAACCGGCAACAGAAGAATTTGCAATACAATTTTACCTGAAACAGCAATTATAATACATAAACATTAGTATAAGTCTATTAAAAGAAAGGAAACAAATCTGAGGAATCGCTACAACAAGGAATTCACTTACAAGCCCAAGTGATCCTCTCTTAAATACATTCAATTGTATTCATCAACTGTACTGAGTTTATTATTTTTACTATTACTTTTATTTCATAGGATAAGTATTGTGTTTGCAATAAATCCAAAACCGGGATGTCACCGGAATTATCCGTTTCAGGTGTTTTTAAGACCTCCTCAATGGGTTTAACAATGTGTCTGTCTGTATATGTGCCTGTGTTATCGTCGCAGCTCCTAGTGTATTCATGCTAGAGATTTGAAACTTTGTACAAAAAGTTACCGCTGTAATTGTGCTATTGGGAAATATTTTTTATGACGTCAATAACCCGCAATAATGACTCAGCGAAAATTTAGAAAAAATAAAAAACGCGAAAAATGATGCGTCAGATTGAGATTTAGCACGCATGTGACTATGTAAGACAGAAATTTTATAAAAAGGTCGAAAAATCTAAAATTAAAATTGAGATACAATAAATTGTATATATATATATATATATATATATATATATATATATATATATTATATATATATATATATATATATATATATATATATATATATATATATATATATGTGTGTGTGTGTGTGTGTATTGTTGTGTGTATGTATTGTATTGTGTATATATCTCATATGAGTAGTCTGTGATAGTTTTATTTAAAGTAATTTAATGTTCTGAAGATGGCCACTACGTTGGCTGAATAATTAAAAAAACAGAATTAAGGGCTATCAAGTAATTTCAGATGAAATTCTATAATCTTCTTTGTTTAAACTAATCTTAAATTAAACTTAACTTTAAATTTAAACAATAGTTTTAATTTAATCAAAACTAAAGTTGCGATTAACTTTAAAAAATAATTTGAAAAACTTTCCAATTATGCTATATTAAAATTAAATGATAAATTAACTAAGATATATAAATAATTGGGAAATTAAGGTGTAAAGGATAGTATGAATATTAAATACTAATTATACATTTAAATATAAAAATGTAAAAACTAGGGTCTTTATTAGGGGCAAAGTGACTAAGATACGCAAGAGATAAAGTAGGGAAGCAATAGACTAATATAAACAGGGAATAATTAAAGATACTGGAGGGTGGGAGGCTATGAGATAGGTTTGCTGTAAGGCTAAAGGAAATCCATAATTTAATGTCTGAATGGGGGCTGTTGAGGGGGGTCACCCGAACAGAGAGAAGTGAGCTGCGGGGAGCCCCCAGGAATCAATACCATTAGCACGGGGGGAGCACCCCCGAGAGAAGCCGGCCATTATGGGTGACTGGGTCCAAGGACCCGCCCAAACCTGCCAGAACAGAACCAGATACACAAAACTAGATACAGATATCAAACAGAACCACAAAAAAAAAACAAGTGAAGGATATGTACAAGTAATCAACAAGATAGTAATAAAACTCCGTGTCTAAGCGAGCTAACTAATCAAAGCTCAGTAGTCATCAATAATCTCTTAAAAGACTACTAATGACAGCACAAACAACTATTCTACTAAAAACAGGAATAATCAATTTTCATTCAAATGAAATAAATTCTAGAAAAAAATTTAAAAAATTATAAGAAAATCTCTACAGTATAAAATTGAAATAATTAAATATCACTTTGAAGAATTTCGGTAAAAAAAATAAACCACAGTCACTTAACAAATAGTTCAAATGTACAAATACAATTATTTTAATAAATATAAAAAAAAATACTTTTTACAGAGCTTTGTCAACAAAGAGAAGAACAAGAAAAAGACAACAATAAAAGAGATAGGCAATCTTCTACCAATATTGATTTTACTTTTTTTACTTATACCGTAGATATATAGGAAAAGTATTGCGTTTGCAAAACAATTCAAAACCAGGATTTCAACTGAATTATTAGTTTCATGTGTTTTAAAGACCTCCTGAGTTGTTTTAACAAAGTTGTCTCTCTGTTATCATGTTTTCTCTCAATGTATATATGACAGAGAGTTGAACATTAATACAAAAATAAATTATCAGGTCTAGTTAAGCTATCCGAAAAATATATTTTCTATGACGTTCATAGATAAATTTATAAAACGCTAAAAAAATGTTTTATCGATAAATTTAGCACGCATGTAGTACTATAATGTTCTTATCAGAATCAATTCAATATTTATCAAATGACATATATAACTTATTTGAAAAAAAAAAAATAACCTAATGGAATTGAAAATGAGTATAAGTTTAACCCTAATTGAGTGATAAGTATGAAGATTTAGGTCTTCCGGTGGTGACCGCGTTAATGTAGATGAAGAATCCGACGTTTCCTTTCCACTGTGGGAGGCATCAGGGATATAGAAAAACAAAACTGAACTCAGTTCAGTTTTGTAGAGCATTGTGTTCCTATCCAGAATGTCCTATATCCCTGGAGATGCCTCCCACAGTGGATGAAAAACGTCGGATTCATAACCGCTAAATGACAATAACCGCGGAAGCCTACGCAGTTTATTATATGATAAGTAAGTATTTTAATACATATTGTATAACTACGGTTTATGTTAAATCACTAATATAAGAATGGACCCCATTGAGGTTAGAACCCGCACCGCAGGGATGTTTTCACTGCCCGAAGACAAGTGAAGCAATTCTGAAGGAGCAAAACGAGCGTAGCGAATCCGACATGGAGAGGAAGAATTCAGAGGAGCCCCGTATCCGATTTTCATAATTATACTTCTCCAAAAAACTGGTAACTAAAAATTAAAAATAATTAAAAACTGAGTTTAATAGAAAAGATTCTGAGCAATCTATGCTACATAATTCAATGCATTTGTCTGAATTATAAAGAAAATTTAACAGGAAATAATTTAGTTTCAATTTGGCTCACATCGGAATTTATTTATGAACAAACTTGACGATACTTTCACACTAAGTTTAAGAAAGTATTCAAACTTTCATTTCATTAAAAATGAAATGAAAACAGAAGAAAACTAAATTATAATTTATTAAACAGAATAAAAAAACATACATAGCAAACATGAAATACGGGCCTTCGGCCCGTAGCCGCTACGCGGTCTCGGCGCTTCGCGCCTCGTCCGCTCCGCGGCGTCGGCCCACCGGGCCGCTTCGCGGCCCGGGCCTCTCAGTGGCCGCTTTGCGGCCACATTGTTGTTGTTTTGTATTATGTATGGTTTCATTATCGTTCTTGTTACATGGCATTTTGCCACGTATTTAGCGAATTTTCACAGCCTCGTTTCACAGGCCCGCTTCGCGGCCTGACAGGCTTTCTCGCAAATTTGATTTATTCTCTATTATTAATAGTAAGCAATGATATTGCAGTTAACAAGCCATATAAAAAAAAATAATAATTATATTTAAATACATAACTAATACGTTTTTATAGAGGTATAAAGAATACAAGAAAAAATCCACACGTTGCAACTGTTGAAGTAACCTTGTACAAAGGGTAAGAAAAGATTATAGTTTCATCTTTAATCAGTTTAGTTATCGTCCACCATACAAAAGGGTATTAACTCTTACACACATTATGATTGTTTATACAATTAAAGAAAAATGTCAAATTTTTTTGTAAACAAATTGTTTATTTGAGTATAACCATTAGGTTGAAAAAAATATATTCATGATTTTTAAAATAAAAATATCGTCGATTGTCCGATTGAGCTGAAACCGGTCGCAATCGTTTTAGAATGACTTCGACCATATAAAAGACTACTTCGAGGTTCTTCCGCTTTACGGGCCTGCTTAGCTCGGCGTGGATTAGTGGAAGCCATTTTTGTCCTGTCTCTCTGGGACAGTAGGCTTACCAGGATGGAGCAAGAGGTAGAGGCTCCTCTAATATACTACATCCCCACCCTCTAACACTACTGAACCCAACAGATATCGTACGAGTCTTTGACCTAGACGTATACATATATACAAGATTATATATATGTATACCGTTTGCGCCATTTGTGATGGTTCGATTGAGCTGAAATTGGTCTTAATCGATTCAGCTAGCCGTCTACCTAAATACGAAATACCTTGTTTTAAAGCCATTTCAAGTTTCAAAAAAAAGTTTTTTTCATGACGTCATAACTTTGTTGATGACGTCATAATGTTTTTATAAACAATAGGCCTCGTAACCTCCACAACATCTCGCGATTGCAAAGTTTCGTTTTCAATTTGAGAACGCCTTCAAGAGTTATCGTTCGCCATACGAAAGGGTAGAAACTCTACATACTATATATATATATATATATATATATATATATATATATATATATATATATATATATATATATATATATATATTATATATAATATATATATATATATATATATATATATATATTATATATTTTTTTGGGACATATATTTTTGTTATCAGGAAGCCAATAGGAACCGATTCCGCTCACTCCCACCCTCAACTTCCGTCATCCGAACAACCTCATAAGCGTCATTTCATAATGAAAATTCGCTAAAACACACTTGATATAAAAAAATCGCCGCCGCTTCGGGCCTTCGGCCTCGTCCGCTTCCACGGGCGTCGGCCCACCGGGCCGCTTCGCGGCCCGGGGGCCTCCCTGTGGCCGCCTTCGCGGCCACATTGTTGTTGGTTTGTATTATGTGTTGTTCTTGTTACATGGCATTTTGCCATGTATCTAGCGAATTTTCACAGCCTTTCCACACAGGCCCGCTTCGCGGGCCTGAGAGGCTTTCTCACAAATTTGATTTTGCTAATTGAGATTTTATTCATACTCTATTATTAATAGAGTATTATTAATATTAAAATTAAGAAGCATTATTGTGCCGGCAATCGCGCAACAATCGTCACGGAATTCATTCTAGCTACACAAATTTAAAGTCAGACAGCTTTAACTTTCACAGAGTTTTATTGGTGTAAAGTATCGATACGAAGAAGGAACAACTGTAACATAAACGTCCCGTTTTCGCGAACAATAATCGAACAAGAACCCGTAAAAACCCATTTGAACCCTGGTTAGAACCCGTAAAAGAATATTTTACCGTCTAAACTAATAAATCTTGAAACGAATCAAAAAACTAGAATAAAATACGTCAAACATAATTCTTTCCTGACAGTGTTGTCCAAAACAAAAACATTAAAAAAAAAAAATATAGATAAAAATAAACCTAGCGGCGGCCGCGACAATTATAAACAAAAATATATTCATGATTTTAGTTTTTAAAAAAAATGCCGTTTCCGTCATTAAGATTGCCTGACTGAGCTGAAACCGGTCGCAATCGTTTAGAATAACTTCGACCATATAAAGACTACTTCGAGGTTCTTCCGCTTTACGGGCCTGCTTAGCTCGGCGTGGTTTAGTGGAAGCCATTTTTGTCCTGTCTCTCTGGGACAGTAGGCTTACCAGGATGGAGCAAGAGGTAGAGGCCCCTCTTTTATACCATATCACCACCCTCTAACACTACTGAACCCAACAGATATCGTACGAGTCTTTGACCTAGACGTATACATATATACAAGATTATATATATATGTATACAGTTTGCGCCATTTGTGATGATTCGATTGAGCTGAAATTGGTCTTAATCGACTCAGCTAGCCGTCTACTTTAACACGAAATACCTTGTTTTAAAGCCATTTCAAGTTTCAAAAAAAATTTTTTTTCAAGACGTCATAACTTTGGTTGATGACGTCATAATGTTTTTATAAACAATAGGCCTCGTAACCTCCTCGACATCTCGCGATTTGCAAAGTTTCGTTTCAATTTGAGAACGCCTTCGAGAGTTATCGTTCGCCATACGAAAGGGTAGAAACTCTTTACATACATATATATATATATATATATATATATATATATATATATTATATATATATATATATATATATATATATATATATATACATATATATATAAACTTTTTTCGGACATATTTTTTTGTTATCAGGAAGTCAATAGGAACCGATTCCGCTCACTCCCACCCTCAACTTCCGTCATCCGAACAACCTCATAAGCGTCATTTTCATAATGAAAATTCGCTAATACATAATATGACAAGACCAACAATAAACATTTAGAGTGAAAATTTCCAAGTTATCAGCTTAAGACTCGTTAACATTACACTAGTAGGCTTTTTCGTGCAACGGGTTCTAATAGTCTTTTTGAGGGTTTTAGCTGGTAATTGATGCAAGCAGGTAATTTATTAAAAGCAGGGAGCTGTTATGATTTGTTGAGCCTACAAGTTAGGTTATTGATACTAGCAACATATCTAATGCCATAATTGTGGTTCTTAATATATTTGAACTCCCCCTAATTATACTCAGCAGCAATGAAAAAACTTTCCCTCGTCATATCAGATTCGCTTCGGTCGTCTTCAGAATATACAAGTCAGATATATATATATATATATATTATATATATATATATATATATATATATATTATATATATATATACTAATCTCACAGCTTACTTTTTCTTCAAAAATTGTAAAAGAAACAAAGTTAATTAAATTGTTTGAAAGAAAACCCGCCTTGTCGCTGTTAAGGTACAAGGTACGTGTAATATTATCGATTACTTTATCTTAGAACTAAATAATTGAACTATAAGTTTCCTTTCTTTTTATATTTCGTAGCATAGATACGAACAGAAGTTACTGATTTGAGAACCGCTACAAAGATAATCTTAGCCTTCACAATGAAAACCAGTCAGTTTGTCGAGTTTCCTTGTATCTGATAGTTGCAAGGTACACCGATATCAAACTATTTCTCCCATTTGGTCCGCTTGTTGTTGTTTGGTTCATCGACCTCGTTGCGAGTGCTGTGAAGAAAAGACAAGAGGCCTTCACAGACACATGCAGTCTTGTCGTATTCTTTTCTAATATATTTCACCTCCCACAGGTAACTTTTAGGTAGGATAGTTCGTGAACGCCACGAGCTTTGTCTTTAAGTAACGTGTAGGTGGAGTGGACGGCAAACCAGGTCATACCTGCCATTTCAGTCTTTTGTCTAAGTATCACATAGAAACTTGATATTATCCAACATAAAAAGAAACGACTCAGCAAATATATTTAAGGTAGAGGAGCATTAAAATTACAATAACTCAAATAAATTAATTTTGGAAAATGAATGACTCACACAATATAATTGTTAGTAGATGCGCACAACTCTAAAAAATACTTCTAAGATATCTCAAACAACACTAACCAAGAGTTCTCTTGATGTAGATGGGAGTGAAACAGTAGTCCAAGAGCCAGGTCTAAAAAAAATGTGACTTATTTTGCACTACTTCAAACCAAATTTTTCTGAAAATATACCTTAAATTATGAAGGAAAAACAAAGTCTGCCTATCCAGAGTGAAGGCATATGAAGGGCTCATATGAATAAAATAAATAAAATAAAATAAAATGCCCGTTTTAGGGCCTTTCGGCCCATCAGGGTATTCCCCCTGCGGGAACCACCTCAGGTGGATTGCATCTACTACACTCTAAGAATTAATTAAAGTTGGCGAAGTTTTTTTTTATATGAAGGGCTCATATGAATGCGTTCACTCAAAATATTATAAAATCGCACAAATTCCAGTTTTCTTGCAATAAGTGGTTCCTAGTAGGTCATGTGCAAAACACGAAGATAACATTTTTCAAAACTGATAAAATTTACTATAAAACGAGTGTTTTTTTGTTAAATTAAGGTAATTTCAACTAAAGTTATGATAATTGTTAAATATCCAAAAAAATAACAAAAAGCCAATATTTTTCAAAGAAATTCGTTGACTTTGCATAAAATAATCATTTTGGTGTTTTTGAAAGAGCCATAACTATGGTTGCAGTCATCCGATATTAATAATTAAACACTCGTTTTATAGAACATTTTATCACCTTTAAAAATGTTCTCTTCATGTTTTGCACACGTCCCTCAGGAAACCAATACTGAAATGTGTGCGATTTTATAAAATTTTGAGCATAAAAGGCTCCACTTTGGATAAGCAGACTATTTTTTTCTTCATAATGTAAGGTATATTTTCAGAAATATTTGGTTCTAAGCTGTACAAAATGAGTGAAATTTTTTCCAATCCGGTTCTTGGGCTATAGTTCTGGATTTAGTATTAATTTAGCTTTACTAATCATGAAAAATATATGGTCAGGAATCAACATATCTTCAACAGATTCAATGCAATTAAAAGTGTAACCAAACTCGTTCAAGAGTCAGGCCTAAACAATGTGACTCATTTTGTACTACTTTAACTTTAAAATATACCTTAAATTATGAAGGGAATCATAGTCTTCCTGAGCGCAATCATATGAAGGGCTTCACTCTGGATAGGCAGACTATGTTTTTTCTTCATAATTTAAGGTATATTTTCAGAAATATTTGTTAATTAAGTAAAACAAAATGAAAGTCCAGCTCTTGGACTGTTATTAGTGTATTCGAAACTTCCCGTAAGAGTTAAGGCGGTTACTTATTTATAGGATAATATTCCTAGACATAGAGATATATACTAGAGGGAGCATAGCCTATCTTAATACATTGAGAGGTCTGAAACATTTTTAGTGGGGCTCTCAGGGGCTCTGTATAACCTCATTGAAACCTCCTCTAAGGGGGAGTTAAGGTTATAATCAATCAATTGTTTTCGGCTTCCCGCAGATTGTTTGTGTTGTGATTTGTATTTTAAACATTCTACTATATAATGTATACTGTTTTTTTGTTATGTTTATTTGATGATAATGATAATAGAATGTGGTCAGGTTACTTTTTCGATGTTTCAAAACTCAACCAATAAAGCCCCTCTAGTAATATATCTCTATGTTCCTAGATATAAAGAATACTTTGCTTTGCAGTGACCTGCCATATTATGAGATCCAATGGATACTAAGATGCATCCGTTATAGCTTTAGCCTCAGTTAAGTGTTCAGGTAATGTAGTTCAATGAATACAACCCAACAACCGTTACTTTCAACCCAACCATTATCTTCAAATACTAATATATGTACATGGAATGCATCACATTCCGTAAATAATACTTATTTTAAAATAAAACAACAAGAAACCTATTTAACTTATTAAACCTTATACTTTTTTTTAACAACTTATAAAACTAACTACAACTCTATTAAACTTGAAGTTCTGTTTTAGCGAATTTTCAGAGAAAAAATGAGCTTATGATGTTAAATCAGGTTAAAATCAAATTAATGAGGTTTAGGGCATGGAAAGGGGAGGCCCTCCTGATGAAGGATATATATAATATATAATATAATATATATATATATATTATAATATATATATATATATATATTATATATAATACATACATACATTTATAAAAAACATTAAAGATAATAATAATAACTTACAGAGGGTGAAAATATAGGTGTTGTGGATTTTAGAAAATTTTCGACATACGTCTTCGTCGGTCTGTAGAGAAAGGAAGTTTCCGAGCTACTTCCTTTCTCTACAGACCGACGATGACGTATGTCGAAAATTTTCTAAAATCCACAACACCTATATTTTCACCTCTGTAAGTTATTATTATATCTTTAATGTTTTATTAAATACGATTAGTATTTTTCTGTTTTCATTATGGTACACACACACACACACACATATAATATATATATATATATATTATATATATATATATATATATATATATATATATATATATATATATATATATATATATATATATATATATATTGTAGTATTTTTGACGTAAATTCTAAATTCTATACATAATGTCAAGTAAGTGGAACTATTTTACGTCAATCAAATTTCATATATAAGTTAATGCTTGTATGAACAGCATATGAACTAATGCTGATAATAGGATGAAACTCAGCACATTTGTTGGTTTTATATAGTAATTATTCTTATTTTTTTATGAATTTCTAAATTTTCCCTGTCATTAATAATAGGAAACTGAAAAATATTTTCCCGATGCCTCAACTAGATATTTTTCTTAAAACCGACACACAGACAGGGACAGACAGGGACCCTAAGTGTCTTCATATAACTGAAACAGATAATTAATGAGATTTCCGGCATCAGGTTTATAGTGCAAATAAAATATACCTAAGGTAAGAAGAAGAAAAAGCAACAAAACAATGTTACATATTTTCTAATAGGAAAAAATGTTTAAAAGTACATATGGAAGAAAAGGCGAGCAAGCTTTTAATAAAAGTTAATTTTGTTTTACAATAAAATATGAGTTATTATCTATTGTTATTTTAGGTAACGGAGAGTAGGATAGTGCATTACCATAATTAGGAGGGGATGAGGGGGGGAAGTAAAAAGGTATGATTGTAGAGGCACAGAGAGTTGACATGCGCTCGCCGCTCTTTCCATTCTCTTATTTCGAATCAATAATTAATTGCACTCGGAGGCCGCACCAACTCTAAAGCGAAGAGGGTGAATAGAGGAAAAAATGGGACTTCAGACCTCGCTAAACGCACACACACACAAAAGAGGGATTTAGAAAAAAAAGAAGAGACTAGACTTGAACTGAGGGGGGGGGTGATAAAGAAGGGGGGTGGTGCCTTTCAAGTCTTGTGGAAGCCATTACGAAAGAAGAGAAGAAGACTATATACAGAAAGAGAACTGTAAAGTAGAAGGTGGGGCTTCGGGAGTTAAAGAAACAGACTTGACAGGAGCTATGGAGGTCTCGGGGGGAGGAGGATGCTAGCACACAAAGTTAGAAATTCCAGGGACGGTTTCCAGTTCATAACACAAGGCAAGAGAAGAGTTTTAGTAACGATAGGACGAGTCGTACTTAGATGTAAGCACGCAGACTATCTCACCTTGGAGTCAAGACTTCTTACACTAACTCAAAAGATTTTAGAGAACAGAGAGTGATAACAGAACAAAGACACGAGAAAGAGAAATACAGCATCCAGATTCATACCCGTATACAAGGCTTCAAAGCCAGCCCGTCTCCAGTATTATATTGCTTACATGAGAACCGACCTACTAAGCAGTTGATTTAACCATTACATTCTAAACCCTACTTAAATACTCAAGGATCAATGCAGGACAGAATCACTCATATAACATTCAACAAAATACTATCACCAACAAAGTATACCTGACTTTTAGACCTAGGCACCTCTATCACCTCATATATACACACATATATAATCACGAACTTGTCAATAATATGTGTGTGTGTGAGAGAGTTTTTTACTGCCATGAATCATCAATTGATGCTTTTAACTTTTCATAACTTTCAGAACAAAATAATTCAAACCTTTACCTTTACTCATTTATTTATTTTTATTTGCTAAAAAGTATACATAAACATATAATACTAGCGTTAAGTCAAATAAATTTCAATTGAATATATTTAATAAACAAAAATACATTTAATTATTAACTCTTATAAATCGACAATAGATTTTTTGTTGAGCAATTCTTTGCATTTTAATTTAAATAATTTTAATCCCGCAATGTCCTAAATATCTAGTAGCGCCCCTGAGTTATCTGAACTAAATGTTGGTTTTTGAAGTTGGTTTATCATACAAATAAAAGCGGGCACATTGTGATAAATCGATCATTTACAACATAGATAAAAAAAATATAAACGTAACATACTATAAAGATGATAAATTAAATTAATAATGGTACAATGATAGGTAAAATAATAATGTAAAAAATAATATTTATGAATTAGAATAATAAAATAAAAAGCAATAATATAAAATATACAAAAAAAAATAGGTAAAAGGTAAAAGAAGGAATATATAATTTAAACAGAATCCAGAATATTAAAATAGATAAGAGAAAGTTACAAATTAGGGAATATAATTACAAGTGGATAAAATATTTTAAAGATGGGAGTAAAATGTAGGTACAGCTATAATCTATATCATTTGATACTACCGAGTTTTGTAAAACATGAATACCCGCACAATTATATTGTGATAGCTATAATATAGTATAGCTTAAGTTAAACGGGGTGGGTAGATTAAGTTAATGAGGATTGTGAATAGTTGCCGAATTGTATTAGCAATATATATGTCCCAATTTCATAGACCATATATGATGTATGTACGATATTCAAGACATTTTTGTCTCAAGATAACTTATGAACACTTTCTCAGATCGGTATAAAACATGGTGCAAAAATTTATCATATAAAAGTACAGAACTCTATTGTCTAGGAAATATTTATAAACCTGTTAATAATCAACAAAAATTTACAAAGAAATTTACAAGACAACAAAAGAATTTACTAAGAATTAGTCAATAAGTAATAAACTTAATCGGTCAAGCTGAAACTTAACATGCTTGTATTATTTACGGGACTTAACAAAATAACAAGTTATTACAAGTCAAAAATATTTTTTCGCACTATTGATGATTTAAATCCTTTGACATAAGTAATTTATGTAAAAAAATCCACAATCTTATCCTTTGACATATTTATGTAATTTTCATGTAAACAAATCACATTTTATCCCTTGACATATGTAATTTAATGTAAACAAATCACATTTTATCCTTTGATATATGTTATTTAATGTAAATATATCACATTTTACCCTTTGACATGTGTAATCTTATGTAAACAATCACATTTTATTCTTTGTATTGTTATTATGTAAAATATCACATTTTAACTTTGACATGTGTAATCTTATGTAAACAAATCATATTTTATTCTTTGACATATGTAATTTAATGTAAACAAATCACAATTTTTGATAAATTTATTTGAAAATTCGCATTTATCATGGCAGTTAGCCTCTTATATAAAATTAGTAATACGACAAACGGATAATGAAAAACAACAATTTAGCTGGGAAGTGCCACCCTACACTGTAGCCACGAACACGTCTTGGTAAAAGAGTCAGCTATTAAGCGGTTGTTTATTAGAGAAAATTTTCCAATAGGAACCTAAGTAGCAACTACAACAGCTTGAGAACAATTATTTGAAACTACAGAGGTTTATAAAACATAAATAGGTTAACAATTAATTATGGGAGAAATGAATATATCCTGATACACCGTTGGTACCCTAACAGGGGTTTTTATGCAGTCTGTGATAAAAAAGTTACTGCTTCCTGCAAGAACAGTCCTTATAAACATAACATTTGCTTATGGCAAGTCTATGATAAACAGTTACTGTCTGAAATGATAGAACAGTTCCTAAAAAACTAACATTTGCTTGATGGGCAGTCCTGTTGCTAGAACAGTTACTGCTGTCTGAATATAGAAAGTTCCTTAAAACTAACAATTTGCTTATGGCAGTCTGGTTGAAGAACAGTTCTGCTGTCTGAATGATAGAACCGTTCCTTAAAACCTAAACATTGCTTGCAATGCAGCTGTTATAGAACAGTTACTGTGTCTGAATGATAGAACAGTTCCTTATAACTAAAACATTTGCTTGATGCAGTCTGTGATAGAAAGTTTACTGCTGCTGAATGATAGAAACAGTTCCTTAAAAACTAACATTTGGGCTGATGCAGTCTGTTGATAGAACAGTTCTGCTGTTGAATGATGAGAAAGTTCCTTAAACTAAAACATTTGCTTGACTGCAGTCTGTTGATAGAGACAGTTACTGCTGTCTGAATGATAGAACAGTTTCTGTAAAACTAAACATTTGGCTTGATGCAGTCTGTTGATTAAAAAGTTACTGGCTGTCTGAATGATAGAACAGTTTCCATTAAAACTAAACATTTGCTTGAACTGCAGTCTTTGATAAAAAGTTACGCTGTTCTGATATGATAGAACATTCCTTAAACTAAACATTTGCCTTGATCAGTCTGTTGATAGAACAGTTACTGCTGTCATGAATGATAGACACAGTTCCTTAAACACTCAACATTTGCTTGATGCAGTCTGTTGATAAAAAGTTACTGCTGTCTGAATGATAGAAACAGTTCCTAAAAACTAAACATTTGCTTGTGCAGTCTGTTGATAAAAGTTACTGCTGTCTGAATGAAGAAAGTTCCTTAAACAAACATTTGCTTGATCAGTCTGTTGATAGAACATTCCTGCTGTCTGAATGATAGAATCAGTTCCTTAATATAAACCATTTGCTTGATGCAGTCTGTTTGATAGACCTACTAGTTACTGCGTCTAAATGATACACAGTTTCCTTATAACTAAACATTTGCTTATGCAGTCTGTTGATAGAACAGTTACTGCTGTCTGAATGCATAGAACAGTTCCTTAAAACTAAAACAATTTGCTTGATGCAGTCTGTTGATGAAAGTTTACTGCTGTCTGAATTAGAAACAGTTTCCCTTAAAACTAAACATTTGCTTGATGCAGTCTGTTGATAAACAGTTACTGCTGTCTGAATGATAGAACAGTTCCTTAACCCTAACATTTGCTTGATGCAGTCTGTTTGATAGAACAGTTACTGCTGTCTGAATGATAGAACAGTTCCTTAAAACTAAACATTTGCTTGAATGCGTCTTTGATAGAAACAGTTACTGCTGTCTGAATGATAGAACAAGTTCCTTAAAAAACTAAACATTTGCTGATGCAGCTCTGTTGATAAAAAAGTTCTGCTGTCTGAATGATAGAACAGTTCCTTAAAACTAAACATTTGTTGAAAATGCAGTCTTTGATAACAAAGTTATGCTGTCTGAATGATAGATACAGTTCTTAAAAACTAAACATGTGCTTGATGCAGTCCTGTGATAAAAAATTACGTGCTGTCTGAATGATAGAAACAGTTCTTAAAAACTAACATTTGCTTGATGCAGTCTGTTTTATAGAACAGTTACTGCTGTCTGAATGATAGAACAGTTCCTTAAAACTAAACATTTTGCTTGATGCAGTCTGTGATAGAACCAGTTTCTGTTGTCTGAACTGATAGAAGCAGTTCCTTAAAACTAAACATTTGCTTGATGCAGTCTATTGATAGAACAGTTACGCTGTCTGAATGTAGAACAGTTCCTAAAAAACTTAACATTTGGCTTGAGTGCAGCTATTGATAAGACATTATGCTGTCTGAATGATAGAACAGTTCCCGCTTTAAAAAAAAACTAAAACATTTGGCTTGATGGAGTCTGTTGATAGAACAGTTACTGCTGGTCTGAAGATAGAACAGTTCCTTAAAACTAAACATTTGCTTGATGCATCTGTGATAGAAGCAGTTACTGCTGTCTGAATGATAGAAAGTTCCTTAAAACTAAACATTTGCTTGATGAGTCTGTTGATAAAAAAAGTTACTGCTGCTGAATGATAGAGACGTTCCTTATAACTAAACATTTGCTTGATGCAAGTCTGTGATAGAACAGTTACTGCGTCTGAATGATAGAATACAGTTCCTTAAAAACTAAACATTTGCTTGATGCAGTCCTGTTTGATAAAAAAGTTACTGCTGTCTGACTGCTGAACAGTTCCTTATAACATAAACATTTGCTTGATGCAGTCTGTTGATAGAAGCAGTTACTGCTGTCCTGAATGATAGAACAGTTCCTTCAAACTAAACAATTTGCCTTGATGCAGCTCTGTGATAAAAAAGTTACTCGCTGTCTGATGATAGAACAGTTCCTTAAAACTAAACATTTGCTTGATGCAAGTCTGTTGGATAAAAAAGTTACTGCTGTCCTGAATGATAGAACAGTTCCTTAAAACTAAACATTTGCTTGATGCAGTCTGTTGATAGAACAGGTTTACTGTTGTCTGAATGAATAGAACAGTTCCTTAAAATAAACATTTGCTTGATGCAGTTGTTGATAGAACAGTTATGCTGTTGAATGATAGAACAGTTCCTTATAACATAAACATTTGCTTGATGCAGTCTGTTGATAGACAGTTACTGCTGTCTGAATGATAGAGACAGTTCCTTAAAACTAAACATTTGCTTGAAGTGCAGTCTGTTGAAATAGAACAGTTACTGCTGTCTGAATGATAGAACGTTCCTTAAAACTAAACATGTTGCTTGATGTCAGTCTGTTGATAACGAAGCGTTACTGCTGTCGAATGACTAGAACAGTTTCTTAAAACTAAAGCATTTGCTTGTGCAGTCTGTTGATAGAACTTAGCTGCTGTCTGAATGATAGAAAAAGTTTCCTTAAAACTAAACCATTTGCTTGATGCAGTCTGTTGATAGAACAGTTACTGCTGTCTGAATGATAGAACAGTTCCTTAAAACCTAAACATTGTGCTTGATGGCGTCCTGTTGAATAGAACAGTTAACTGCTGTCTTGAATGATAACACAGTTCCTTAAACCTAAACATTTGCTTGATGGGCAGTCTGTTTGATAGAACAGTTACTGCTGTCTGAATGATAGAACAGTTTCTTAAAACTAAACAATTTGGGCTTGATGACAGTCTGTTGATAAAAANTTGTTGGATGCAGTCTGTGGATTAGCGAACCAGTTACTTGCCTGTCTGAATGATAGAACAGTTCTGAAAATGAACATTTGCTTTGATCAGTCTGTTGTAGAACAGTTACTCTGTGATGATAGAACAGTTCTTATAAAAAGACATTGCTTTTGATGCAGTCTGTTTGATAGAAAACAGTTACTCGGTCCTGAATGATAACAGTTCTTAAAACTAAAATTTGTTGACTGGGCTTGTTGATAGACAGGTACTGCTGTCGATGATGACAGCTTCCTTAAAAAACTAAAACATTTGCTTGATGCAGTCTGTTGAAGAAACAGTTATGCTGTTGGTGATACAGTTCCTAAACGCTTAAACATTTGCTTGATGCGTCTGTTAAGTAGACAGTTATGCTGTGCTGAATGATAGAACAGTTCTATAAAATAAAGATTCTGCTTGATGCAGTCTTTTGATAAGAACGTGTTACTGCTGTGCTGAATGAGAAGAGTTCCTTAAAGTAAACATTTGCTTGATGCAGTTTCGTTGATAAAAAATAGTTATGCTGTGCGATGATAGAAACAGTTTCCGTTAAAATAAACAGTTTGCTGATTGCAGTGTGTTGATAAAAAATTAGCTGGTATTAGAATGATAAGAACGTTTCCTTAAACTAAATTTTGCTTGGAGGCAGTCGTTGATAAAAAATTCTGCGTCTGAATGATGAACAGTTCCTTAAAACTAAACATTGTGCTTGATGTTGCAGTGCTGTATGAAAAGTTTTATGCTGTCTAATGATAGAGACAAGTTCCTATAAAACTAACATTTGCTTGATGCAGTCCTGTTGGGTGATAAACACAGTTACTGGCTGTCTGAATGATAGAATAAGTTCCTTAAAAACTAAACATTTGCTTGATGCCAGTCTGTTGATAGAACAGTTACTGCTGTCTGAATGATAGAACAGGGTTCCTTAAAACTAAACATTTGCTTGATGCAGTCTGTTGATAGAACAGTTACTGCTGTCTGAATGATAGAACAGTTCCTTAAAACTAAACATTTGCTTGATGCAGTCTGTTGATAGAACAGTTACTGCTGTCTGAATGATAGAACAGTTCCTTAAAACTAAACATTTGCTTGATGCAGTCTGTTGATAGAACAGTTACTGCTGTCTGAATGATAGAACAGTTCTTAAAACTAACATTGCTTGATGCAGTCTGATGCAGTTACTGCGCTGTCTGAGTCTGTTGATAGTCGTTGAAGAACAGTTTCCGCTGTCTGAATGATAGAACAGTTCCTTAAAACTAAAACATTTGTTGAATGCAGTCTGTTGATAGAACAGTTACTGCTGTCTGAAGATAGAAAGTTCCTTAAAACTACATTGCTGTGATGCAGTCTGTTGATAGAACAGTTACTGCTGTCTAATGTAGAACGAGTTCTTAAAACTAAACATTGCTTGATGCAGTCTGTTTGATAGGAACAGTTACTGCTGTCTGAATGATAGAACAGTTTCCCTAAAACTAAACCTTGCTTGATGCAGTCTGTTGATAGAATGAAAGTTACTGCTTGTCTGAATGATAAGAACAGTTCCTTAAAACTAAACATTTTTACTTGCTTGATGCAGTCTGTTTGAATTAAAAAAGTTACTGTGTCTGAATGAAATAGAACAAGTGCTGCTTGATGCAGTTCTGTTTGATAGAACATTACTGAATGATAGAACAGTTCCTTAAAACTAACATTTGCTTGATGCAGTCTGTTGATAAAAAGTTACTAGCTGTCTGAAATGATAGAACAGTTCCTTAAAACTAAACATTTGGCTTGATGCAGTCTGTTGATAAACAAGTTACTGCTGTCTGAATGATAGAACGTTCCTTAAAAACTAAACATTTGCTTGATGCAGTTCCTGTTGAATAGAACAGTTACTGTTGTCTGAAATGATAGATACAGTTTCCTTAAAACTAAACATTTGCTTGATATGGCATCCCATGCAGTTTGACTGCTGTCCTGAATGATAGACACAGTTGCTTAAAACTAAACTTTGAACGTCTGTTTGGATAGAAACAGTTACTGTTGTCTGAAATTGACTGAATGATAGAACAGTTACTGCTGTCTTGATGATAGAAACTTCCTTAAACAAAATTTGGCTTTGCATCTGCAGTCTGTCTAATTAGAAACAGTTTCCCTTAAACTTAACATTTGATAGATTGATAGAACAGTTACGCTGTCTTACTTCTTAAAACTAAACATTTGCTGTGCTGATATTACTGCTGTCTGAATAGAACAAATCCTAAAACTAAACATTTGTTCCTTAAAACAGTAAAATTTGCTTGATGCAGTCGTTGATAGAACAGAAGTTACTGCTGTCTGAATGATAGAACAGTTCCTTAAAACTAAACATTTGCTTGATGCAGTCTTGTTTGAATAGAAACAGTTACTGCTGTCTGAATGATAGAACAGTTCCTTAAAACTAAACATTTGCTTGATGCAGTCTGTTGATAGAACAGGTTACTGCTGTCTGAATGAATAGAAAGTTCCTTATAACTAAACATTTGCCTTGATGCAGTCTGTTGATAGAAAGTTACTCTGCTGTCTGAATGATAGAACAGTTTTCCCTTAAAACTTAAACATTGCTTGATGAGTCTGTTGAGGTTACTGCTGTCTGATGATAGACAGTTCCTTAATAACTAACATTTCTTGATGCAGTCTGTTGATAGAACAGTTACTGCTGTCTGAATGATAGAACAGTTCCTTAAACTAAACATTTTGCTTTGATGCAGTCTGTTGATAAAAAAGTTTGCTGTCTGAATGATAGAACAGTTCCTTAAAACTAAACATTTGCTTGATGCAGTCTGTTGATAAAAAAGTTACTGCTGTCTGAATGATAGAACAGTTCCTTAAAACTAAACATTTGCTTGATGCAGTCTGTTGATAGAACAGTTACTGTTGTCTGAATGATAGAACAGTTCCTTAAAACTAAACATTTGCTTGATGCAGTCTGTTGATAAACAGTTACTGCTGTCTGAATTAGAACAGTTCCTTAAAACTACATTTGCTTGAGCAGTCTGTTGATAGAAAGTTACTGTGTCTTGATTGATAGAATTCGAAAGAACAGTACATTTGCTTGATTGATGCATCTGTTGAATGAACAGTTACTGCTTGTCTGAATGATAGGTTCCTTAAAACTAAACATTTGCTTGATGCAGTCTGTTGATAGAACAGTTTACTGCTGTCTTGAATGATAGAACAGTTCCTTAAAACTAAACATTTGCTTGATGCAGTCTGTTGATAGAACAGTTACTGTGTTGATAGAACAAGTATGCTGTCAGTGTTGAAGAACAGTGCTGTCTGATGATAGAACAGTTCCTTAAAACTAAACATTTGCTTGATGCAGTCTGTGGATAGAACAGTTACTGCGTCTGAATGATAGAACAGTTCCTTAAAACTAAAACATTTGCTTGATGCAGTCTTTGATAGAAACAGTTACTGCTCTGAATGATAGAACAGTTCCTTAAACTAAACATTTGCTTGATGAGTCTGATGTTACTGCTGTCTGAATGATAGAACCTGCTTGATGCAAGATAGCTGTCTGAATATAGAACAGTTCCTTAAACTAAACATTTGTTGACAGTCTGTTGAGTAGAACAGTTACTTGTCTGAATGATAGAACACAAACAAACATTTGCTTGTGCAGTCTGTTGATAGAACAGTTACTGCTGTCTGATGATGAAATTCCTTAAAACTAAAATTTGGTTGATGCAGTCTGTTGATGAACAGTTACTGCTGATGAATGAAAACAAAACTAAAATTTGCTTGATGCAGTCTGTTGATAGAACAGTTACTGTCTGAATGATAGAACAGTTCCTTAAAACTTGATGCAGTTGTTGATAGAACAGTTACTGCTGTCTGAATGATAGAACAGTTCCTTAAAACTAAACATTTGCTTGATGTAGTCTGTGATAGAACAGTTACGGTCTGAATGATAGACAGTTCTTAAACTAAACATTGCTTGATGCAGTCGTGATAAAAAAGTTATGCTGTCTGAATGATGAACAGTTCCTTAAACTAAACATTTGCTTGATGCAGTCTGTTGATAAACATTACTGCTGTCTGATGCAGGCTGATGCATGTGATAAAAAAGTTACTGCTGTCTGAATGAAGAACAGTTCCTTTACTGCGTGATGCTCTGTGATGAACAGTACTCTGTCTAAATGATAGACAGTTCCTTAACTAAACATTTGCTTGATGCAAGTCTGTTGATAAAAAAGTTACTGCTGTCTGAATGATAGAACAGTTCCTTAAAACTAAACAGTTGCTTGATGCAGTCTGATAAAAAAGTGCTGTCTGAATATAGAAAACAGTTACTGCGTGAATGCAGTCTGTTGAATGAACAGTTACTGAACAATCCTTAAAATAAACATTTGCTGATGCAGTCTGTTGACAGTTAAATTATTTGCTTGAATGTGATAGAACAGTACTGCTAAAATTGCTTGTGCATGTTGATCATTACTGCTTCTGAATGATGAACAGTTCTTAAAACTAGTTTGCTTGTTGCAATAAAAAGTGGTCTCTTCCTTTAACTTTGTTGATGCAGTCTGTTGATTAGCAACTGCTGTCACAGTAAAAAATAAACATTTGCTTGATGCAGTGTTGATAAATTACTGCTGTCTGAAGATAGAACGTTCCTTAAAACTAAACATTTGCTTGATGCAGTTGTTGATAGAACAGTTACTGTTGTCCCAAAAGGATAGTCCAATCCACAACGGTCTGATAGAACAGTCTGCAGTCTGACAGTTCCTAATACATTCGCTTAAAACTAAAATTTGCTTGAGCAGTCTTGATGAACAGTTATGCTAATATAGAACAAAAACTAAACATGGCTGATGCAGTCTTTGATACTTTTGCTGTCTGAAATGATAGACAGTTCCTTAAAACAAAACATTTGGCTGATGGTCTGTTGATAGAACATTACTGCTTCTGAATGATGAACAGTCCTTAAAACTTAACATTTGCTTGATGCAATTGATAGAACAGTTACTGCTGGAATGATTAGAACATTCCTTAAAACTAACATTTTTTTGATGCAAGAAAAAACTGCTGTCTGAATGATATCCTTAAAACTAAACATTTGCTTGATGCAGTCTGTTGATAGAACAGTTACTGCTGTTGAATGATAGAACAGTTCTTAAACTAACATTTGCTTATGCAGTCTGTTGATAGAACAGTTATGCTGTCTGAATGATAGACAGTCCTTAAAACTAAACATTTGCTTGATGCAGTCTGTTGATAGAACAGGTGTACTGGCTGTCTAATGATAGACATCCTGTAATAAATTTGCTTGATGCAGTCTGTTGATAGATACAGTTAATATTTGCTGGTCTGATATATAGAACAGTCCTTAAAACTAAACATTTGCTTGATGCAGTTGTTGATAGAACAGTTACTAATATATTCTTTAAAACTAAACATTTGCTTGATGCAATACAGTTCCTTAAAACTAAAATTTGCTTGATGCAGGCAGTCTGTAAAATTGTAATGTGTCGAAATCTATAGTTGAAAATGGTTCTTATTTGTTAGTAAGCAAGTCAATACTACAATAAAAGAAACAATTGACAGGATAGTGCTGTTAATGAACCAATCCACAACGTGCAACTATACTGAAAACAATCTATAACATCTTAGTCACTTTTGAAATCTTTTAAATTAAAAAAAATCATTTTCTTCTATAAGAAAATAATTCGGAGAGATTATTTTTTATAAGAAAAAAATAAAAGGATTACTGAAAGAAACTACAACAATATATATATATATAAAACTGAAAATAATTCAAAAGGACATTTAGTACGAAACGTTACCTTGCCGAACCAAATTTAAGAGTTATATAAGGTACAAAGTACCTTATAATTACTTAGTCTTGTACATTAAGAACTTAGCCATAAGCAAATATCTGCTTCAACTATATTTGCAATAAACCCGCAGGGAACTAAAATTAAATCATCTCCTTCATTAATGCTTTAAAAGATCAAAACATAAGCAGCTGATATGATAAAATACTAACCTCGTTATCAGCAAATGATGAGGTAAACAATGCCTCGATGAAAAGAACAGGTTTAAGTTGTTTACGATGTAAACAAACAACGATGATAACACCTGATATCTAGAACATCACACGCGAGGAAATGCAAACGGTTTAGCAAACGCTACACTGAATTCGGAAAACGTGCCGGCTTGTAAACGCAGAGGAAGCTATAGTCCGACTGGAGATGAGTTTGGGTTTCAAGATGGTGGGACTTAATAGACGGGACCAAGCCACAGGGACACGATGCGTTTTATTTCTCTGCGAGCAAAGCAATCCTCGGTTAGATTACGGAACAAACACTACACACACTGAGCTGAACCGTCTCACCGTATCCCACCAGTCAATAATCATATCTGGATATCTCTTTCTCACTCGACAAGCTACACTCACTCCCACCCCCTCGTCCTGGCTATACAAATCTACTGCGCAGGCTCGGTCTTCAGCTCCTCCTTTTTCCCCTCTTCTATCTCGTTTTCTTGGCCTCCTATTTTAAAGCCCCCCCCCCCTCAGATGTCCGAGCCTGTTGTGAGGAATTACCCTCCCCCTTCCTGAGAGGAATACTTTGTGCTTCACGATTCTTTCTCCCCCGAGTTCGCTATATCCCTCCCACGAAGGGTCTAGCAATAACTTACCTCTCCATTGCTATACCTTAACTTCAATTTGGAAAAGTTTGAAAATGCCCCATCCCGAATAAATATTATACACATCTTTCTACCACGACGGAGCTTCTTGTAAGCTCACACATTCTTGCTTTATTTTATGTCTAAGGCTCATGCTCTTTTAATCCAACATCTATCTGTGACTTGGCACTTAAGAATAATACTAATATAGAATGAGCATAGGACCGTAAACACAATGTAATTCTACTGATAACACGAAAGCCGGTTGACTCATAGAGATATAAACTAGAGGGAGCATAGCCTATCTTAATACATTGAGAGGCCTGAAACATTTTTAGTGGGGCGCTCAAGGGCTCTGTGTAACCTCATTGAAACCTCCTCCAAGAGGGAGTTAAGGTTATAATTAATCAATTGTTTTGGGCTTCCCGCAGATTATTTTGATTTGTATTTTAAACATTCTACTATATAATTTACTGTTTTTTGTTCTGTTTATTTGATGAAAATTATAATCAAATGTGGTAAGGTTACTTTTTCGATGTTTCAAAATTCAACCAATAGGGCCTCTCAAGTAATATATCTCTATGGGTTGACTAGTGGTCTTATGTAGGGGTACCACCTTAACAATAAAACATTATTTTAAATATGTGTCATAAATATCCATTAATGAAGAAAGATCGTAAAGAACAAATATAATAACTTAAAACACCTTGTATTTAATAAAAACGGCCTTAAATTGCAATAGGATAGCGGAATAAAAGAATCTACATTTAGTTGACGAGGACTACTTTTAGTATAATTTTAATTAAAAACGTTAAACTACAATATATAATGCTAAAAATATTTTAATGCACCGATATTTATATTAGTATTTTATGAATAATCAATAATTAATTAATAATAGAACATAATAATTCAGCAACTGTAAGTATTGCCAACTTTTTTATAAGAAAATTGTATAATGTTAGGGTGGCAGCATTTCTTAAGACCACCTGTGAACCGCCTTTCCTGTTATCAGTAGTGCTCCTTCTATGTATATAGTATTATTCTAAGCTTGGCACACATTTTTCCAATCAGAGGAGAACACATAAATTAATAAGAGGAGAATGTTGTACTTTGTCGCCTCCGTTGACGCAAATGCTCGATGCCACAAATGGTCATATGAGCAAATCCCCCACTTCTCTCCGAGCGGTCCAATTTGCTCAAACGAACATTCTTGACAACATTTTGAAGCGTTTTCCGACTGTGATTTTCAAAAAAAAAATGTCAAGTGTTCCATGGAAAATGGTCATGAATGTAAGGTTTTGCAAAAATTTATATTGAAATTTTTTCTTTTTTGCTTCATCGAATATTTTTGGAAGAGACGCCATTTTCTTTTAATAATTGCAAACGTATATACAAATAAATATATGTAACCGGTTGCGCCATTTGGAATGGCTCGATTGAGCTGATACCGGTCTCAATCGTTTTAGAATCTCAACGATCATGACTAGACAACTTCTAGATTTTTCCGCTCTGCGGCCCTGCTTAGCAAGCAATGGTTAGATAGTTCCGTAGGAGCCATTTTTGTTCTGTCTGTCTGGGATAATAGGCTAACAAGGGCAGAACAAGAGGTAGAGGTCTTTCTTGGTCTCTACTACTGAAGTTGTACCGAAGTAGTCGGTCTTTAGCCCGAGGTTCGCCTGCCTATTCCATTAGCAAATTTTTTTCAAAGGAAATTTGCTAAACACTGGATCTTTAAAGTTAAAAATACCTAGTCTGACATTCAAATGTAGGGTAATTTTGCCGCAAGACAATGCACAAAAAGTGCCGCCAATCGACCAAATTTTACTTATTGCATATAAAATAAATTGTTTCATAATACTTATATTTATAACTATGAAGTGTTCTGCCAAACATCAAAATTGTTATTACAATAAATTTTAATCAAGAAAAGTTTTTCGATTTCCATCCAACAAGGGTTATAAGAAAAACCTCCATCAAGTGATCTTTGTTGGTAAAATTACTTCGCATGGATGGAAGTTTCAACGGGAACGCTTCGATCGGTAGATTGGTAAACAATTATGTACATTTATCAAAGCGAGTAGAGACTCGCTTCGCTCGCTATATACTAAACATATGTATGCGAAATTTTGTAATGAGGCTTGTCACATGTGAATAACTAAATATCGTAAACACATGAACAAAGCATCTTCAGCATTAGTTCCAATTTGTATCGATTGACATGTATAACATAATGTAAACAAACCACGTTTTAAAGACTAATACATTTAGAAATTCTCATAACTTTATCGTGGTAGTATGGCACTTATATAAACTAGTAATATGACAAACTGATAAAAGACAATAACCATGCGGCCATAGGTAGGCGCAGTGTTCGCCAAGTGGACCTCCATGCCGTCGCCTCGTAGCGGAGAGGCTAAGATGCTAAAGGCTTATTGTTAATGTTTTATTTAAATATTTATAATCGATAATCCACAGAGATGAGCCAAGAGGCTTATGCGCCTGAGGCTAATATTTAATTTGGAAACTTTTTTGTATACGTGTTTTGTGTATATATACCTAGTTAATATGCAATATAATGACTAATACAGTTGGCCAACACAATTAATTAATTACTTTGGCTGCCCATTATGCATAATATCTAACACAAAATGGCTAATGTGATGAATTTTTTTTTAAATAATTTCTTTGACTACAATTAAGATAAAGTGATTAGAAGAATGGAAGGTTTTCCTCTTCCCCACCAAGGCAATCAAGTGCTGAGAAAATGCGTTTTTGTTGCTTTGTCATTCTTTATTTGTCTTTATCAATCTTAAACAGTACATTATCGTCTTTAACCTTTATTTACTTATTATATAACCATTAATTGCTTAATTTTATTATTTACAATGGACGAGAATATTGAAGCTTATTATAAATAATTAATAAATGCTAAATAATAATCATTTTGGCTGTGACTATAAAATACATATATAGTCAAAATACATATATAGTCAACAGTTTCATGCCCTAACAATGCTATATCTAAATCTGGGTAAGTTACCAATTGAATAAAATAATTTTATCGATACTTTATCAAAGCTCTTTCCCCTTTTTTACTCGTCTCCCGATGCCTTAGATCAAAGGATTATAAACAGAACTTTATACTTAACTTACTTACTTTAACTTAACTTTAGTTTTATAAATAGAATAGTTCTATTTATAAAACTTAGCCTTAGATCATGACCGAAGGCGCCCCCTTCCCTTCTAGGCCCACCACTGATTATCCGTTGATTAATAAAATAACTTGTTTTTGTTATTTTATGCATTAATTCTTAACGGATGCATTATTATTTAAAATAGATTGAAAAGTAAATTGCAATATGAATACTTACTTGTATATAGTACATTCAGCCTCATTAGAATTCCTCCCTTCCTTTAAAAACTTAAACTCTACCTCATAAATGTCTTTGAATTTACACCTATAATAGTCTTTCGGCATAGTAAATATTAAAATTTCAATAATATACACGGCAGAACAAAAAATCATAAAAAATAATGATTAAGTAAGAAATCTTTTAAGTAAAACCAAGCTGGCGATATATGATTCATCATAAATTATAAAATTTCAAATACTTCATTACAGTGTTGCCACTTAATTTTATTATTTTTATATTGTTAAAAAAATCATGTTCAAATTCCATGTTTCTTTTTTTGCATCTTTTGGTAGAATTTTTTTCAAATTATAATTTTATATTGTGGTATCATCTGAACTAATAAGTTCAGTTACTATAAATTTAAATATCTGTGAACAGATTTTTTTATAACTAAAAACGGGGGGTTTTACTATTTGAGGGGGGAGGGGGGGGGGGGGTTGTAATCGGGGAAATTTTTCCCGTTGAAAAAACGAGTGGCTCCCGGAAAAACAGGTGAAATCATAGAGATATTATTATAAGAGAGGCCCTATAGGTTAAATTTTGAAACGTCGAAAAAGTAACCTGACCACCTTCGCTATAAATATAATCAAATAATCAGTACAAAATTACAATAACTTTTATAGAAGAACGTTAAAAATACAAATAAAAACACAAACAATGTGCGGCAAACCAAATTAAATTTATTAATTATAACTTTAACTCTCTCTTGAAGGAGGTTTCATTGAGGTTACACAGAGCCCCAAAAAGTAGTTTCAGGCTTCTCAATGTATGTAGATAGCCTATGCCCCCTCTAGTATATATCTCTATGGGTAAAATGCAAGGATGTTGAATAAAGGGGATGACGCATTAAGGAACATTTCTGACCCCATAGAAGTTGTATTAGATAGAGAAATAGGAGCAAACTTACCTCCCCTTAGGTTATAATTAAAAAAGGCGCCAAACGCAGGTTATGTAGCTAAGTTGTCATACAATTCTTGGTTGTCGAGTTTGCTTCTCAACTTTCTTCAGTGCTTTCGCTTTTGTTACATTTGGTGCTTGTCAAGTCATTTGTGCTTATATTTTACATTTTGGACTCTAGGTAGCCACTTAAGTGAGAGTAATTGAAGCTTTACCGTTTACTTTTCGTAGAGAGTAAGTTAAATGCGTTAATATTTTGTTTTTTTAGCCTAGTGAAATGTTTTGCTAGTTTTCAAGATTCAATTTTGGTTGTAACGTTCTTAATTTTCTTTAATGTTGTTAATTTTAAGCAATATTAACAAAAAACAGTTAAAAAGTATGAACTTTTTTCTATTTGTTTATATAACCTTCGCAAGCAAAACAATGGGAAATCCATTGAGAGTTAAGTTTGCCTCTAAATTTTAAGACCTGCGCTGTTTTAAGACTCATAAGCATGCGCAGTTCGTACCAAGCATGTGCAGTTGGTTTTTGACGTGTGTTTCGTGTTGCATTCTTCTCTATGTTTTTATTTGCGATGGGGTCATTTTGTTGAATGGCAATTCGACTTAGTGCGTCATCCCCTTTATTCAACATCCTTGGTGAAATAGTAACCCTATTCAAGAGTGAGTTTGTGAGTTAAGGTTATAAAAAAAATGTTTTTGGCTTCCCGCACATTATTTGTGTTGTAATTTGTATTTTTAACATTCTTCTATATAAGTCACTGTAATTTTGTAATGATAATTTGATTGTATTTATAAGTGAAAGTGGACAGGTTACTTTTTCGATATTTCAAAATTTAGCTTTATATTATGTTTTTATTACAATTTTATTCCCCTTTATATTTAAGTTACATTTAACTGACATTATAATTACGATCATAAACTGAGTCCATATGACAAGCGATATTGGCACGATTATAGATTGAATTGATATCAGTTTTGATAAGAATTTCTGTTTTTACATAAAATGTAGCAGAAGTATTTACGAAATCTGGACCTGCATCAGAAGGAGCATTACTTTATATGGGTAAAATACCTATATGGACTTGAGGCTGAGAATTAGAATGAAATAGTTGCTTTGGAGTTGATTGTTGTGAACAAGCCACTTTGAAGAAGTGACTTGTTCTAATGGCACAATATATTTATTGTCATGTTTCCATGACACTGGAGCATCAGCAAAATAAATTTTACACTGTCAATTTTACCTGTGGTATTTCTAATAGTATAATTATTACCTAGCCAAGCCTCTGTATCTTTTACAATATTGCTAGTATCAACGACATTTTGTTTAACCTTACAGGGAGAAAATTTTTGTTTATAATAGTAATTGATACAAGGTCATGGGCTTAGCCAGGGGAGGGGGCTGTCCCCCCCTAGCCGATCAGGGTTGTTGCAAAAATTATATAGAACCTATGGTTCAGGCAAAGAAAAACATTTTTTTAATAACATTATAAAATTAATTTAAATATTAATTTTATAAAAATAATTAATTAATTTTATAATTTTTATTTACAATAATTTAGAGCTTAAAGATAACTTTAGTCTTAAAAAATTAATAGTTATTTATGCACCAAGGGAGTAAAGAGTGATATTATTTCCCTGAGCAGTTAGTTGGTTCCTAAGGCGTAATCCGAGGGAACCAAATTGTTTAACTCCCGAGGCAAAGCCGAGGGAATTATGCTTATTAACTCCCGAAGCGAAGCCGAGGAAGGTAATTGTGAGGGGTAATAGCATTTTACTCCCAAGGTGCATAAAAGATTTTATCTCCAGACGTTGATTTTATTTTAACATGTTTTGTTGTATTTTATTCTTATTTTTTTGGGTTGGACCCCCTTATAAATTTTGGGGGTGCTCTCCCCAAAAAAATAAAAAAAAATATTGCTCCAAACAACTTCTATTAACCTGAAACGGATTTTGAGCCAATAAAAAAATTTTTTGGTCGGGTCCCCCTTATAAATTTTGGGGGTTCCACCCCTGGAAAAAAATTGATAATAGGAAATACTTTTCTCCCTAGGGAGTAAAAAGTGCTTCTTTACTCCCTAAAAACTAGATAATAAACTTTACATTATACACCATCTGGAGATAAATTTATTTTATCAGTTCAACATATTAAGTAGTGATGATATTATTAGTAAAATAAAAACTAAAATGTCCACCATATTTAGTTCAGTTTAGTTCAATTTGTATTTTGTTTTGTTTTTTAAAACAAAACATAAACCTTATTTAAATTGTTTGTAATACATACCTACATACATACACACACACACACACTCATACATACATACATATATAATATATATATATATTATATATTATATATATATATATATATATATAATATATAATATATATACATCTTTATGCTCTAATATGTTAAACACATTTGTGTAAGAAGTTAGGTCAATCAGCCTAGTATCTAAATTATAAATGGTATTACCTTTTTCGCTCACAAATGGAAAATGGAAACCAGTATAAAATGGTAGAGAACGGATAGTCCACAAGCAAGCAGGATATTTAATGTTAGGAAACTTTTCAGTTCTTTGGCCCCATAAGTGATCAACTAATTCTTTTATATTGTCTTCTTTTATAAATTCGTACTGGGGCTCCATAAGCTTTGTAGCATTGTGCTTAACTAATCGCGAAGGAGATATTTATGATTCAATCCTACTATACTGAACCGAAGATATACCGAACAATGTTTGTTGATTTTTAGCACTGCCACTTAAAGTAGCCTCTGCTATCAAAACTATTATTATGACCCCAAAAACACATAGAGCAGGATACAATAAGGCCCCAAAACGATGTTTCAAGCCTCTTAATGTGTTGAGACAATAGACATATATGATTGAGACAGCGTATGCCCCCTCTATTAATATATCTCTATGATTTTGAAATTAAAAATTTCCCGCTAAAAATCAAGTTAGCCAACAAAATATTAAAAAAGTCAGTGTTGTCGTTGTTGTCCAAATTTTTGTTTTGAAACCCATGAATCCCATGGTCCGTTGTGAATGTGAACAAGTCACATTTTATTATTAATTTTTTATATAATTCTTTGCACGTTTTAATTAATTTATTAATTATTAATAAGTGTATATTATCTAGTCAATACTGTGCAGTTAGAATTCAATAGTGCGTATCGTTCGAGACTTTTGCCAATAGTTTTAAGTTCATGGTGTAAATATGAAAGTTTATAAGCCGGCGTGGGTCAACCATAATGGTTTGTATTTGTACCTCATAAATTTTTATTTAGAAATTATATTTCTCAATATTTTAAAATATAATATGCTTTATTGTTTTATCCCTTTGTTGATGTTTTTATAACGTAACCCGAGTTTTGATCTGTTAATAATTTTGAAATATCTGTGGTGCTGTACTTTTAAATATTTTTGTTTAAATTTACTTGACTTTTATTATATTTATGTAGCAATTGAAATGTGCTATTTAACTGTGCTGTTACACTTGCAGTTAGCTTACAACGTGTCAATGGTGTCACATTGTTCCATATGGGATGGCTTACTTTCCTAAGTTCTCAAGTTGATAATGGTTCTAATTGACCTACACTACAGTGACTTCTGTTATTCCGTTTCCTTCCAGGGTTGATTAAATATTGATGTTCTAAATTTGTACTTCAGTGTGTCTTTTTTAATTTTTCTTAAATTGAAATATTAAAAATGAATAGCTGCATACTATTGTTAAATAACTTTCACTACTTGTACTGTATCAATTTAATGGCCTGATTTATAACTTTGAGGTATTACTAGAGACAACTTACCTGTCTGTAGAAGTGACAGTGCTCATTCCAGTTATAGGAAGTCGGCATTGCTTTGAGATTTTTAGTGTTCCTTCAGCCAAGCGATATTTCCAGAGGCAGGATATTTGTTAACTAATTTTGGGTGGTAAAGCCCCAAGTGTATTACTTTAAATCTTTTGAGTAATAAAATAGTTCAAAATTACAACACCTTAAGATAAAATAAGATGCTATTTATTGAGTAAAAATATAATAATACAAAGATGTACAATAGTAGCTCAAATCAGTCTTAGTAGACTGTGGCGTTATTGCTAGTTGAAAACTTTAACAACAACTTACTAAAGGTATAAAAATTTTAAAAGGTGCAAAATACTGTAATCTACTGATTTCCTGAGCCAAGTCTTACTTTGTAAGCCACAAGTATCATATCCATAACTGGCACTGACTAATACTCTTTTCTTGAAGCAATTTGGAGTATTTTTTGCCTTAATTAACTTCACAATTTGGCTAAACAAAAGATTATATTGGAATATACTTTTTATATTTCAATTCTTTCTTTTTTATATTTAATAAGATATCTCGCTTTAATAATGACTAATATCGACCCTGACTGGCTGACTCACTCACTCATCATAATTCCAAGGCACTTATAATAATGGTAGGAACTTGACATTTGGAATGAGGCTAGGATTTTTTAATGATGCAAGGAAATATTGACAAAGTGGCCATATTTTCATGTGATCTCCTAGATATTGCTTCTGATTTGAAACATCAGTGGTTTCTTAAGACTTCATCAACAGCTTATGATTTATTATTTGTAACATAAATAATTGTTTGTAACCAACAATTATTTTAAAAAATCGGGTACGGGGTACCTCGTAACTTTTCCTCATCACATCAGATTCGCTACGCTCATCCTCCCTGTCAGGCCCATAGCCAGGGTGCTCCCCCAGAAAAATGTTGCCCTCTCTGAAGTAGTAATTTTCAGTGTAAGTCCCTGGAAGGTGTCTGAAACATAGCCTCCTGTGGAAATTTTTTCATACCTCCTTCAAGTTTTAGCTGGACTCCTCTAAAAAACTAAATCAATTTATTAAAAAATGACTTTTCTCTTTATAATAATACTAATATAGAAAATATACAGCATTTACCTACTGGATAATTGTCTCCATTATCCAGTAGGTATTGGTCTCCATTATCCAGGAATTGGTCTCCATTACCTGTGAAGTATTAGCCTCCATTATCTCCAAAACTTTCAGCAAATTTTGACAATAAATTAACCGCCAAAGGTGTTAACTACAGAATGTCTGATTACATTCCAAGTACTATTATAAAATATGTATTTTCATTGGTAAAAATAATGAAATTTATTTATCATTTTAACAGATACTCCAATTTGCTCGGTGGATATTCATCCTGATGGAACTAGGTTTGCTACTGGAGGGCATGGTAAGTTTCATTTCTCTTCTTAATGAAAGGGGTTTTTTGTAGTATAAGCTAAATAGCATACAAGCAATTATTAATCCAGTCTAAATTTGTATTAGAACAGAAATGATGCATGCTACTCTGTTAAGCTGTATTAAACTCCCGAAGAAGCACAGGAAATTATATTATTATATTTTCAAAAAAGAAAATACTTGTTGTATGTATCTAAGGGTTTATCAGCCATGATACTTGTTTTTGAAAGATTGTTAACAATTTAAACATTAAACCATCAAATTTTATATAATGAACAAGTATACAAAGTTTTATTTTATTATGGTTTGGGTATCCATTATATTTATGTTGGATCACAAGTGTTAATCAGCATGGAGGAGGTCAGTAAGGGGGTGGGTGACTGCTGGAGAGACTTTTTTAATAGTGATTGTGGACTCGTTTAGCTCATCCTCAAGCATTTTGCTGCATAAATTATTGATGTTGGTGATTTTGATATTCTAAGGGTGAACAAAACTAGAGAAAGTGAAGAAAAGATCTGAGGTACTCTGTACTTCATTATTTGTACGTAACTTAAGATTTTATAAGAATATGAAAACCTCTCACTTATAATGTTTTTTATGTTGTATTTATTTATTTACATACTTGAGGTTACTCTATTACAAAGTTTCTCAATTGTCAAAATTTTACAATTAAAAGGCAAATAGATTATAAATTATTCAATAGACTGCATAAACATAGGCAGCATAACTTGAATAACAAACTTGATTAAAAAAACAAAACAAAAAAAAGCATAACATAACACAAGAAACACTAAACATTTAAGGTGGGAATAATAAATTATCAGCTAAATATTCGTTAACATTATAGTAGGCTTTCTCGAGTAACAATGTTTTAATGCTTTTTTTGAAACTTTTGGGTGGAAGTATATTAATATTAATATATATTAATATATATATTAATAAGTATATTAATATTAGGTGAAGACTCAGGCAGGATTGTCATCTGGAACATGGCACCAGTGGTCAGTGAGGAGAAAGAAAAGGATGAGAGTGTACATAGAATTCTATGCCAGCTTGATAATCATTTAGGTATATTTACTTTTTTAATCAGAATTATTGCTGAAAGATAAATAAAATAAATGCCTGTTTTAGAGCCTTTAGGCCTGTTAGTGTGTTCGCTCTGTGAGAACCTCCTCTGATGGGTCGCATCTACTATGCTATAAGTATTAATTACAGAGGTCCAAATCTATTTAGTACAAATACTAATCATTTTAAACTGAAAGCATAGCCTGGGCTTTGAACCATGGACCTCCGCTGCTGAAATCGGATTCAGCAGCGTATATGGCTCAATATTTTCGGATTCAGTAATATATGGCTCATATTTTAACTAATAAGAGCTACATCACCAAACATTCAATAGACTTAACTTAGATTGATCATTTGTTAAGAACAATGTTAAGTAATACAGGTTTTTTCTTGTTTAGCATGCGTCAACTGCGTTAGATGGAGTTGTTCAGGAAGATATCTTGCTTCAGGAGGTGATGATAAATTAGTTATGATCTGGACTTTATCTAAAACTTCGGGTAAGAATATTTTATTTTATTATTGTGTATTAAATTTTGGACCTTTTTTTCTTGTGAATCTCCTTTAGAAAGTTTTCATGGTTTTTTTTTTCGGATAAGTTACTCCTAAAAAAAAATTAGTGCGGAGACTAAACACAAACATGAAGCCTTCAGCCTCTTTGCTGCTCCGTGGCTTAGGGCCATTTTGCGGCCACCACATGTCCCCCCCAAGTTTGTTGTACTTTATCAGTTTGTCATATTATTGGTTCATATAAGTTGCATGCTGCCATGATATAACCAAATTTTCAAATGTATTAGTCATAAAAAAGCAATTTGTTTACATTATGTCAATCAACATAATGTAATCTACATGTCAATAATGTTTTGTCTGACATATATAATATGTCAATCAATAAAACCAGAACTAATAATGATAATAAAATGAAACTTTGTATTTGTGTAGTAATGTGTAAAAAATGTAGCCCAATCTAAACACTATATGAAGATTTGTGATTTTTTGAAATGTTTGGAATCATTTTGTGGGTTAATGACGTCACACATATTTCATAAACAATAGTGTTTGGGACATTGACAAGGTTGGTTTTTGTACCAAGTTTCATTTCAACCTAAGAAAGCATTTGGAAGTTATCTTGTGTCCCAAAGAAACATTTAGGAACAAAATCACGTACACACACACATGTATATATCCTTCCAAAAAATTTACCTGCGGCCACTCCCCCCTCCATGGACCCAATCTCATAAGCTCATTTTTTCTTTAAAAATTGGCTTAAAGTATACAAATTTTAAAAATGTACAAAATTATCTTATTGTTGTACTGTTAGACTTATCTTTGCTGATGATTATGTAATAATTATGCATATAAAATCATTAAAATTATATTTTTTTACAGTCATTAGAATAGTCATTAATATATTCATATTCATTTGTGACTGGGTGCTATGAATTTGAGGTACAGTGGTGTGCTCTTGAAGAGTTGTTGAGGATACATATTTCCTGTGTCTTTTGTGTGTTGCTGTTTTGTAAGTTGATGAAGCCATGTGGAATGATGGTTGCCGAAATTGTCTCAAATATGTTGTGGAAAAGTGTCTTCACTCATTTTCTCTTCATTCTTTTTTAATGGAAAGTTTCTTTTACTTTGTTTTCTTTTGATTTCTTATAATTGTTCATTAATCATCATCTTTATTATATTTTTTATTTATTTTATAGCATTTCTAATTTACTGTTAATTTATTCAGGTGTGCTGTGACTCTCTGGTATTGTTAACTCTTGAAGAGCTGGTTTTATTGACGTACATTCTGTTTCTTTTATAGGTGTTAAAACTACCTGTAATGGTGTTGTTTTATGTGTAATTGTGTCTATCATTTGTTCTCTTGGCTTTCCCAACAAAGAATCAATTGCTTTTAATTGTTCATTAATCTTCTTTAAAAAATATTTATTTTGTAAGAATATTTCAGCGTCGCTCTTGTTACTCGTCTGTATGGGTGTGCTGTGCATGGCAGGGGCACAGTTACACTCTCCAAGATGTATACTTACTGGCATATCTCCTGTATCTATTGTTGGTGATGCTCTGGTACTATTTGCCCATATCATCTGAATTGGTGATGTTGCCAAATTCATTTGGAATGGTGTATCTGTTACTGCGGGCCGGGTCACTTTTTCATCCAGCATTCCTAACTGGAAATAATATTTGACTGTTGATTTTGGTTCTAATTGCTTGATGATCATTGCTAAAATAGTCGTATTATTATTTGACATGTCAAATATACTTTCGTTACCCATATAGGCAGGAGTTGTAAAACAGTATGTCTTTTGAATTTTCGTTTTATTCCAAATATTATCTGTAGCATTCAAGTTGATGCTCTCCAATATTTGATTGAGATGTTGACTTATATCTCGATTAGTGCCGAACATCATTGATGATAGTCTATCCTTATTCCATCTTGATTCTTGATTCATAAAGAAATCCGGGTATAATGTTGGCTGAACTGTTCTAGACCGATGCATATAAGTATGCTTATTAGATATAAAATATGGATCCAGGTCTCTTTCTCTCCTACCCCTTTTATCATGTTTATTGGTCCACGTATTATCATCATTTGATATCGTACCTTTATCTAACTCATCCATGTTCTCTCCTAAGGATTCATCATCCATATAATCATCATCTTCATCGTACAAACTATTTGTGTAACTACTTTCTTCTACTTTATCCTGCATGATTTTGTTTGAGTTTGTTTTTGAAAACTCAGATTTTTCTCGATTGGATCCTGTCTTTGATTCATGCTGTTTTAACATTTCCAGTTTATGATTTTCAATTCTAACTGTGTTAATTCTATTCTCGTTTTGGTTAAGTTGATAGATTTTCTCTTTTGTTTTTTCAGTAGTTACTGCAACTGCAAATCCTATCTTCTTATTATAACATTTATCATTGTTCATCACATGAATTCTAAAATGAGATTTTGGTTGTTTCCTTTGATTCTTTGACTTTATTACAGTGTTTGTTTTGTTTCTTTTTCTTGCCACTTTGCTGTAAATTTGATTGGGATTTAAAACAATAAGATTTTTACTTTCATTAATTTTATCATTTCCATCCCTTCCTTGGAATTGATTATTCGTTTCCTTGTTTTTTCTTTCAGCATTTTCTATGTCTTTATTTTGAAATGTTGCGTTATCTTTTTTAATACCTTGATCTGGTGGTCTTTTTTGATTTTGATTGTTTGTATTAACCTCGGCTCTGTCGGTTTCCTCCATTTTGCATGCATTCATTTGATATAGCTCTGCGTCATTGACATCTAGGAGACCATTTTTTATTGCTTTTTTTAAAGATGCATTTTCATTTGAATTGATTAGTTTTTTGGTTGCATCAAACTGTCTCTCAGTTTTTCTGATGGCCTTTTTCTGTTTGCAACTGTCTAGCGTGGTTAATTTAGCCTCAAAATTTGTTCCATTTCCTGTCCTATAACTTAGTTTCCCTGGAGATCCTTCATGACTTTGTAGATGTTGTGGTATTTCAATGGATGTGAAAACATTGTCTTGGTCGTCCAATTCTTTTAACTCTTCTTCTGTCAAAATTTCATCATCAAATGCTTCCAGATCAAAGTCATTGGTATGTTTACTTTTTTTTTTATTTGCATTTTGTGTGTCTTTGTGTGATTGTGATTTGGCTTTTGAGCCATGTGTGCAATTTGTTTCCGAGTTCAAGGGTTTTGCAACTTGTTTATTTATTTGTAATTTTTCACTTATTTTTAAATTTTTATTTGCATCATTTGCTGAACTTTTTGAGACTATTACTGAATTCAGTACCATAGCTGGACAAGTTTTGAAGGTCGCCTCTAAATTTTGTTTAGGTGTGAGCAAGTTTTCATTGCTATAGTTATCTATCACAAAATTTGTTATATTACTAAATTTATCATTTTGAACTCTGTCGATTCTGTTTCTAAAAACACTGCTTGTTTTACCTTTTATATTGCCGATTGACTTATTGCTATTGATATGTGTAGACTTATTTGGTCCTACTGATCCCTTCCCCGTCTCGTTTAATATGTTTCTTCCGTTTTGCTTTACATTCAATTTTGAGTTTTGTTCAAACTCGTTTTTATTGTTGGCTTCTTTTAGAGTTGCACATTGTTGTTTATGTTTTATGTTTGATTCTAAACGATCCGTTGTATGGGTTATTTTTCTTTCTTGGACAGTATTATTTTCTTCAGCAGTTTTACATACTTTACCCAACAGTATTTCTGAATTTCCTGTGCAGTCATCATTAGAAATATCAGTTTTCGGTTTGGTAGTCACAGTGAATTTTAATTTATTATTTTTATTAGGTTTTTGGTTATTAACGAGTCCAGGTTGTACGAGATCTTCCGAGTTATTTTCTGATGATTCAGGATTCTTTGTCATTTTCTCCGTCCATTTAGCTATTTCTGAAATAATAGAAATCATCTGTTGTGTGGAAGGTTTTTCTTGCTCATCGTGACTCTGATAACTTTCATTCTTTCCTTTAGTATTACTAATACTATTAGATTTCACTTGTTGAATGAATTTATTTTTATCCAAATTTCTTAAAAATGATTTGAATTCTTGACTTACTAAATCATCTAAGTCGTCCGCTGTCAAAGGATCTGTGTTGGAGCCTCTAAGGAGATTAGATAACTCTACCAGCATTTTCCCACTCGTTTTAGATGTGTTCTGGTTGTTCTGATTGAAAAAATTTAAAATTATTTTTGGTATTTTTTGTTTAATATGTTTTGATTGTTTTTTGAGCCTTTGTTTATGTTCATTTTTATCTGGGGAATTCTTACCCTTATCACTTAAATTGTCAGTTTTGGTTACATGCAGAGCTTTATTTGTCAACTTTTTATTTATGTTATCTAATGCTTTCAAATTTTGTGTATTAACCTTGTCAATTAGTTTAGAATCTAAATTTGCATTGCTGACATACTTTTTAATGTTGTTTGATCCATTTTTTCTCGACTCAGTTAGATAATTGGTTGGAGGGCTAAGATCAGTATTTGTTTCCCTGTTATCACTAGACGTGTTTCTAGAATCCAAGAATTGTATATCTGATGCATGCGCTTTGTTGTTTTTCAGCATTTCTGCGCTTTCAGTTGATGGATTTTCTCTCACTATCAGACTGCTATGGATTTTACTATCAAAAATAGGTTCCCGCATCTGCTCTTTAAAATCAAGACTCTGTGTATTCTTTAAATCATCACTTTTATTCTTCTTGATATGTCTATTGTCTTTTGCAGGCTTGTCTCTACTTATTGAAGTATCGCTTGTTGTATCGTTCAGTTCATACCTGCTTTGATCTAGAAAACTAATTGTGTAATCTTTGAAGTGATAGTCTTTGTTACTCGGTAGATTTATTAAGCATTTTTCTCCTAAACCTGCGACAAAATTATTTTCATCGTCATCGTAGTTTTCATAATTATTGTTTTCTAATCTAGTCTTTACAATTATCTTTTTGTTCTTCTTAGTTTGTCCATTGCATGGTTTAGTTTCTGGACCGATATCGTTGACTGATAAATCTTCAGCATTTGGTCCTTCACACTCACATTGATAAGTCTTTTCATTCCTCCATTTGTATTTTTGATTCTTTTTCCGTGGCTTGATTTCTTGTATTGGTATTGTATTCTCATGCTTCAAGTCATACTGTTCATTATCAATTTCTTTAACAAAATGTATGTTAAAATTTTTAGCCGTTGCCTCTCCATAACTATTTAGTTTATGCGTTGGTTCTCTTTTCTCTTCTCTATCATTAATATCTGAAACATTGAAATTGATTTGATTCTCTAACTGGAGGTAATCGAATTTGTTATCCTTGCATTTTTTACTCTTGCGTTTTCTTTTCTTATGCCTAACACACAGTTTTTTAGGTTTTTGTGTCGAATTTTCCTGCATTGTATTACTATCATCATTTTCAATGGACAAAGCATCATTTTCCACAATCTTATTTGTTTCTTTAAATGTTTCATTTATTTTATCCGCTATTGATGTTAATGTTGTATTAATTATTTCTGTCAATGGTATGATTCTTGTTGTTGAATCTACAAGCCATGTGTTAGTAGTGCCATACCTGACTAAGTTATTGTGTTGAGCGTCTTCTGGACTTGTAACTTGTTTTTTGTTCTTCCTTCGTCTCCTTTGTTGTACTGTTCTATTCATATGGTTGTATATTTTCTTAGGATTTTTTCTTATGTCTCTTTTAGTTAGTTTCCTCTGTTGATTTTCTAAATCATTGTGTTGGGTGTCCTCTGGACTTAAAAATTGTTTTTGGTTCACCCTACGTCTCCGAACTGTTCTATTAATATGGTCGTGTATTTTATTTGGATTTTTTTTTATGTTTCTTTTAGTTTGTTTCCTCTGTTCATTTTCTGTATTACAGTTTTGAAAAGACTGGTAATTGTTTCTGTTATGTTCTTCTTCTACTTGGTCACTTGTTTCTCTTAACTGAATATTACTTGTGAATCCTTCTGATTGTTTTTTGTAATTGTAATCTTGATTACTTTCTTGTTGATTTGTATACTTGGTATCAGGTACCCAATTATTTTGTAAATCTCTCATTGTGCGATAAAAATTGTTTGGCTGTTGTGGGGGTTTTATTTGTAAATTGTAATCTACTGGTTGTTTGACTTGTAAACCAGGATCAATGATTTGATTATTATCATAACCTATAAAAGGTTTTCCCAGAGGAGACATATGAATGGCTGCTACATCAGGTTTATGCTGTTGTAACAGGAGGTTTGATTTGATTTTCTTAAGGTTTTGATTGATAAGAATGTTTTGACTGCTGAATGGATTCATATTTGGATTCATAGCCTCTTGTATTGATATCGGTGGTTTATACAGAGACTGAAGCTTGTATCCCACGCCTCCTCCACTTATCTGTTTTCTGCTTTCACTGTCTCTGAAAAGGTACGAAGGTTTTGGTTTGGCATCGGGGTCTATCGGGCAACTGCAATTATTGTCTTCCTCTCCGAAGAGAATCCAGATTAAGAAAGCGTGTAGATCCTTAGGAAGAGTTATACAGCAATTTTGAGTATGTTGTTTTAATATATCTGCTGCACAGTTTGCTATGGCTAACACGTTGGCCTTCATTTTATCTTCATTTTGCGGCAAGAGGGTATTAATATTTTTGTCTCTTTTGCCGAGGCCCAACTCTTTGCTAATACAGGGCCCTGCTTCTGCCATTATACAGTCCATTACTTTTATCATATTTTCTAATTTCTTACAATTTGGCTCGTCCTCTTTATCAATGTCGACATCTTTAAATATCATTTCAGGTACGACTTTTTCCAGCTTTTCATCCGGTTTGCAGTTCTTTACTTTACTGGCAACAAATGGTTTTTCAAAGACTTCTTTGTGCTTTTTCCTTTGATGTTCCTCATTATAAACATTGGAACCTTGCATGTTATCTCTGAAGTTTCTCGAGTTATCACTGTAGTCCTCTGACAATTCTTTATCACCAGTGAATAGTTTGTCATTTTGTCTTTGCTGTGATTCATTATCCGTCTCTCTTTTCCCTAAAAATTTTGTTTCATTGGTGAAATCAAACAGTAACGGTGGGTGTTCCTTTGAATTTCTTAAATTTTCATCAACTTCATTTTGATTTGTTTCCTTCCTCTTAGCTAATTTATCATTTATAGTTTCATTTTTTGAAAACTTCTGTGTGTCTTTTGAATTTATTGCTTCACTTAAAACATTTCCGACTGTTTCGCTTAAGATATCACGTTCTCTAGATACATCTGAAAATAAAGTAGAAATGAGCAGTGTATATTTTTTATTTTCCTCATTTATACCATAGTTACAGAGTATGTGTTTGCGCTAAAAATCCTAATTATGAGTTTCAGATGTTTTTAAGACCTCCTGAGTGGTTTTTACTAAGTTGTTTGCCTGTATGTGTGTGTTTGTGGGTATGTATCTCTTATCATTGTATTTTCCAGTGTATTTATGCTAGAGAGTTGAAATTTGGTACGAAAATCAATAATTAGGGTTTATTTGTGCTATCTAGGAATCAATTTTATACAAAGTCATCAACTAGCAATAATGACTCCGCCAAAAAAGTTTGAAAATTCAGAAAACTTGTAAAAATGTTGCTATCTATTTGAAATCTAGCACACATGAAGTCAAATATTAAATCAACATACATGCCAAGTTTCATCTCATAATCAATGTTAGTTCACTTTTTATTATACAGTTAGTCTTTCTTTATTTATAATAAAGTAGAGTTTCCATGCACCAAGAGACCAACAAATAAACAAAGTGGCTGTCATTACTGCTTGAAAGACAAACAAGACAATGGCAGCTTAAAAATAATACAAATTAAAAAATTAATAAAATTGTATTTTTATTTTGTTTTCATTAGTAAACAAATATGAGAAATATGTCTTTTTGTTTGGCTCTGATGATGGTTTCTTGTTTGAACGAAAGCACTCAGATTTATTATAAATAAACCACACCAGGTTTTATTGTCTAATTTGCTTGTTATAGAACCGTTAAAGATTAATTTTTTAAACTTAGCGGATCTCTATGTGTATAGTGAAATGTATTTCATCGCATTGTATTACTTTTAGGGGGTAGTTCCCCCCTAAAGGCACCCTATGACATTTTACTTTGAATTTAGACTATACATTTTTAATGCATAATTCAATTCTATGACCATCACAACTAATTTGCTGTCTTATTTATTTTCAATCTGTAATAGTTTATATAATAGAAAAGTAAATGTACAATTATAATAATAATTATTATTTTTATAATTATATAATAGTTAAGAAATTCATTTTAATATCGACAATGTGTTTTTTATGTAAAATAAATGATGTTTTATGGTTGGACAATTTTCTCCATCAGAAATAGTTTGGGGTCTATAAAGGGGCAAATATCAGGCATGGGGTACCTCAGAATGTTTCTTATTACATCGGATTCGCTACACTCATTGTCCCTACTTCGGAATCGCATCCTGAGTCGCAGTGTGAGTTGCATAGGTGATCGCAGGTCGGTCACCCATCCAGGCACTGACCACGCTTGATTCTGCTTAACTTTTATGATGCAACAAAAATCATGGATATACTTGTGGTATTGAAACGGGACTTAGTGTACTTATTTATTATGTAAAGTATATACTTGCATAGAGATATTATTACTAGAGGGTCCTATTGGTTGAATTTTGAAACACTGACAAAATAACCTGACCACCTTCGCTTATAATGTAATCAAATAATCAGTACAAAAATTGCAATAAGTTATATAGTAGCACGTTAAAAATACAAATCAAAACACAAACAAGGTATAGGAAGCCCAAAACTATAGATTTATTATTGCCTTAACTCACTCTTGGAGGAGGTTTCAATGAGGTTACACAGAGCCCCAACGATGTTTCAGGCTTTTCAATGTTGAGATAGGCTATGTCCCCTCTAGTATATATCTCTATGTATACTTGTACCAATTAATTGGATACTTCAAATTAATTGGATTCTTTCGTGATATTTTACCATTTAAAAAAGTACATAAGTCATCTAATAAAATTGATCTAATGCTAATAATGAGATGAAACTTGGCGTATATGTTTGTCTTATACATGTCTGCATGTGTCCAAATCTCAAAATGATCATATCATTTTTCTGCATTTTTGCTGTGTCATTATTTTGGGTTGATGTCAATTATTTTCTAAATAGCACAACTACACCTACAGACTGATTTTTGTTACAAAGTATCAACTCTCTAGCATACATACACTGGAGCTACTACGATGATAAAAAACATATACATACAGAAAACTTTGTGAAAACCACTTAGGAGGCCTTAAAACACCTGAAACGGATGATTCCGGTGACATCCCGATTTTAATTATTTTTTGCAAACAATAATTTCCCTATATACCCACTGCAGAAATGAGTAAATAGCAAAAATGTAAATGGGCTCCAAAAAAAAATAAAAAAAAAGTTGAAAAATTAGATTCATTTTTTGTGTTTTGTAATCTCTGTGTAAAAATAAATGATTTTTGTACTTGTAAATTTGTCTCCAGTACCAATAGTTTTCCTCTTAGAAACTATTTTTTGGCACTATTTAGAGTTTGCCTCTTTCTAGAGAGCAAACTGTTAGTAATAGAAAAAAAGCAACAACCAAAATAGTAAATTAATTGGAAAAAAATTTTTAGATACAATTTGAAATTTCAAATTTAAGTGTTGTAGGGCTTAAATTTAGGCCCTTTTTTTAATAATTATCATTACTAATATTTTTGTACACTTATTTTGTTTTTATTTAATTTATCATTCAACCTTTTTCTCTTAAATTATTTAAAATTTATTATGTACATATATATTATGTACATACACACATACATATCTGTGTGTGAGTAATATTATAAAATTGCAAAAAATAAGTAAATAAAATAAATAAATAAAATCTATATTTGCATAAATACTAATACAAGTACCATGGCAAATCGTCAACAAGTACAAAAATTAGGAGTAACAGAAATTATATATAAAAGGCTGATACTATAAAAAGGCTCTTGTTTCAAGGCTTTTTTACAGCTTTTTTAAATGATCTATTGGGAGCTCTTAAATTTTTACATCTAATTGATTAAAGAGTTTAACCCCCGTTGGTATCGTAAGTACATTTTTGACACAACATAATTGACTAGTCGTTACAGCGAGCCATTTGGTTAACACTTCTAGTATGTATAATTACTGTATAGGTAGGTATTTGAGTATAGCTAGTGAGAGAGGTGGGGAGTAATATTCCCGAGTCTCTAGCACCCAATAATCGAGAGGGGCTCGTCTCTATACGATGTTTCATATCATAATAATATCAATATCACAGTCAATCAAACATCAAATTTGTGTTAGTTAAACTACCGAGTTTTGCAAAACATGAATAGTTATCATAATATAATTGTGCGAGAGACACCTAGGAAATGTAACAACCAAATGCAATGCTACATCTGGGAACTGTTCCATCATTCGACATTCGTCATCATTGATGGCTCGACATAATGTCATGTCCCACTCTGTTTCGTTACGTCTAACTCATCAGGGCGCCGACAGAGCCTGAACTCACTCTGACTTTCAATTAATTCCGTAGAATACAATGTGATGTATTTACCAGAGACGAGCAGTGCTCTCTTACCGCCATCATGCATGGCAAGCAAACATATATCATTGATATAAACATATATCAAACATATATCAATGATATAAGTACATTTTTATTTGTTGTATTATACCTATATCAATCACTATTGGTTTTGAATTTATTCAAGTTCTTTTTAATAAAAAGTACAGAATTAATAATTTGGTACGGGTACCTCGGAACTTTTCCTCATTATATTAGTTTCCCTACGCTCATCCTCCCTGCTTCGGACTCGCTTCGCTCGTCCTCAGAAATACAATTTGTTAAATATATACTAAAACATGTCTTCCGACTCGATTCGCTTGTCCTCAGATAGTAAATACATTTGTTTCATTCCCAGTGGTCACTTATCCATGCACTGAACACGCTAGATGCTGCTTAACTTTTATGATCTACCAAAAGTCATAGATATACTTGTTGTATTTTAACGAAACTTAGAACTCTTATTTATTACGTCAAGGGGTACTCTTGTACCAAAATCTTAACTCAATTAGATTATTTTCCCATTTTTTACAATTTTTTAAAAACTTATACAAATCATTTGATAAAAATTGAACTAATGCTGATAATGAGATGAAACTTGGCTCATATGTTAGTCTTATACATGGCTTCATGTGTGCCAAATTTTAATTAAATCACATAATTTTTTGTTTTATGATTTTTCTAAATTTTTGCTGTCATTATTGCGGGTTAATGACGTCAGAAAAAAAAATCCAAATAGCACAACTATAGCCGTAGACTGATTTTTCTACAGAATTTCAACTCTAGCATAAATATACACTGGGCACTATGATGATAATAGATACACGCACACATACACACAGATAACTTTGCAAAAACCACTTAAGAGGCCTTAAAAACGCCTGAACGCATAATTCCGTTTTCATCCCAGTTTTGGATTTTTTTGCAAACACAACACTTTTGCTATATACCTTCGGTATAAATGAGGAAAAGTTAAATGAAAAGATTTATGATAGTCATTATTGCCAGTCTATAAGTAAATTATACTACTAGAAGAAGGAAGGGGTATATAAGTTATTAGGTATATGATTAGGAACTATTAGGATAAATGTCATTTATTGAGGCAGAAGGCTCTCTGGAGAAACAAGTGGTGAAAGAAGTTAAAAGCTTGCAAAGTGTTGTCAAAGCTTGGAAGTATAGGATTGAGAAATATTTCAAGTTGATTAATACAGTAAGAAGAGTAATAAACTACATAGGCTTCCGCGGTTATTATCATGATGATTTTGGTCTTCTGGTGGTGACCGCGTCAATGTCGTTTCGCTTCCACTGTGGAGTCATCTTCAGGGATGTAGGACATCTTGGATAGAAACACAATGCTTACAAACTGAACTCATTGTGTTTCTATCCAGCATTTCTATTCAGCATTGCGTTTCTATCATGATGTCCTACATCCCTGAAGATGCCTCCCACAGTGGAAGCCAAACATCGGATTCTTCATCTACATTGACGCAGTCACCACTGGAAGACCTAAATCTTTAGCAAGGAGAGTGTTGAGAGAAGATGTATAATAATAATAATAATAATAATAATATAATAATAAATATTCTTTATTTGAAACTATTTAACATAGCAAATAACGTCAAATAAAAGCTTATTCTAAAAATAAAATTATTTAATTATTTATTTGTTTAAATTAATTTCTTAGAGGCTACATCAGTGAACTCTTTAATGCTGTAGCACGGGTTGCTGAGTAAATAATTCTTGATTTTGTTGCTGAATGCGTCCATGTTTAACCTTTTAGTCTCGTAAGACAGACAATTATTATATAATGTCAGGCCAATATAATTGTGTCCTGTTTGAGTCTTCAAAAGTCGATGTCTTTTTATACATAATTCCTCTCTTTTCTCGTTTCATAAGAATGGTGGTCCCTATTTTTATTGAATTTATTTTCATTTTGTTTAATATATTTCAAGCAATTGTAAACATATAAGTTGTGGAAAGTTAATATTTGATATTTCTTAAAAAGTGGTTTACAATGATCATACTTTCTTGCTCCAGCAATTATCCGTATTAATTTCTTTTGCTTGAGTAATATCTCGGTAGTGGCTGCATGTCCCCAGAGGATGATCCCATAACTCATTACGCTTTCAAATAGAGCGTGGTAGGCTGACTTCAGGTAAGTATCTTCTAAGTATTTTTTTAGAGTTCTGATGACATAGATTTTTGATGCTAACTTCTTACTTAGAGTTTTAATATGACTTTTCCAGCTGAGTTTGTTATCAATAATGAAGCCAAGAAACTTAATTTCTGAATATGGTTCCTCAGTGCGGAGTGAGAAAGTCATAAATTGGGTTTTCTCCTCATTAAGAGAGAATCCATTTATCTCAAACCAATGTTTGGCTGATTTTAACTCTGAAGCTAGAGAAATAGCAGCATTTTCTTTAATTTTATGCTGAGTCATAAAATTAGCATCATCAGCATAAATCACTTTTTTAGTTTTACTGCAATTTGATTTTTCACATATTGGTTCATTAACAATATTAGCTTACTAATATCACTAATATTTTCTTCTTTTCTTTTCCAGGTATGCAGGGAGGTCATTCAAGTCCACTATGAAGAGGATAGGACCAGAATGGGAGCCTTGAGTTACTCCTGTCGCCAGTGGTTGCAGCTGTGATACTTTATCCTTTATCCTGACTCTTTGCTTTCTCCCGCTGAGATAGCTCTCTAAAATTGACCCAGCCGTGTCTTTTACGTTGTAATAATTAGTTTTAGATGTTAAGATTTCAGGTGAAGCAAGGTCGAAAGCTTTACGTAGATCACAGCATGCAAGCATGGTTATTTCCTTGTTTTCAAATCCTTCAGAGATGAACTCCACTGCTGAAAGGACAGCATCAACGGTTGATTTTTTATCTCTGTAGCCATACTGTGAATTATCAAATATACTATTTTTTTCAAAATGTGTTTTTAATTCTTTATTTATCACTATTTCTAGTATTTTTGAGATTGCTGGTATTATAGAAACTGGTCTATAGCTGTTTGCCTGTGTAGGATCTCCCTTTTTGAAGATAGGCACAACACTGTGACCTTGAAAGCATCCGGATAAACACCTTTCTCAAGCACCTATTTATTATATATACAAGCGGTTCTAAGATATAATGACAAACCTGTTTTAATAAAACTACAGAGAAACCATAGTTATCTCTACTTCGAGAGTTTGACATATTACTTATTATTTTTAGTATGTCCGCTCCGGTGATTCCTTCTACTCCGAACCTTTGTAGTTCATTTTGTGTACTAGTGGCTGAACTCACTGCTTCCATAGCTTCTTCCTTATTCACTGATAATGTTTTTGCCAACTCAGTCACAGATTCTGTAAAGAAAGTATTCATCTCGTCTGGTTCTAAAATGACTTTTGAACTAGCTTTTTTTCCTTGGATTTTATTTATTAACTTCCAAGACTCACAGGAAGTTTCTTCGAGAATCTAAGGCAATCAGAGTAAAATTCTTTTTTAGCAATTTTTAGTGCATTCCTGTACTTCTTCTTAGTTAACTGGTAGATATTATTTATTGCCTCTCCATAACCTTGTTTTAAATCAAATAATCTTTCCAGCTTGTCTTTCATTTCTTTGAGTTGTGGAGTAAACCATGCTTTATGTGAAGTTTTGATAGGGGTGACTTTCTTTACAGGAAAAGAGTAATCATGTAATGACTTTAATAAGGACATGAAATAAGTTACCTGTTCATTTATATCTCCATTAAGAAACAGTTGTTCCCAGTCTATCATAGATAACGAACATTTAAACGTCTCTATACCTGTCTCTGTATGTGGTTGAAAGTATAAAGTTTCTGTAGCCTTGTTTTTCTTCAAACTACAGTATTCCACCAGTATGTCTCTATGATCTGCTAAACTGCTCATTAGCTGATAGCTGATTTCTTCACAATTTGTAAAGACATTGTCTAAACAGTTCTTTTCTCGCGTTGGTTGGTCTACTAGTTTACGTAAATTAAATTCTGTTAATAGATTCAACAACTTAATAACATCACTACTTTCCTTTAATAAGAAATTATAATTATAGTCTCCGCACAATATAATGCTTTTCTCTTTCTTGCAAACCTTTGCCAGTGCACTTGTTAATATCTCAAGGTATTGATCTCTATCTCCTTTGTCAGAGCGATAGTTAGCCAAGACAATTGTGTTGTGCCCTACAATCTCCACTCCGGTCAGTTCACAGTCCAATTCCACAGATGGTAAATCAGAAATGTGTTTAACTTCTAAATTTTCTTTAATATAGATTGCAGTTCCTCCGTGTTGAAAATTACTTCGGCAAAAGCATCCTCCAAGTTTATAGCCTGGGAAGTTAATGGTTTTAATTTCGGCTTCTACGAGCCAGTGTTCAACTATCAACAGTATGTCTATATTATATTCGTTTAAAATAACTTCAACTTCTTCCACTTTGTTTCTCAAACATTGTGCATTGGCATAATACAAAGTTAGTTTTCGATCACTTTTATTAATATTCTTTGTTGATCTTCGTTCTTTTTCTATTTTATCCTCACCGTCGAGGCTTTCCTCTGAAAAAACTTATATGGTTTTATAACCAGTCCTTTCGGCCAGAAAGTTGTATTTACAAATCGTGTTAAATTGATCTTCTACTACTGTCAGTTGGAATGCTGAATGATCCTTAGATCTTATCTCCATTTTACGTATTTCCACTTTTTCATTAAAACGACAGTTTTTTAAGTAGCTTAGTATGTCCTGTTCAGTGGTATCACAGTCAAATCTCGACACAAATAACGACCTCTTCTTCTTAGCTATTTTAAGAATCGTTCTCTTTCCTCCTTGGTTAATCAGACCCGCATTTAGTTCACTACCGCCTTCTTTTTTGTTCCCATCAGAATCTCCATTATCGTTTGCTTCATTTTTACAGTCTAAAATACTATTCGTTCCTGAATTTCCGTCATTGTCTTCATTGTTTTTTTTTATTACCATCTTCCTCTTTTTCGCCACTGTTTTCTTTTTTATTTCTTTTACTATGTTGGGAAGTTGGAATAGATTGAGTGTCTATTTGTTGGTTGAACTGTCTGTTTTGGCTCCAAAATTACTGTTATCATTGTTATCTTTAGCATTATTAGCTAAATCGTCTTCTTTTAAGTTATTAAAATCTGTTTTTTCTTCAGTTCTGATGTTACTGTTTTTGTCAAATCCGTCGAAAAGACGTTTCTCAATATTCTCAAATCTTTGTGTAAAGTGTTTTTGTATTTCTGTTATGGTCTTTAGCTGTCCTACCACGGTGGATGATATGGCTATGCACGAACATGAATGACCGTCATTTACGTTCATTTGAGTTTTTTTGCTAAATATTAAATTTATCTCTTCCTTCTTTTCGAAGAAATTGTTTCTACATTCTATGCAGAGAAAAACCATGGCTCTCTCGTTCAGTTCAAGGCACCGTCTTTCCGTTGTTCCGTGTGTTGGTTTTAAGCACTCAATATGAAAATTTTTTGCGCACATATCACATTCAATATATTTCTTATCGCGACCTAGGACAAAGTTACAACTTTCACACTTTTTTTTGAATTATTTTAGTGATTTAAAAATAAAGATAAATTAAAAAGATTTGGGAGCTTGACGTTCATTTCTTATCACTCTTATCACTGTATATAGATATTTAGAGCTATGTAATGAGATCTTAAAAGTCAGATAAATCACTACGTATTAGAATATTACTAAATATTACCATAAGCCCCCAAAAGGAGGTTTATGGTTCAACCTGTATAACTTATATATACATATATATAACCAAAATAATATAAATATTACAATAAATTCACTTTTATTTGTGTTATATTTATACTAATGATTGTTTTATTACTTTTTGTATTTATAATTAAAAAAAAATATTTGTATAAGTCATTATAATGGATGATTAAAATATCTACCTACTAACTCTTTGGCTTTTGCCACCGTTAAATCTTGCTGGGTTTTATCTACTTCTGTGCTAGCCACCTTTTCCTGTAAACATAAATTATAATGTTTGTGCTCTCAGTAGCATAGTATGATTTTTTTTTAAATTTATTTTGGCTCCAATTTATTTGTTGGCTCCAATTTTTTGTTTCTTGTCTGTTTTTATGATGTGAGAAGAGATATTGGAGCTTATTTGCATATTTGGCAACTTATATATATTTACTTTTTTGAGGCTTAAATAGTTTACACATTTTTATCTAAAATCACTTTCTTACCCTGTTATCTTTAGATATGGTACCTTGGTACCTTTGGTGGTTTAGTCTACTATTTATTTTTATTGGAATTTAAGCAAGACGTATTGACAAAGAAACATCTGACAAAGAGCATGCTCTGTACATACACTTATTTCACAACATAGCAATCCCACAATACCCCATCACATAATACAACCATCCCACAATACCCCATTACACAATACAACCATCCCATTCTACAATACATCAAACACACAATCCACCATCTTACAATAGACTCATCCCACATTACACCCACTTACAATAGACTCATCCACAACAGACCCATCCCACAATACATCCATCCCACAATATATCTATCCTACAACAACTTGTAAAAACCTCTAATGGTACCTAAACTGAATCACATCTCCAAGTCTTTTCCTTCAACTATTAATAATGTTGATAGTCCAAGAACGGGATAGTAAAAAATTAATTATTGTGGTCACATTTCGGTCAAGCTGGCCATAATCGAGAAAACACAAAATCCACCCTGTTGCAAATATAGGGTTTTAAATAATTAAAAATTAAATAAGGCATGTTAATAGCTAATAATATGGAAATTTCCTAACTAACAAGACTTAAAAAACCATTTTTTTTTATTTCTTGTTAGCTAGGTTTTTAATATGCCTTATTTAATTTTTAATTATTTTTTGATTAAACCCTATATTTGCAACAGGATGGATTTTGTGTTTTCTTGATTATGGCCAGCTTGACCGAAACGTCGTCACAATAATTAATTTTTTATTATCCTGTTCTTGGACTATAAACATTTGAAATAAGTTAAAAGGGATACAGTACAACATCTTGTTCAACCATTAATGAAAAACTACCTGATGTGAAGCAGGACAGTATGCTGGCAGAATCACTCCAATAAGCAAAGTAATGAGGCAAATGTATTGAGATTTTTTCATAACACAACTCTCTCCTTTCTGATCATCTGTAAAATCAATTTGAATAAGGGGGGATATGTCTCGGAATACAACAAGGATCTTGAATAAAGGGAATGACGCATTAAGAAACATTTCTGACCCATGGAAGTTGTATGAGTTGAACTAAAAAAGTTTGAAAAACTTTTTTTTACGATTAGTTCATGAATTTTGTAATACCGAACATGACAATGGCGAACCATTTTTATTATGTTAAAATATTAAGGAACAAAGAGAAAAACTAATTTATTATTTTCAATAAATGCATCTGTCATAACCAATACTTTCTCCCTTGAAAGTAATAAATGCTTTTTTACCTCCTAAAATCTAGTCATTATATTTTACATTATACACAACCAAATGTATTTTGTAACTTGCTATAAAAATATGACAACTTTCTGGCATTAATTGTATGCACTTAGACTTTACAACTTACGAAAGGCAGGGTCTTTAGTGTCATGATTTCATTGAGTCCTGCATTTCATTATATCTTATGGTATGCTGTACTTATCAGGCTGATAGTTCACTATTCATTATTGTTTTTATGTCATATTTATGTGACATTTATTGACACATCAAAGCATTTATAGTCTACTCCAGAGACTATACAGCAGAGACTATAGATACTTTAACAGTAAGATTGTCAACTCAATGGTGGCAAATTGGATTCTGATCGATGCTAGTGCAGCAGCAGACCTACTTTTTAACTGAGTGTGCGTGGCTTAATTTTCCACTTTTTGCCTAGATTCTATTTGAAATTAGCTTTTTATACTGTCTAGTCATACTTCTAACTAGCAGAAGTGCTTTGCGCAGTCTTTGTCGTCTTTAAACTTCCACAGAACCCTTTGATAGCAAATAAGTTTGCAATTTATGTAATAATTTAGTTGATTTAATCAGATGAACATTATAGTACGACACACGGCTAAAATCAATTGACACCCCGCCAAAATCTCAATGCTTTCAACCCTCATTTTTAAATAAAAAAATCCCTTCTTTATAGTAACAAAAAAAATTCCCTACTCTGGCAACACTGAAAGTCAGGTTATGTTTTGAATTTTATGATTTGTTAGCGAATTTTCATTATGAAAATGACGCTTATGAGGTTGTTCGGATGGCGGAAGTTGAGGGTGGGAGTGAGCGGAATCGGTTCGTATTGGCTTCCTGATAATAAAAATATATGTCCCAAAAAAGTTTATATATATATGTATATATATATATATATATACATATATATGTATATATATATATAGTATGTAAGAGTTCTACCCTTTCGTATGGCGAACGATAACTCTCGAAGGCGTTCTCAAATTAAAACGAAACTTTGCAAATCGCGAGATGTTGAGGAGGTTACGAGGCCTATTGTTTATAAAAACATTATGACGTCATCAACCAAAGTTATGACGTCATGAAAAAAAAAATTTTTTGAAACTTGAAATGGCTTTAAAATAAGATATTCGTATTTAGGTAGACGGCTAGCTGATCGATTAAGACTAATTTCAGTTCAATCGAACCATCACAAATGGCGCAAACTGTATACATATATATATAATCTTGTATATATGTATACGTCTAGGACAAAGACTCGTACGATATCTGTTGGGTTCAGTAGTGTTAGAGGGTGGGGATATAGTATAAAAGAGGGGCCTCTACCTCTTGCTCCATCCTGGTAAGCCTACTGTCTCAGAGAGACATGACAAAAATGGCTTCCACTGATCACGCCAAGCTAAGCAGGCCTGTAAAGAGGAAGAAGCCAGAGGTAGTCTTTATATGGTCGAAGTCTTCTAAAACGATTGCGACAGGTTTCAGCTCAATCGGACAATCCTAAGTGACGAAAACGGTATTTTAGCGAATTTCATAATGAAAATGACGCTTATGAGGTGTTCGGATGACGGAAGTTGAGGGTGGGAGTGAGCGGAATCGGTTCCTATTGGCTTCCTGATATCAAAAAAATATGTCCGAAAAAAGATATATATATATATATATATATATATATATATATATATAATATATTATATTATTATATATATGTATGTAGAGTTTCTACCCTTTCGTATGGCGAACGATAACTCTCGAAGGCGTTCTCAAATTGAAACGAAACTTCGCAAATCGCGAGATGTTGAGGAGGTTACGAGGCCTATTGTTTATAAAAACATTATGACGTCATCAATCAAAGTTATGACGTCATGAAAAAAATTTTTTTTTTGAAACTTGAAATGGCTTTAAAACAAGGTATTTCGTGTTTAGGTAGACAGCTAGCTGAATCGATTAAGACCAATTTCAGCTGAATCGAACCATCACAAATGACGCAAATGGTATACATATATATATAATCTTGTATATATGTATACGTCTAGGTCAAACACTCGTACGATATATCTTGGGTTCAGTAGTGTTAGAGGTTGGGGATATAGTAAAAAGGGGGGCTCTACCTCTTGCTCCATCCTGGTAAGCCAACTGTCCCAGAGAGACAGGACAAAATGGCTTCCACTGATCCACGCCTGGCTAAGCAGGCCTGTAAAGAGGAAGAACCTCGAGGTAGTCTTTATATGGTCGAAGTCATTCTAAAACGATTGCGACCGGTTTCAGCTCAATCAGACAATCCTAAGCATAGATAAACAATATTAACATAGATGGTTCACTCCCGAGTGTAGTAGGAACACTCATTGACAAGTTTGTGTTTATGATTTAAGTTGGAGGCCTCACACTAGAGTCTTGAATAGCGCTAGTAGTAAAAATATATTTGCTCTATTCCTACTAGATTGTGCTGTAGTATTTTTTTAAAAACAAACAGTGCCAATCGTTTAGTAAAAATAAAAAAGTAAACAAAGATCTATGTATGCTGTAGTATTCGCGATGTATATTTTGTTTAATAAAACTTGGGGGCCTCATCACGCGAAGCAGCACCATCGTTTTCTTAAAAAAATAACAATAATTCATTTTTAGTTTTTTAGACTTAACATTTAAATTTGCTATCTGAGTATAAATCTCGGGTTGGCGCAAACGGATAAGTAAAGGAAACAAACAAAATTGAAACTCTGACATTAGAGGTTCAAATCCAAGGAGGGACGACAGAATGGGTGAAGTAAGAGTGAGAAATTAATTTTTTTCACTTTTTACCCAATTTATACGAAATTCTTATAGAGCTTTCTTGGGATCACTCATCCATCGACTTCTCATGATTCTAGCGCTGAAAAGCGGATGGAAAGACTTGATTACCCTCAACAGCTCGTTGTTTGGTTGAATAAAAAATAATAAATAAAATGTCAGAAATAAAAATATGTGACAGTTTCACGCTGTCACCACTAGACTGTACTACTTGAGCCTCCTGCATCATCAACTATTTTTTTTTAAATCTTTAGTGAGCCATCTATTTAATATTGTTATCTATGATTCCTAAGTGACGGAAACGGTATTTTTATTTAAAAATAAATCATGAATATATTTTTGTTTATAATGCTTGTTAGTTTTAATATTATAGCATACTATTAATAATAAAAGTATTAATAAAATCTTAATTAGTAAATCAAAATTTGTGAGAAAGCCTCTCAGGCCCGCGAGCGGGCTGTGTGGAGAGGCTGTGAAAAATTCGCTAGGTACATGGCAAAATGCCATGTAACAAGACAATAATGAAACACACATCATACAAACAACAACAATGTGGCCGCGAAGCGGCCACAGGGAGGCCCCCAGGCCGCGAAGCGGCCCGGTGGGCCGACGCCGCGGAGCGGACGAGGCGCGAGCGCCGAGTCGCGTAGCGGCTACGGGCGAAGGCCCGTATTTTTATTTGATATCGTATTTTTTTATTTTTAAAAATTTATTTATTTACTTTTAAGTAGGAATATCGTTGTATCTTATAAATTTACCTAAGTGTGGCATTAAATTTGTTCGGAAGTATGAATTAAGTGAAGTTAAAGTTTTTGATTACGTAATGCAATGGATCATAAATAGTTCTATGATAAAAGTTTGACGATTTTAATAAATCGTCAGCTATAATTACTTTTTCTAAAATAAACTGCTTTTTGTGTCATGTTTGTATAATTGAATGCGTAATTGTTTCATATTATAAAAATAATATGACACAATATGCATTCATGACTTAAAAAAGTCAAAGACTGTCATCTATTGAAAGACATTGGCATTTTCGAAAAAAATGCTGTCTTTTGGTTGGACAGACCCAAACCCTGCGCTGTACTCTAATAGCAAGAAATGCTTGAAGAATACATCAATGTCCATGCGTCAAATATAGGCACTCAGATCATATTAAACTCCGCAATAATTGGATGAATTAAACAGATTGGAATGGAACGAAACGAACTCGAACAGATAAATATGTACAATGAGGGAAATAAAAGTGACGCGAGGTTTCAAATATTTACAACCAGTGTTGCCTTTTTTATGATTTTATTTACGAAAAGTATTTTTTTACGAGGTTGGCATAAAGTGGAGGGGGAAAGAGCGGGTTCGTCTGAACCAATAGAATTCTTTCCCTCACAGATTTTTGGCGGGGTGTCAATTGATTTTAGCCGTGTGTCGTATTATAGTGGCTAAATTATCCACGTGCTAGAAGATAGATTTTGGATGAAACAAAGCAGTTTTATGCTTTTTAATTTAGTCGCAACATTTGATTACTTGATTATATCCATTAAATTATTAAATAATTGTATGAAATGTAAACTTACCAGCTATGAGTAGCGTTATGTTGAAGTTTGAAAAACTTTTTTTACGTTTGTTCATGAATTTTGTAATACAAAAAATGGACAATGGCGAACCATTTTTATTATGTTAAAATATTATGGAACAAAAAGAAAACTAATTTTATTATTTCAATAAATGCAGCTGTCATAACCAATAGTTGCCATGGTTTACATAAAATCTAAAGTTTAAAAATATATCAGTAATTTTTGGGAAGCTTTCAGAGTTAGTTCATGAGCAGTCCACACAGGTTCGCCGCAGCGCTGATTTCTGGCAGCTTGTGATAATCGAATCCAAACTTGTCCTCATTTAAGTTAACCCCCCCTGTTCCATAGACTATATAGATACTTTAAGACTGCTGAGATTCTATCGATGCTAGCATGGTGGCAAACATACCTTTAAACCTCCTGGAATTCAGATAGGTTGGATTAATTTGACCAGCTATGGTTTAATATTACTGACCAAACAGCGCGTTACATGATATAAATATTAAAGACGGTATCAAAATTGAGAGGAGTAAAGTTAATTGTTAAGTCTTGAAATTGAAACTAGGGGACACCTAAACCATAGAATTACTGACTTTTCATTGTCAATGCATGCATCTGGGCTTGATGCTTAAAAATTACGAAGGACAACATTGTTCAACCAATGTAGAGTAATTAAAAATGGAGGGGGAGTGGGATTGATAAATTTTGGTATCAGGAACACAAACAGATCGATCCACCTTCTCCCTTCCACTTCTGTCATCCGAACCAGCTCGTAAATGTAATTTTCATTATGAAAATTTGCTAAATGGTTGATAAAAAAAATGAATTTTATTCTTACATTCAAGTAACTTTTGAGCATTTGAACTGTCACGAAATTGTAAACAATTAAATAATTAATGAAGACTTCATTAATTATTTAATTTGATTAATATTCAACAGGTTAGAGTTCCTTGTAAGTAATAATTTCAACTGTTTTACAGGTGGGGGTAGTTTAAGTTTCAACAATAAAGCCAACATAGAGTCATGGCGATGTTACGCAACTCTACGAGGCCACCACGGTGATGTGTTAGACATAGCTTGGTCGCCACATGATCTCTGGCTTGCTACTTCATCTATAGATAATTCTATTATTGTTTGGAGAGTTGATACCAATCCACCTAGTGAGTATATCTTGTTTATTTTACTTTATTTTCCATTATTTCATTCTCAACATTAACACTCAGCATAAAACTTTGGCATGACTGGCATAAAACTTGGGCATGACTGGCATAAAAGTTAATTAGTAGATTATGTTAGGTTGCTTTATTACTATAAAAAATAATTTGAGTTTAAGAAATGGACAAGGGAGCAGCCTTATTTTCTCTATAGCAGTTGGGAGCGCCTCTTATTTCTCTAGGCCACAGCTCTTGTTTTCTCTACTAGGCCAATATTTGTTTGGGAGCAGCCTCTTATTTTCTCTACTAGGCCAATATTTGTTTGGGAGCAGCCTCTTGTTTTCTCTACTAGGCCAATATTTGTTTGGGAGCAGCCTCTTATTTTCTCTACTAGGTCAATACTTGAAGGAGGTTTTTAAACTAATGTCAATTTTTAGTCCGAATAAGCACAAGTTCTCATGTGTTTTTAGTTTGATTGCTTAAAAAATATAAATTTCACCTATTACTTACTTAATTGAAACTTAAATCCAACAACTCAATTGAATTGATGTCCTATTAATTGTCTATTTAATGGATATGTCTTTCTGTTGCAAAACCAAAGAGACTAATACTTAAAGGGAGTACTTAGGCAGTGTTACTGATATTTTCAATTTATATCTTTATTTAGATTTTCTATATTTATATTGTTTTGTTTTGAATATGGTGTTAAGTTCTAAATTAAATTAAATGATATAGTGAATACATTAGTATTCTGTTGAGTTCTAATTAAGACTTTTATGTATATTGTGATGCTACATTTTGCTATTTTGTGAATCTGGAATAATTAACATGCAGAATAACACAGTGATAAGAGGTCTAGAGGTGAAACAGTTTCCAGTGGGTACCATGACGGTACTTACTCCTACCATAGTATCCCTAAAGAGAGATTAGATACTCCCCACTCCTCTAAAACACCTATCAGAGCACATAATTATCCCACCCATCAAACGGCGGACATTTTTCAATGGTGTCTCATTAAATCACTACATGCAACAAAAATATTAAAAGAATACATGCGATGATGATAATTTAGACTTTATTTTAATTTTATTTTACTTAATTTAAGACAAAATAGTAGAAAAATAATGTTATATTTAAATGAAAAGTAATTCTTAGGATAAATGAAAAAACGACCTCACCGATGTACAGTTATGTACCAAACTACCCAGAGAATGATAAGAGCTGTTGTATCCTCTCTCTAAGTATTAGTCTCTTTGAGAACTACATAGGGCGAGAGTCTATACATTAATAGTCTTTGAATTTTGCAAAAAAAGGAATGTTAGGCTGACTAACTTTCCAGCCTAGGCTGATCTACTAAGCCAAATTTTACTAAGCAACACATTCTTAACAGTGTATTTCACGTTCATTTTCAAAGCTTTTAAGTTTGTTGGTAAGCATCTTAAAAGTTGATTACTATAGTGGTGTTCTATCAGTTAATACATATGGGTAGAGGTCTGTAGAGGTCGCATGTAGAGGTCGGCCATGTAGAGGTCCCCATGTAGAGGTCGGCATATTGGGCCAATTTCCTTTGATATGCCCTTAATTGCTCAGCAATCTATTTCTTGCTTGAGTTTCTGTTTCATGCTTTGTTACTTGAGCCGTAGCATTACTACTTGTAACTGGAGTTAATAAATCTTTGTTTACTTTTGTTTAAAGGTATTTTAGTTGTTCTCCGAGGTCACACAGGCTTAGTTAAAGGAGTGTCGTGGGATCCCGTTGGTAAATATTTAGGCTCTCAGTCAGATGATAAGAGCGTTAGAATATGGAGGACATCCGATTGGAGTGAAGAAAAATGTATAGAGCAACCGTTTGCTAAGGTGACTCTTTATATTAAACTGGGAGGGATGACTGTATCTTGGAAACCTAGGGTGTATTCGTGAGGTCTGGTCGTTTAGAACAAAAGGGATTTTTGTGCAGCACAGATCAGGTTTAGAGGGCATTGCTAAGAGTAGAGCCTTAAAAGCTTGCTAAGTGGAGGCGCTGATAAAAAATTAACGTACGTGGAGCTCAATTTGTTTGCTTACTTCTCCTCTCTCTCTGTTTTAATGAAACCTGCCTTTGAACTGGTTGCAGAGTGTGAGGTCTTTACCTCAGTTCCCAGGCTAAGCTGGTATCATGACGCTATTCAAAACATTATACACTGAAAGTTAATTTGAAGTGTAAGAAATTTATCCGGGTGGGTTACAAGAATGACTAATATTCTTGAACAAGAGGTTACAGGCATTATTATTGACTGGTGGCAGGGCCAATAAATTAAAACTAAACGATGACAAGACTGAGCGCACTTACTACGACATGCACTCCAAGAACTTATACTCATTTAAATTTGTAGGAATCAATATTGATAACAAATTGAGTTGGGAACCTCATTTAAACTCGTTAAGTAAAAAACTGTCACCAGGTATTTATATGTTGAGACGCGCATCCTGTGAACTTTCCCTAGAGTCATTGAAATCAATTTACTTTGCATATTTTCATTGCCATATGTCTTATGGAACTCTAGTGTGGTGCAACGCAATAATTGCGAATAATATTCTGGTTCTGCAAAAAAAGGCTCTGAAAGTAATTTACAAATTGTCTCAGCGGGAGTCGTGTAAAAGTGTTTTTGAAACTGGCAGGGTTTTAAGTTTGTATTCCCTGGCATGTTACCAGTACTTAATTTACATTCATGATATAAAAAATAGTTTTGAAAAACATGAAAATATTCATAATTACCAATCTCGAAAGAAGGCTAAACTCACAACTAAAAGACTTGGACTCTACAAGACAGAGAGACATCATATTCAAGAGATTGGTATCCACTTATACAATCACTTACCAATCACAATCACTAAACTTGAAAACAAATCTTTCCGATCTGTAGTCAAAGCATTGCTCCTCAAAAATCCTTTGTACCATTTAAAAGATTTTTTCAAAATTAAATTTTAAATTTATTATCCTAACTAAATAACTAAAAAGATGAATTATAAATGTTATTTAGAAATTGAAGCGTTATTTAGTTTTGACATGTTTTATTTATTAAAATGTATTTACACTTTTTTTTAATTTAAGATAAATTTGCTTTTATATTTGACATTATGATGTGATATATCATAAAATAAATTTATTTATTTATGACTGGGTGTCAGCCAAGTACCATTTATCCGAAATGATGTTCCATGGGGCTTTGATGTTTGCAACCCTTAGCATTATTGATTATTGTTGAGGAGGAGGTATATCTTCTTAGTTGGAATACCATTCTTAATTTCCTTAGTAAATCAAAGAAACTGATGGTGCATGTGGGGGAATAGGCTAGAAGGGCTTAACTTAGGGTCTGTTTACTTGGTATATCCCCCCATCTTTGACCTTAGAATTCCATCCTAAAGAAATTAATTGACACCTTGTCCTCTGTGGTCAGTTGGCATGAAACCAGGAGATAATATTCCTTATTCTATATCTTTTATCCTTTTGTATCTCTCATTGTTGACTATTTTAATTTGATTATTGTTTACAGTGTAGTGGAACAACAATGGTACTAAGGTTATCATGGTCTCCTGATGGACAGTACCTTGTTACGGCTCATGCCATGAATGGCAAAGTACCTATTGCTCAAATAATAGAAAGAGATGGTTGGACGTATGATAAGGACTTTGTTGGCCATCAAATGGCCATAACTTGTGTTGTAAGTTATTTTAATCTTTTTGTTAATAATAAATAATTGATAAGATAAGATGAAGATAAACCCATTATGTTTTTATATGGTAAAATAAAACTGCACAAATAAAATGTAAAAAAAAAACATCACCAAGATAATACGGGTAAAATAACCTGATTTGTTTACATAGTTTTTTCCTGCTCCTTTCTTGCAGGGATTTTTTTTCTTTAGAATCGGCGGTGCCTAAACTGACCTCTCAAGATTTTTTAAGTTGTCGATAGACTGTAGTTATTATTAATAAATATGGTGTGACTTGGATGTTTGATTAACATATGCTCATTGTATGTTGCAGAGGTTCAGTCGTTACATAATGGAACAGGAGAGGGTTGGTAAGCTGAGTCGAGCCTGTGTCTGTGCTCTAGGTTCTCGAGATCGCTCCGTCTCCGTGTGGATAACGAGTTTCAATCGCCCCGTCGTCGTTATGCAGAGTTTGTTTAATAGTCCTATACTAGATCTGGCTTGGGGGCCTGGAGGTTTGGGTCTGATGGCATGCTCCGGAGATGGCAGTGTTGCCTATATGGAGTTCACAACAGAAGAACTCGGCAAACCTATTGGGCAAACGGAAAAGGTAAGTTTTATTTCGATTGACGTAAGATCTTGACTAAAGAGTCAGCGTAGCTCCCTGGGTGAAGTGCCTGCCAAGAGAATTGAAATTAGTTTAAAAGATATGCTTCTCTGGTGTTTGTAGTAGGGTGGCTATTGTAGTAGTGTAGTGGCTAAGTCTGTGAGTAATGTCTGAGAAAGTAGTTCCTGAACCAATATTTTGGGTTCAGAATGATTTTTATCATGTTTAATCCCTATGAAATGAGTACTGTTTTCAAGATAACATTTTATTAGTTCCCATGCTGTACCCTTCATACCTAACCTGAATACCTAACTAAATATAAAATAAATAAATAAATAAATAGTTTATTTAAAAATAATTAACAGAGAAATACACAATACAATCATACAAAAGGCTCTAAAAGTCTTAATACATCTACAATATTATTTGTTTATAATTAAGCTCTTGCTAGCCACATAAGCTTAAGGCTTGTGTGTGGCTTATATAATAATATATTTATAATAAAAATAATAATTAAAAAGTTTCTTTTTGTGGACTTATAAAAAAATATATAAATAAAAACAGGTTAATTACACAAAAGTCCTTTATTGTTTAATATAGAATAACTAAGCTTTCGACTAAAAATAATATGATTAATAAAAATAATAATATGATAATAGCGTTATTCAGGGCTTTAGGATGTGTTCAGTGTTGTTGGAATTTGTTTTTGTTTAATGCAGAGTAAAACTGTTTTTTTGAGTTTGATACTGGCCCCTTCACTTAAAAATTTTTAGACTAGTTAAATGCATGGAAATTAATTCATTTGTTGATTTTTTCATTATTTAATGATGCTCAGGGGTTTTGATGAGAGAAAAACGGGCGGAGGAAAGAGTAGGGGATTCATTTAATTAATTATTCATGGTTATTTTCAGGATCAATTATTTGAGAAGCTGTATGGTAAATCTTCTGTTTATGAAGTGGAATCAAATTGCGCTGTTTTGGAAAACCCTGACTTGTTATCTGTGAAGCTGGAGCCTCAGCTGCAAACACCACCCCGACAAAACCAGCCCCACAACTCCAATCACAATTCATTCAAAACATCCCCTGTTAATGTATTTAATCAAAATAGTTGTAAGTTAATCTACTCACATAAGCTGTATTTTATGATTTGTTTTCATAAGAGAGAACCTCTAATAACCAATACTGTTAGTGATAGTAATTATGGAGAGGTGATAGACCATTTAGCAAGTAGGCACTTTGTTGGGCCTTTTTGCTAACTCCCTTAGATAGAAGATAATGTTCCTCCTTATGAGTCCTAGTGGAGGCATTTTTGCATCAAACCTTCAGAAGAGCCATGACTGTACTCTAAGTTTTTATAGCTTTCACTAGAAACAACACGAGTCCCACTGCTAGACCAGCCTTTTCTGCTCTCTAAACCATAAGCAGAAGCATATATATATATATTATATAATATATATATATATATATATATATATATTTGTATATATTAACTACTATTTAGGGCTCTAAATTTTACCTTAACCCAGGTTCATTTAGGGTTAGGGATCTTTTACGATACCTGACATCGGACAGGTTTGGAACCATCAGCATACTGTCCTTTGAAGGACAGCACGTGAAAGGATTTCCAACCCTCGCATAAAAATACCGGAGACCCTGACTGAGATTGAACCGGGACTGTCTGGGTGGTAGGCAAAGGTGCTAACCATTTCACTAAGACCCTTACCTTTAGGGTGTTCATACTGTAGGGAATTCAAAGGAAAACAAGCCTATGAGGTGAGTTTGTGGAAGGGAAAGGTATTTTTTCTGAAAGGGTGGGTGGCTCATTGATGAAGAATTAATGGATGAATGAATGTATATGTATTTTAGGTGTGAGTGTGTGTCTTTGTGGTATTTTACAAAAACAGACTTTGTAATCACCCTGAACCCGATTGTTTATGAAGTTTGTGTTGTCATTAACCCACAATAATGACTCGGCATAAATTACAAAAATTAAAAAACCTCAAAAAGTGATCTGATCTGGTTAACATTTTATACACATATGTGCGTTATACTCATGTATAAAGTTATATTTAGCTATAAGCATTAGTTCTAGTTTCATAATTAGAAATACTACTATGTAAAATAAAGATTTCTGACTTATACATTTGGAGATTTGCTTATATCGTGGTAGTATGGCACTTATATAAACTAGTAATATGACTAACTGAAAAGACAACAAGCATGCGGCCCTGGTGCTGACGTCGTGTACCACCTGAGCGGCTGAAAGTCTCTTTTTATATTCTCATTTGTTTGTTATTGCTGTATTGTTTTACTAACCAGTGTCAATATGGTTGAAGGTGCGAGTAGTTGCGGGGGTACAAGACACTCACAGTCTACTCCTCCTGTAGTGAAGCAGATAGAAACAAGGCGAGCTGATGGTAAGAGGAGGATAACACCCATATTCATACAGCCTCCTGTCTCTGATACAACGCCTAATCATTCCCAACCAGTATTCAGTGGGTTAGTCTTATTTACATTTATTACATTTTTTTAAAAAATTTATATGGCATTTTTTGTGAATTTTTATAAGAAAATGGTATTTTTGAGGTGTTTGAACGATGCTATAGGTTGGGGGTATCGATCACAAAATAATTTTATGATCAAGGTTTATAAATCGCAGGCTCACTAAGGATACTTCAAAGAAAATTTAATAATTATTTGCTATGTAATCACCAATTTTTTATTTTATTATTATTTTTGATATGTACAATATTACACATATTTGATATGTGTAATGTATCAAATATGTGTGTGTATAACAAATAAAGGAACAAATAATACAAAACAACAACTGAGCAATGGTTGAAAAGTGGTCGAAGGCTAAATGATTTTGTTCTTATCCCTTTTGTCAAACTCCTTAATAGTTTGACAAAAGACGTATCAGTCCAAGAGATAGTTTGTACTACTTCAAACCAAATTTTTCTGAAAATTTACCTTGAATTTCAAAGGAAAAGCATAGTCTGCCTATCCAGATTAGAGCCCTTCATATGATTGCTCTTGCTCAAAATTTTATAAAATGGCACAAATTTTAGTTTTCTTGCAATAAGTGGTTCCCTGTAGGTCATGTGCCAAACAAGAAGAGAAATATTTTAAAGCTGATAAAATTCCCTATAATGCCTACAAATAATTCCTTTAGTTTCCTATGTAATGAGTTTTTTTCATCAAAATTGAATAACTACTACTAAAGTTATGAGATTTGTGAAATGGACAAAACATCCACAAAAGCCAATATTTTTTTAAAAAATTTGCTGACTGCATAAATTAACCATTTTTGGTGTTTTTGAGAGAGCCAAAACTTTGATTAGACCAAGAGCCCAGGGGTGTTTTGTTAATAAAAAGTGTAATGGCTGGAACCGGTCTCAATTTTTCGTAAATACCTTCCTGAACAAGGATCTTCAATTCTGCCGACTCGTATCGGTTGGTGTCCCAGGCAGAACGCATTTGAGGGGTCAAAGGTTCTGCCTGGGACACCCATCGATACGAGTCTGTAGAATTGCAGATCCTTGTTCAGGAAGGTATTTACAAAAAATTGAGACCGGTTCCAGCCATTACACTTTTTATTAACAAAACACCCCTGGGCTCTTGGTCTAGATTGTTATCATCCGATTTTGAGGATTAAACACTTGTTTCATAGAACATTTTATCTCCTTTATAAAAGTTTCACTTTATGTTGTGCTTAGGACCCATAGGGAACCAAATATTTCAAGAAAACTGGAATTTGTGCTTTAATTGATTTCTTTAATCATTATATTTTTCATTTTCTAGGGATGAAGTCGGATTACTAGGGAGTGATACTAACACTCAACCATTTTCAACTTCCGTTCGTACTAAATCTAAAATAATTGTAGAGAAGAGAGATGAGTTGTCTCAGGGTAAGCCTGAACAGTCATCTCTTCCAGCACATTCTCTACCTGCACACTTAACATCACCCAGTGCTCAGCCTGTATTTAATAATATATCACAAAAATCTTTGCCAACTAGTGTTCCTCCTGCATCAATTTCTCAGCCTAATAGGTCAGTAAAAGTAACTAATGTCTTAGCCTAAGCACAGTGGAGTCGTAGTGAGTATATAAATTGTTTCATAGTTTTCCATGCAGTGGAGTTGTACTGAATATGCCAATTCTTACATATTACTCCATGCCGTGACGTTTATGTGTTTATTTATTGATACATAAACTACTTTTGCCTTTTACTTTACATGTATATTTAATATAGTTTCCTAGTTTACATCATAATTACAAAAAAAAATCTAAAAGTTCAGAACAAAGAATACAATTTAAAGTATATCTGAAATAATAAAATAATATTCTCTTAATCGCAAGCTTTAAGCTTTTTTAATAATTAAAGAAATGAAATAAAAGATTATAAATTTAGTAGTAATAGATGTAAAATAAAAAAAATATGTGTAAAATTACTGAATTATACTACATGGAGTGGAGTTTACTCAAAATACAAATTCTTACATATCTTTTCATGGAGTGGAGTTATACTCAATTTACAAATTGTTAAATATCTCTCCATGCAGTGGAGTTGTATTGTATTTACAATTTCTAACATATCTCTCTACAAAAAATTGTTTTTTTAACTCTAGTTTTCCATCTATGTAATTTCAAATTTAGGCTTCAAAATAGACTGGCATATTTTGTTTGCCATTCATTTTTTTTGGTATTGAATATAAATTCACATCAGGCTCAAATGAGCTTTTTGGTATTTTTTAAATTAATGTTTTATATATAGAATAATCCCTGATGGTGGGAGTAACTTGTTAGATTATTTTTTATTTATTTCACTTTGTTCACTTTTCTCATGAGTTTATTATTAATTTGATGTTGCAGTTCATTTGTTAATCTTTTGTCTATGGTGGATAGTGGTAAGAAATTGCAAGAACCTGAAGCCAGTCCTCAGGTACAAGCGAGAGTTGCCAAAGCTTCCGGTTCTATTAATGTTCTCCATAAAGTTCCTTCATTACCCACCCTACCTACCCGAGATACCTCTAGAATACCAGTGAGTTTTATTTTCTCAAATTTACTCTTCTTTGTTGTAAATACGTTGCATCCTGTGTCTTCTTTGGGAAGCGGAAGCAATAACATGTGGAACAAAGTTATTTCACTGAATGGCCACATTTCAGAATCTACAGTTTGTTTTGCCTGAGTGAGAAAAGAAACCTTCATTTACTCATCAGTGATGATGTGGTAATTAAGTTATTTGCCTAGTGCAACATTTAGGATGGTTCGTTTGAGCTCAAACCACTCGTTTTAGAATTCCTACGACTCCTTATATTTTGCAGGCTTGCTAGCAAAATAGAAACTCACCAAGCCTGTGGTTCAGTGGAAGCAATTTTTATCCTGTCTGCCTGGGACAGTAAGCTAACAAAACAAAGGATGAACAAGAGGTAGGGCACCTCTTGCATACTACCTCCTTAATCTCTAGCACTACTAAACCTAGCAGATATGGTAATGGCCATTATTAACATTGATGTATACACACACACACACACACATATATATAATTTTTTAGATATATATATTTCTGGTACCAGGAAGTCAAACGGAATCGATCCCCCCCACTTCTCCCCTCAACTTGCATTATCCAAACAACCTCATAAGCTTAATTATCATGGTGAAAAATGAAAATTCACTTAAAGAGAGTTGACTAAATGAGTAAGCAAAATAAAGAAGTTGGTGCTAGGGTTCTAATATATAGTATATTATATAAATAGTAATTATGAACGAACGTAAGTGAGTTCTTACATTCAGAAGATTGGGACGGCGCGTATGTTTGTTGTATGTTTGTATGTTTGTGTGTTTTGTGTGTTTGTTTGTACGTGTCGCGATAACTGCCGTAAAAATTGACCGATTTTGATAAAATTTTGTATACAGGTAAAACTAATTATGTGCCAGAGCTGTATAGTTTTTGGTAATATTCCGAAAAATATTTTCAAAATGGCAGCCAAAATGGCGGACCGGATAAAAAAATTTTTGAGCGAAAAAATCGTGTTGTATATCGTTTGAAAGCTCTTAAAGAGTAGAAAAGAAAATATATGTTTCATGGTCAAAATTTAAATTTTTTTGAATAATTTAAAATGGCGGCTAAAATAATGAACCAAAAAATTTAAAATTGAAGGAATAACTCGAGTAATATATCGTTGTAAAGCTCTTGATTAGTAGAACAAAAAATGTTATATACTAAATTCCGAAAAATTCAATGGCGGCCAAATTAATATAATAATTAGTTTTTACTAATTTTTAAAGAATTTACAAGATAAAGATCTATTGTAATATACTTTAGATACTTTTATACAAGTAAAATTAACTATATGTCAGAGCTGTAGTTTTTGGTAATATTCCGAAAAATATATTCAAAATGGCGGCCAATATAGCGGACCGGATAAAAATTTTGAGCAAAAAATCGTGTTGTACATCGTTTAAAGCTCTTAAGAGTAGAAAAAGACAATATATTTTTTCATGGTCAACATTTCAAATTTTTTTATTAATTTAAAAAATGGCGGCTAAAATATATAAACTCAAAAAAATAAATTTAAAGCGAGCCTTCTTTTACCATTTATTATTATAAATATACGCGAGCCTTTTTTAATATGCATTAATATAAATATAAGCAATCTAGCGAGCGAAGCGAGCCTATTTTACGTTGTATTATAACAAATATAAGCAATCTAGCGAGCGAAGCGAGCCTTTTTTACTATGTATTAATATTAAATATAAGCAATCTAGCGAGCGAAGCGAGCCTTTCTTTACTATGCATTAATATTAAAATAAGCAATCTAGCGAGCGAAGCGAGCCTTTTTTACTATGCTTAATATTAAATATAAGCAATCTAGCGAGCAAAGCGAGCTTTTTTAATATATATTTTTATTATAATATAAGCAAACTAGCGAGCGAAGCGAGCCTATTTTTAACGTAGTATTATTATAATATAAGCGCGAGCGAAGCGAGCCTATTTTTAACGTTGTATTAACAAATATAAGCAATCTAGCGAGCGAAGCGAGCCTTTTTTACTATGCATTAATATTAAATATAAGCAATCTAGCGAGCGAAGCGAGCCTTTTTTACAATATATTTTATTATAAATACAAGCAATCTAGCGAGCGAGCGAGCCTATTTTTAACGTTTTGTATTATTATAGTATAAGCAATCTAGCGAGCGAAGCGAGCCTTTTTACTATGCATTAATATTTAATATAAGCAATCTAGCGAGCAAAGCGAGCCTTCTTTACTATGTATTATTATAAAATATACGCAATATAGCGAGCGAAGCGAGCCTCTTTTACTTGCATTAATATAAATTACTAATCTAGCGAGCGAAGCGAGCCTTATTTACAATATATTTTTATTATAAATATAAGCCAATCTAGCGAGCGAAGGAGCCTATTTTTAACGTTGATTATTAAAATCTACGCAATTAGCGAGCTTCTTTTACCATTTATATTATAAATAAAGCAATCTAGCGAGCGAAGCGAGCCTATTTTTAACGTTGTATTATTATAATATAAGCAATCTAGCGAGCGAAGCGAGCCTTTTTTACTATGCATTAATATTTAATATTAGCATCTAGCGAGCAAAGCAGCCTTCTTTACTATGTATTATTATAATAATACGCAATCTTAGCGAGCGAAGCGAGCCTCTTTTACTTTGCATCATATAAATTACGCAATCAGCGAGCGAAGCGAGCCTTTTTTACAATATATTTTATTATAAATATAAGCAATCTAGCGAGCGAAGCGAGCCTTCTTTTACATTGCAGAATTAAAAATCACGCAATAATAGCGAGCGAAGCGAGCCTTCTTTTTACCATTTATTATTATAAATATAATGCAATCAAGCGAGCGAAGCGAGCCTTTTTTACTATGCATTAATAAAATAACGCAATCTAGCGAGCGAAGCGAGCCTTTATTATAAGCCTATATTTTATTATAAATATAAGCAATCTAGCGAGCGAAGCGAGCCTATTTTTAACGTTGTATTATAACAAATATAAGCAACTCTAGCGAGCGAAGCGAGCCTTTTTTACTATGCATTAATATTAAATATAAGCAATCTAGCGAGCGAAGCGAGCCTTTTTTACAATATATTTTATTATAAATACAACAATCGTAGCGAGCGAAGCGAGCCTATTTTTAACGTTGTTATTATTAAAATATATGCAATCAGCGAGCGAAGGGAGCCTCTTTTTTACTATGCATTAATATAAATTTACGCAATAGCGAGCGAAGCGAGCTTTATTACAATATATTTTATTATAAATATAAGCAACTAGCGAGCGAAGCGAGCCTATATTTTAATATATTATTATCAAAATATAAGCAATTGCGAGCGAAGCGAGCCTTTTTATATCTTTATATTTATATAAATATAAGCAATCTAGCGAGCGAAGCGAGCCTTTTTACTAATGCATACAAACATGTTTAAAATCCTAAACTAGCAACGATGCGAGCCTTTTTGAGTTTATACTTAAAATAGTATAGCATCTGAATGTTTTGATAAACTCATTTCGCTTGTTTTAAATTAATATTTTTTTTTATGTATTCTTTGCGTGAGTTCTTGATGCAACGCATTCTAAGACTATATTTAATTATAATATAAGCAATCTAGCGAGCGAAGCGAGCCTTCTTTTACTATGCATGAATATAAAACTACGCATGTAGCGAGCGAGCGGCTTCTTTTACTATTTATTATTATAAATATACGCAATCAAGCGAGCGAAGCGAGCCTTGTTTACTATGCATGAATATAAATCTACGCAATCTAGCGAGCGAAGCGAGCCTTTTTTACAATATATATTTTATTATAAATATAAGAATCTAGCGAGCGAAGCGAGCCTATTTTTCTTTGTATTATTATAAAATAAAAAGCAATCTAGCGAGCGAGCGAGCCTTTTTACTATGCATTAATATAACCTACGCAATTTAGCGAGCGAAGTGAGCCTTTATTTAAATTTGTATTAAGCAATGTAGCGAGCGAGCGAGCCTATTTTAACTTTGTATTATTTTAAATATGTAAATGTTTAAGATATCTAAACTAGCAAGCGAAGCGAGCCTTTTTTGAGTTTATACTTTAAAATAGTATAGCATCCGAATGTTTGATAAACTCATTTCGCTTGCTTTAAACAAAGTTTATGTATTTTTTGACGTGAGTTCTTGATGCAACGCTTACTAGTAAATAGGAATATTAAGACATTTTGCCGATATTTTTGTCTAAAACCCTATTTGGTAAGAATTGGCATGGTGCCTAGAGTCAAAATTGGACATTTTAACTTAATTGAAGCTTTAGTATTAAAATTAGAAATAATTTTCCAAGAGTAGCAATACCTTTTTTGGCTTAAAAACTCATTCATTACCTCAGCTCATTACCTCATCATTTCAATACCTTATCTCATTTAAAGGTATTTTTACTTACAATGCTGCTAGGATTTAGGTCATAAATTTAAAATAAGATAGGGGCACATTCATAAATTTGTGAGGATATGTTGGGGGCTAGTTACGACTCTGAGCCTTAGTGTGGTGTAGAAGAAAGACAGAGATATATTTCAAAACTGCAAAAATAATTTAATAACCTGTAAGAGTAAATTATTTAAATAACGCTGTAAGAGTAAATTAATTTAAATATTTTCCCTTTGTTAAATGGTGGAAAGGGGAAAAGGTTCTTTTTATATTTATCTATATTCTGTTCTGAAATAAAAAAATATATTGAAAATTTAACAAATTTACTACTTCATAAAAAGATCTGATACTGGTACAAGTGAACATAATTGGAAGAAATATGTTGCAAAGCTTATGGTAAAGTATATGAATGTAATAATTTGTTTCAGATCCCTGGTTCAGATGATTATGTTACCATAGCAAATAATTCATTTCCCAAAGTCGTAGGTAATCTAGCCTTAGTGCACTGTCATCGTCCGAATCAAACAAAACCTAAATGGACCATAGCTTTAGGTATGATTTCCCTTTAATTAGTTATTATATTTAATTATTTTAAAAAATAATGCTAATTATTTAATACTAAATATATATTAATAATTCTTTATATGACGCCATTAACGAAATAAGACACCACATTTTTTTAAATTCACAAAATACGGACAAATGTGATTGATTGAGATATGACAAAGCATACTATATGACAAATTTGTAAAACTTTAATTTTCATCTAATTATCAGTTTAGCTCAATTTCTATGGAATGACTTGTATATGTAAATCCTTTAAATTCTTTATTTAAATTTCATTTTGGGGATGTCTTCTTGTTTGTGTGTGTTGTGCTGATGAAAATGTTTCTTGAACTATTGACCATAGCTAATCAACACCATAATCATAATGGCGCATATCGTACCTTTTTTTCGTTAGTTGGACTTCTTAGCTTGTAGAATTCCATCTTAAATTACTAGATAAAAGTATACTTTAATTCTATATGTTCCAAAATTTATTTTGTTTTAATTGTGGTCAATTAATTGAACGTGAAATTGACTGAAAACACAAAATATTAAAATTGCACAAAAACATATTAATATTTTTTTAGTCAATTCATGTTCATCTAGTCTATCCAGTCTTTTTATTGTAGTCATTTATTTGATTGAATTTATGTTTCAGTTATTGTTCTGAATATGGCCACAATGATGGCTGAATAATTAAAACAAAATACAGTTTGTAACATATGGAATTAAAGCATTCTTTTATCTAGTTAAACATATCGTACCTAATCAACACCATAATCATAGTGGCACATATCGTACCTCTTGCTGTAAAAGTTACAAATATCTAAAATACAAAAAATACAATATATTTAAATATTAATAAAACTACTACATCTTGGAAATTGCCCTTATTTTTATTCTGGATTATCTAGTGAAAATGTGTCAATTTCTGATGAATCATCCAGTGTGCTTTACATCAGTGACCAATCAAATTGATTTTCAGGTAGTGTAGTCTCAATAGTAAAAGGTGGGGAGGAAAATCCAGGCAAATATGCCTTGTATTGTGCCCTTGTTTCAAAAATATGGTCTAAATCAGATGAAATGTTAGATAAACAAATAGTCTCTCCAATGAATAGTATTTTAATAAATTTATTTGAGAGTTAACTTTCTGCCACTTATCCAGCCATCATCAGTGTATAAGAAGCTAAGAAAATACAACAAAATTAAAAACACAAAAAATACAAAATATCTAACTTAAAGTGAAAAGGAAAATACAAAACAAACAAACATTTGATTGCTGGATGTGGCAGAAAGTTAAGTCTTGAGTAAATATATTAATACACTATATATTTGAGAGACTCTATATTATTTATCTATTATTGGATTTATGGATCATCATGGGTCAACTATTTATATTAGTTGAAATGTTTTTTTAATGTATTTTTAATGGGGGCACTACTACAGTTTCTTCTAAACTGACCTGTCAAGATTAGGCACCGCTGATTCTAAAGAAAAAAATCCCTGTAAGAAGGGAGCGGGAAAAAACTATGTAAACAAATTAGATTATTTTACCTGCATTTTCTTGGCAAATTTTACATATCTTTTGTGTAGTTTTATTGTATAATATTATTTTTATGATTAATTTGAAAGTAGTTTTCATAACGATGTAAACACAAGAAGAACAATAAATAAAGTGAACGATAGCCGGGAAAGAGGTTATTTCCCTACAGTGGTTATAGTGGTTGGGATTTTTTTCTCTTTTCAAGTGAGGGGTTGGCAGCGGCTTCTCTGATAGATCACTCCCCAAAATGCTCATCACCTTGGGGATTTTTAAACTAAATGATAGACTGTAGAAGACAATTTTCATTTTGTGGTTTCTTCATACTTTTTTCATTTCTATTGGCAGTTTGTCCTGTGCTTTCTGAATTCAGATTGGCTTCATAAGGGAAAAAATACTCAATGAAAGTGAATATCTAAAACTGTTAGATAACTCCTGTTTGGAGAACTGTATACCTTGTCCTCATGTATCAAAACAATCTGTAAATACAGATCCTATCTTATTAAAGAATTTAATTTTCATTAAAAATCTAAATGCCCTTTCTCAGTTCCTATAATAATAATAATAATAATAATAATAATAAACTATCTTTTAACTAAGCTAATCCTTAATTAAGCTAATGTTTAGCTTCACAATAAAGCGAGACTCTTAAAAATGCTCTCATAAGTATTCATGTGTATATGTATGCATATATGTATGAATGAATATATGTATATATATGTGTGTGTATATATATGCAGATATTAAGAAGCCAGATATAAATGATTAAAAAGCCAAATAAAACAAAAATGTAAGCCTCCTCCTAACGGTCTCCTTGACCCTGGAGTAGAGGCTTTATTACATATTCTGTCATTTACTATTTCTGTAAATTTGTATGTTTAAATAAAGCATTATTATTCTATTAGTTGAAATGTTGTGTTTATGCAGGAAGCGATGTGGTAGGTGTGGTCGGGTGCGAAGGCCTGGTAGCTGTGGGTTGTAGCGATGGCACCCTTCATATAGTTTCATCTAAAGACGGTTCTCTAATCCTACCTCCCATAGCGTTCTCAGGCAGCTCTATATCAGTATTAGCTTCTCCTGTCAATGGCAAGTGTCTAGTCGTACTTACAACTGACGCAAACCTCTACTCCTGGAGAATAGAACCAACATCTTCCGGGCCTATGCTATCCACTATACTTTCTAACGTCTCAATGTCAGCTGTTATTAGACCATCAGGTATTGATTTTATTTTTACTTTTTCATCTTGGTATGGTTTGGTTTATACAGTAACTAAAAACTTTAATACTTGTCCTCCAGTTTGTAATAATGATCTATAGATCATATTGTCTTTAGATATTATCTATAGATTATATTATCTTTAAACCCCCTCCCAAATAGACTATTGTTTATTTGGAGGGGTCGGGGTAAAGAAGTTATTGCCTCCTGAGGGTTTTAAAAAATTAGAAAATTCTGGACCCAAGGACTGTAATGGAGGCACATTGTCTTTGAAATGTGAGCTTCCTTGCCCAATAATCCATTTTTCTCAAGTTACTGGTTTGTTCATAACCTGAGCTGTAGCGGTACAACTTGTTATTTAATTTTCCAGATTTTTTGAATTAATTACTCTTATTTATCCCATAGATTATACAAATTATTGTCATCATAATTTAAATCTATTCTGTTTATGTTCATTTCTTGGTGAATTTGTTTGGAAAACTGTGGGAGAATGGAAGAGAAAGAAAAAGTAGGTATTCTGTGATGAGTGTTTACCCTGACAGATAGGGCAGTATCAGGGCATAATATGTTATCCACCCTGCCATTGTTTTCTACACTTACTATATTATAATTATATAATGAGAATTTGTTTGACTTTAGTGTTCTGGATTAGGGCTGGTATAGGGTACTGTGGGGCTGGCTTTCTACAGCCCCCAGCAGTTGCTTATTTAATTCTCGCCTTCCAATGCTTTAGACATGCCTTCTATCGTCTGATGTTTTTATTAAATCTTTTAGTATTATGCTTGACAGTGGAATAAGCCTCTCCACATTTAGTGGAGTGATTTCTCCACATTTATTGAGTAAGCATCACCACATTTAGTTGGAGAAAGCCTCTCACATTATTGGAGTAGCATCACACATTTTGGGAGAAGCCTCTCCACATTTATTGAGTAAGCATCACCACATTTAGTGGAGAAAGCTCTCCACATTTATTGGAGGAAGCATCACCACATTTAGTGGAGAAAGCCTTCCACATTTATTGGAGTAAGCATCACCCATTTAGTGGAACAAGCTCCATATTTAGTGGAGTATGTTCTCCTTATTTATTGGGAGTAAGCCTCTCAATTTTTTGGAGTATGCCTCTCCACATTTATTGGAGTAATGCTATCCACAAGTAAACCTCTCCATATTTAGTGGAGTGGTTGTTGTTTACGTTTAACAAAATTTTGTATACTTCAATGTATAAATTGATATTATGCTTATCCAAAGATAATAATGTTTAGCAAGCAGTTGTTGTTGTGTTAAATATTGCTGATGACATTAATCTGTTTTAAGATGGTGAAGTGAAAGTTCGAGACTGCTTTGTAACGGAGACATTTGAACCTGTCGTAACTTTATCCACTGGTAAAGCTTACATGTATTCACTCACTCTTAGAAATTGGTAAATATCTTTTATTTATGTAAAATATTGTCTTATTTTTACATGATTCATATATGACTTCATAATATGAAATCATCTTAGTTATATTGACTTAACCTTCTTTCTGAGGATCAGCTGTCTCTTCTTACCATCATGTTTCTGAAGGTCAAAACCACAATTGTTTTATAGCTGAATCCGTTTACTTATTTTTGTAATCAGTCGTGATGTGGTAACATTGTCGTCTCAGATATGCTTGGATACTGAATCTTTTCTGCTCTAATTGTATGTTCTTCCCTATCTAATTACAAAATCCTTGGAAGGCATGTATATTTGTTTTCAAGGCATCGTAGCGGGAGAACTCTGGGCTCGAATGTATTCATATCAGGAATACAGTGCTATCGACTATGTCAAAATTAATTGATTTAGTTGAGAGGGATGCCATAGAAATATAAACTTCACATGTTGTCTTTTACTGATAAAGTTAAGCATTGACTAATGATGTAACAAACTTCTAGAGATTAATGTCAATTTTATAAAAGAAATATTCCTGTTAAACTCATTTGTTTTTATTTAAATGAGAGAATAACTATTCAGTGTTGCAGAGTTTAGGGCTAAGCTAAGAACCTTTTTGTCTGTGTTGGCAATCCTGTTAATTTTTTTACTCAAATATAGGGACAGGTACAGAAAACTACTATTCTGTTAAAATAAGGAACAAGGTTCTATTGAATGGCTATATTAGAAAGAAACCCGATAACAAAATCTCGTAATGAATTTAAAAGAACACTAAAAATTTCCCTGACAGATTTGACATTTTTTTAAAAATATAACTCCCTAATGTCAAACAAAACAAGTATTTGAACATACTCCCACCTCAAGTCCCACTTAAATTTGGGACTTGATGAAGTTCTAACGGGTAAATTCTCTGGACATGCCGCAAACTTCTCCTGCTGCTGTTCTTAGCGTACACTCTAACTTTGATTGTCTCGTCTGGTATAGTTTCAAGTACTCTTGCCAGAGGCCAGCTTAACCGCTTGGTGTCTCCTTCTCCAACAAAACCAAAGTCCCTACCTGCACCTGTCTTTTTCCTTCTCTTTTCCATTGAACAAGTTGACCAGGTACTCCTGTCTAAATCTTTCTTCAAACTATTCAAATCTGCTGTTTGATCTTCCATCTTTTAGTAAGGCTGATGTGTGCTTCACAATATCTAAGTCAGGAGACCAGTACTCGCGAACCATGTAGGAACATGGCTGGCGTGGCATGCTAAATCTTCTTTGATTTCCACTATATCAGTGAGTGGCCTATTGTTCATGATGCTCTCTACCTCACAGAGCACGGTGTATAACTCGTCTCCATCAAGTCTAGAGCAATGCAAGGATTTCCTCAATAAATCTTTAATCGTTCGGATCAACCTCTCCCCCAACACCCCACCACGCCGCGGTGGGTGGTTTAAACTTCCACTTGATCCTCATGTCACTGCCCCAATCTTCAATTTCATTCCATTTCACCATCTCACAAGTTATCTGAAGCAAAAATTTAGGATATAAAATCACTGGTGCTGTAAACCCAATTGGATCGTAATGTTTATGTGCTGCTGAGAGTATACTTCTTCTCGTAACTTTCTCTATATCTCTGAATGGATAGCATCTTCACTAATTCTTAATGTGTTTGTTTTCTTTGTTCCACACTAGACCCAGTACTTTTGATTCCATTGAACTATCCGGTTCTTTTTTGAAAGCTATACTCCCACCCTCTTAGATCAAATTTACCGTCCATCATAACCTAGCAGATTGATCTATAAATACTTTTAATTCTGTCTCGTCTGAACGCTACTTACACAATTGTCCATGTAGTAGCTCTTCCTCAATTTAGTGATAACTTCAAGTAAATATGGAGAGTTATTATTTAAAATTTTCTTAATTTCTTTTTCTAAATGATGATCAATAACAGCTCCTAGTAAAAAATGGACTACACGTAATACCCGAAAACGACTCTAGTATGTCTATAAATTTTAATTCCCCGTCTTTGTTTCCATAAAAATTTTAAATAATTCGATCATTGGAACATAAACTTATCTGTAAAAATGCTCTTCGTATATCTGACACGACTCCAATTTTTCTCCTGACGAAATCTAAGTAAACTCGCTGGTACTAATTCTATGAGGTTAATTCCCTTTTCTAGACATTGGTTTACCGATGGCGATCCTTTTTCATGCGCGGACGCGTCAAAAACCGTCGAAACCTTAGTAGTGGCACTACTAAGTTTACTACATGCCTATGCGGTAAATAATGCCCGAATCAAAAAATTCATTACCCGGTACTTCTTCAATTACTCCCTCTTCTATCCATTCATCGAAAACTTTTGATACTCGTCATAATACCCGTCCTTTTCAAGTTTCACTAAAAGATTATTTAACCGTTTCTTTGCTACCTCTAGTCCCTCGCTATTGGTGGATGTCCTTCTATCCATGGCATGCAAACTCATATCTACCCTCTTTGTTAATGATACTGTATTTCTAAAAATGTTTTTTAACTTTCTAGTTCTATATCTTGTCTCTTCTTCTTTTCCCTGGGCCTGTGATGCCTAACGAGTCTAACTTCCAGATATCAGAAATACATCTTTCTGTGGAGAGTAATGAAGAAACCATCATTGCAGCCGAGGTCTCGGTTTCTAAATTTTTCCGTTTACCCATCAGTGTCCATCCTAGTAAAGTTTCAAATGCTACTACACCACAACTAAGCTCATGACGTTTACCAGTCAACAGTTTACTAGCAATGTCTGCTCTATCAATAGTTCTATAGGTCCTTCTTGAGTATCAGATATTTCAATATTCAACTTTTTAAGTTCTTTCAAACCAATCTCCTGGTCGAACATGCGCGATGTTACTACAAACAATAGGTTCATCCAAAGCTTCAAAATTACATGCATACGACTCATCAAGTTTACACGCTCTCACTCTGTAACACTCATGCAATTTACTTTCTGTTTGAACTCCACCAAATAACCCGTGTACTATTGTCTCTTGTCTTAAACTGTCGTATCCCATTTCTAAAGCTGTGCTCTTTTTAATGTACGATCGAACCGACCCGCTGTCGAAACGGCTCTAACATTCTTTTCTTTAGCTCCGCGTAAACGAACAACTAAAGTTTGTAAATAAACTTCGCTACACGACGTATTAGACAATGTTTGTTCTTTATTCTTACTTACATTTTGCTGTCGATGCCGGTTGTTTGCCTGGACACATTATAGTCAAATGTTTCCTTGAACATTTATCGCATTTGACTGATACTCTACATTTAGAAGCAATGTGCGAATAGCCTAAACATTTAAACAACACCCTTCTTACCAAGCAGCTCTCTTTTCTCACTAACTTGCATCTTATCTGCTTTGGTACATTCCTGCGTAGGGGTGTTCCATCTTACAGAATGCGCATGAAGATCTGTGTGTGCTAAAAGTCCACTAGCAGTTGGAGGTGGTGCTGAATTCGCCTCTGATAACGTCTCTTTCCTCTTGTAGTCTCTACTGCTGCTACTTTCCTTCTTTGTGGCCTGAAAACCCAAACCATTAACCGCGAGAGATATCTGTTCCTCATTTTCTACCTCTTTTTTAAGGAACACAGTTAAATTATTTAATCTAGATTTCGTGTCCAAATCCGTTTCATTCTTTCTACTGCGATGCCAAGCTCTTAGGGTATCTTCGGGAATGCAGGACTCTACCAATGGATAAAGCATGGCAGCTGAAGAATCAGTAGTTACTCCCAAAGATTCAAGTGCTCTTAGTTTAGCCTCTAGATTGTAAGTAGAAACTAAATCTACTTTCTTTTGAACGTTATTAATAAGTAGTTTCAAAAGTTCTCTTACGTAGAATTCTATCAAAAGATCGTCTCTCCAAACCTAGATTTAAGCGCCTGTAAGGCTTTTCCATAATTCTCATCCGTCATAGGATAACTTTCTATTAACCTTTGTGCTTTAGAATTTGGCACCATAGCTTGGTTTAAATAATAAAATTTAACTGAGTCAGCCAATTTAAGATTGTTATGGACCGTTGAAATTGACTCCAAAATGGTAACCATTCTGCAATGTCCCCATTAAATTTTTTAAAATCTATTCTAGGGTAATTTAAGTCCATCTGTGTCAGCTGTTTGACAGCTTCTGACAGAATTATTATCACTCGCTCCTTCACTTAGCGTTTTACTTAAGAATTTATTAACTTTAACTTTTGCAAGTCCAAATTTAGATCTATATTCATCTGCAGTTTCTTCTTCAGATAGCAAAAGTTGGTTGTCATTTTGTAATAAAATAAAATTGAATATTACCTCATCCAATTCCGCCAACACTTGCATCTTCTCTTCTAAGCTATTAAACTTAGATTCAACTGCATCTAGATCTATCGTCAGTTCCTTCAACTCTTTGTCAAGTCCGTTGAATGTCCTAGTAAACGCTGTTCTTACAACTGTTCTTTTTTCTTTTGTTCAGATCGTGTTCTTCCTCTGAGCAAGCCATTTTATATCACGTTGGGCGCCACTTGTTAAAATAAGGAACAAGGGTTCTATTGAATGGCTATATATTAGAAAGAAAAACCTGATAACAAAATTCTCGTAATGAATTTAAAAGAACACTAAAAATTTCCCTTTCCCCTGACATTTTTTAAAAATATAACTCCTAATGTCAAACACAAACAAGTATTTGAACCTATTCATTCCATAGTGCAGTTGCACTATTTACTCTCTCTACCATATCTACTCTCTAGGCACCCAAAAATGAATGAGAAGATATGAAGGAATGAAAAATACTGTTACTGTCAAGTATTTAACATGATTCGTTTGTTTCAGGCTGTTACTGAGTAACAGTAATGACAGTACTGTCAAGTATTGTTTATCCAACTATACTGAAAGTTCCACTATCCCTAACACATCTAGATCTGAAGTACTTCCTCTTAGAGCTGTCCAGGCATCTTCTTCCAATAGGTAAACTAACTTAATCAGCACTTAGTACTTAAGCACTTGATGGGAACATGGTGTGGACATGAAATCTCCATTCATTCTATAAAATATTAAGAGATAAAACTAGGGGTCTTTTGGAGGCACCTCAATACAAAATGCACAATGTCATTTTGTGTTGAGCGACCATGGGGCCGAATGTTTACACTTAAGGCTCAGTCTTGTTATCTCATCTTGATTTATTTGATTGTATTAATCTAGTGAGTTCACCTGAAAGTTTTCTTACATTACATTTTAAACAATGCCATTGGTCGGTTTTATCTCAAATTAAACTAATTGCTGATTCTGATTGGTTCCCAAAATAGATTTGGTTAGGTCACACATCTCAGGGAAGCTGTTTATTAAAAGCAGTGCCCTAAGTTTATGATTTTAAAACAGTTTAAATAAGTTTGTTTGATTTTCCGGCTAGTTTATTTCTAAAATTTGGTCTAAAATTATTTTAAGTCAAAAATTTGATATTTATTTGATGTGAGTCAAGATATATGTGCTTAGTGTGTTTGATATCAGTGTGTTGAAGTGACGCATCATGACTTTGCAAGATGTAAACAAACCAGTTATTACATTTTTATTTGATAGCAATACCTTATTTTTAAGGCGGTAATTTTGTGATAAATTCAAGTACTGAATGATTTTTGTAAAGTTATTAAAGTTCAACCAGTTAAAACGTGTTTTTAGTGCTTTCCTTACGAGTTCAACCTAATAATACATGTAATAATTATAAAACTGTAAATAACTTTTATCCTACTGAAGATACAAAAAGGTTTAGTCCACAAATATATCTCAAAATGATTAGATATTGCAGTCAAATAAAAATGTATTTTAATAAAAACATTAATTACTCAGATATCCTTTATTTTTTAATATAGTAAATTACTAAGCTTTTGAATAAAAATTAGTCATCAGAGTCTTACAAAATAAAAAAAATAAAAAAAAAGTCAATTTACAAACTACTTAAATTGCACCTTGGTAAGTTATGTTTAAAAACTGTTTTTAAACTCCCAATAAAAAAAAATTGAGTGCTCTAACCCCAATTATATTAAACACATTTTAGTCCCAAGGGAGGAAAAGTTACTCTTCACTACCAAGAGAGTGAAAAATAACTTTTTCTCCCTTGGGGTGAAAAGTACTTCTATACTCCCTTAAAACTAGTCAATGAACTTTAAATTATACACCATCTGATGATAACTATTTTATACTTGGACAATATCCTTTAGCACTAATATTTTGCTATCTCTAAAGAGACAAGTAAAAGAAATCAAAGTTAAAAAATAAGAACAAATTTATGTAGTCCAGGTCTAAAATGATGTATTTTCAGAAAATAAATAAAGTTTCCTTTTCATAAAACCCATTCGTCCTCTCTATGACCCCAATCTCATAAGTTCTTTTTCCTTTGAAAACTTGAAATGCTAAAAAATTAAAAATATTTCAATTTTTTAAAAAATTGAGCTTGCATAATTAAATGAGTGAAATCTTGGCTCTTGAACTGATTGATGGGTTTAGGTGAACCTAAATGAGACGATATAGTTTGGTTTATTATTGTGTTGCAGGCAAAAAGTGGTTCGTAGCTCCGGTTTAGTTTTGGAGGCATCAGGATACTGTACTAGAAGTTATCTCGAGAATCAATTATCTAGATCTCTTATATTGAAATCTCCGACGGAGTATAAATGTTGGCTTTTTTCATTAGTTAGATTTTTACTGGAGCAAGGTTAGTTTTCATATTTGCAGTTTGATAAATTGACCTATGTGAGAAAGAGAGTTTGCTGCCTAACACCATCAACTTCTGTAAGGGCTGTATACACTCTGTGGCATATTTGTTTATATTTATGTCTGAAGAAGAGTTATTTATGGACTTAAGGAGTAAAGAATGTTCCCTGTACAATATGTTGGTTCCTGTGGTGAAAGCTGAGGAAACCAAACAAATTAACTCCTGAGCTATATGTGTATTTAACTCCATAGGAAAAGATAAGGGAGTTATGACAATTAACTACTGAGGGGAAGGCAAGGAATGCAATTATTGCGAGGTAATAATGTTGTTTTATTTCCCAAGATGCATACAAGAATTATCTCCAGATGTAATTCTGGAAACAGTAAATCTTCTTATTTGTCAATTTTTCTGGATTTTCAAAGGAAATGTACTAAAACATTTTAAAGATTAGCTTAAATTGAGCTTTGTATGACTGATGTTCCAATCCACGGTTTTATTCCGTATACATCTATTATTATTTATAAGCATCTATATTTATTTATTTTTTTCATATATTTATTTATTTATTAGTATATCTTATCCTAAATAATAACCTCCTTGGAGCGGGAAAAATGGACCTCATAGTAGGTCTAAGTTCCTTGGAGATAATTTCCACTAAAAAGAGGTTTGACTAATTTGTTAGTTGCTTTGCAGGCTTGGCAGTGGGAGCCTAAATGTGGCACCTGGGCCACCTTGTGGCGCTTCCCAGCTGCATTGTTGTTGTCCTGTATTAAGTTGTTGTATTATGATGCTGTATACAGGCTTCAGAATTAGAATCCTTGTTTTTAATATCATCTTTGATTAAATTTTATTTTGACACTATTTTAATTTTACAGGAGATGAACTAAGACTGAGATCAATATGTGAAGATTTCCTTGGACCTGCGCATTCGCACCCTTCTACTAAAAATTGGCAACCTACAATACTCGTATGTTCTATTGTTATTTTTGAGACTTTCTATTTGATTACATTGTTGGTGGAAAAATTATAATATTAATATTTTTACTTTTCCTCATTTATACCATAGGTACATAGGAAAAGTATTGTGTTTGAAAAAAATTTGAAACCCGAATGTCACCGGAATTATCCGTTTCAGGCGTTTTTAAGGCCTCATGAGTGGTTTTCTCAAAGTTCTCTGTCTGTATGTGTGTGTCTTATCATCGTAGCACCCAGTGTATTTATGATAGAGAGTTGAAATTTTGTACAAAAATCAGTCAACCGCTAAATTTGTGCTATTTGGAAAATATTTTTTTATGACGTCTTTACTCTGCAAACATTTTGAAAAATGATAAAACACAAAAAATGATGTGATCTGATCGAAACTTGGCACCCACCAACTTTAGCCATGTATAAGACTATCATATGTGCTAAGTTTCATCTTATTATCAGGATTAGCTTAATTTTTATCAAATGATTTGTATACGTTTTTTAAAAAATTGTAAAAACTCGGCAAATAATCTAATTGAGTTAAAATTTGGTACAAGTGTATCCCTTGATGCAATAAATAAGTGGCACTAAGTTTCGTTGTAATGCAACAAGTTAATCTATTATTTTTGTGGGGGCATAAAAATTAAGCAATATCGAGCGTGGTCAGTGCCTGGATAAACGACGACTGGGCATGAAACGAATGTATTTACTATCTGAGGACAAGCAAAGCGAGTCCGAAGATGTATTGCAGTATACATTTAACAACTTGCATTTCTGAGGACAAGCGAAGCTCTGTCCGAAGCTGGAAGGATTAGCTTAGCGAAGCCAATGTATTGAAGAAAAATTCTGAGGTACCCCATACCCAATTTTTTTAGTTGACTTTAGGACTAATTTCAAGTAGCAATGTTAAATATTAGTAATTAGTAAGGTCACATAAATTAGTATTAAATTGGAAACTGATAACTGTTGATGTCAAAAGGTCAAACTGGTTCTAAAAATTGTTTAAATATTATCCAGATCCAGCAATCTTTATCAAATTTACATTTCTATCACTGCCAAGTTTAAAGCGTGCACTTACTTACTAGAGTTGTATGATGAAGTTTTTAATAATGAATTTCTGTTCTATCTTCCGAGTTGTCTCATGTATTGATTATTGTTTCAGGGAATAGACAAACGTACTCTGCTAGATACCGTACTAACTAGAATCAAATCAAATTTAAAAATGCAAAGACTGTATCTTGAAATAAAAGAACTTCTTGAATCTGTTAAGTCTCAACCACTTACTAATCACGTGGATGAAGAATCCAATAATGACAATAAAGAACCTCAAGCCATGGAAACAGAGGTCGAAGTCAAAGTGGAAATGAATAGCAATGGAAACGGATCCATGTCTTCAATTAAATGAAAATTCAACTCAACATAACTCTAAGATAATCACAACTCATGAGACGCTTATTATTATTAATTATATATTTTGTTTTAGGGTTTTAGAGGATTTTTTTAAATGTAGAATAAGGCACAGGGTCTAATTTAATCGTGATAAGCTACAGGTGATAAGTATATATGTAAGATCATCACTTGAAGTTTACACGTAATAAGTATACACGCAAAATCATCATTTGTAGTTGATATGTGATAAGCAACAAGTGATAAGTATGCAAGTAAAAATCATCACTTATTTGACATATGATGAACAACAGGTGATAAGTATACATGCAAAATCATCATTTGTAGTTGATATGTGATAAGCAACAAGTGATAAGTATGCATGTAAAATCATCACTTAAGTTGACATATGATGAGCAACAAAATCATCATTTGTAGTTGACATGTGATAAGCACCAAGTGATATGTATACATGTAAAATCATTACTTGTGTTGACACATGATGAGCAACAGGTGATAATTATGTATGTAAAAACATCACTTGTAGTTCACATGGGATGAGTAACAGGTGATAAGTATGCATGGAAAATTATCTCCTGTTGTGAATCACTGTTCACTGCATAAAGGCTGTGGATTTTGTACCTGAGCCTACTGTATTAATTTCGACAGTGTTAGGCAATTAATAGACAGTTTACCTAGAGTGGTTCTTAAACTTTTGGCCTAAGAATAATACTATATATAGAAGGAGCATAACTGATATCAGCAAAGACGGTTCACTGGTGGTCCTAAGTAATGCTGCCACCCTAACAATATACAATTTTCTTATAGCAAAGTTGGCAACACTTCCGGTTGCTGCTTTATTAAGTTCTATTATTAGTTAATGATTTATTATTCATAATATTCTTATTAAATATCGGTACATTTACAATCTTTTAAGCATTTTAAATTGTATTTTTACGTTTTTAATTAAAATTATATTAAAAGTAGCCTTCGTCAACTAAATGTAGATTCTTGTATTCCACTATCCTTGTGCCATTTAAGACGGATTTTATTAAATACTTAGCAGGTGTTTTAAGTTATTATATTTGTTCTTTACAATCTTTCTACATTAATGGATATTTATGACACATATATTAAAAAATGTTTAGTTGTTGGGGTGGTACCCCTACTTAAGACCACCAGTCGACCGGCTTTCGTGTTATCAGTAGTGTGTTATCTATGCTCCTTCTATATATAGTATTATTCTAAGCTTTTGGCTATCTCAGCCCCCCCCCTCCATACAATTTCATGGTGCCCCAGTGAAGAGAGAATGGGACCCCTTACTCTGTTGTATTGTATGGAACAATAAAACTACCAATAATTATTATCACTCAATGTTTTTTTTTGAAGAAATCAACAATTTTTGAAAATATAATTGAAAAAAGAAACTTTTTTATCATTTCACAGAATATTTATTTATTTATTTTTCTTTTATAAATACTAATTATATTTTTGTTTAAATAGAAAACATTAAGACTAGTCAGAATTTTGTTGTTGATTACCTGAATCAATTTATCAATTTGAGGAATAGATGTGCTTTAGGCTACTCAAAGACAAGATTCAATCTGCTAGTGGTTCCTTGCTTTAAGTCTTAATATGTACTATTGAGGAGGAACCTTTTTCAAGTAGATATATATTGATCCGACAGCCAATGATTTGATAATTGTGGAGATTCATTTAGAATGTGTTGTTTTATTGTGTCCAAAATTTTTTCAGACTTTAATTTTTGGTTACTGAATTTGATTTGGAATCTTAGGTCAACTCAAAGAATAGTTATTTATGCACCAAGGGAGTAAAGAATGCTATTATTTCCCTGAGCAGTTAGTTGGTTCCTAAGACGTAAGCCAAGGGAACCAAAGTATTTAACTCCCGTCCCGAGGTGGAGCCAAGGGATTTATGTGTATAACTCCCAAGCAAAGCCGAGGGAGGTAATTGCGAAGGGAAAATAGCATTTTACTCCCAAGGTGCTTACAAGATTTTATTTCCAGACATTGATTTTATTTTAATACGGTTTGTTGTATTTTATTATAATTTTTCAGGTCGTAAATTTTGGGGGTGGTGCCCCCAAAAAATGTTTAAAAAAATATTGCTCCAAACAACTTCTTTTGACCTAAAATGGATAATGAGTCAATTAAAAAAAGTTTTTTACATAAATTTTAGGAGTGCCACCCCCAAGAAAATAAAAAAAAAATGTTAGAGAATACCACTCCCCTAAAAAAAAATGATATAATTGGCCCTAATAACCCAATAATAGGAAACACTTTTTGCTCCCTAGGGAGTGAAAAGTAACTTTTTCTCTCTTGGGAGTGAAGAGTATCTTTTTCTCCCTTGGGAGTTAAAAGTAACTTTTATTCCCTTGGGAGTGAAAAGTAACTTTTTCTCCCTTAGGAGTGAAAAGTGTTTATTTACTCCCTAATAACTAGTTAATAAACTTTACATTATACACCGTCTGGAGATAAAATATTTTCATTGATTGATGATACATTAGTGGTTTCCAAATTATTGAACGGATCTCTTGATTTCTCTCTTTGACACTCCTGCAAAATCCCTTTACAATATAAACCTATTCAAAAAATATCATCTTTTGAAAATCCTGCAAGAAAATAAAAAATAAAATACCTAAACCAAAAAATATGAAATTATCCTTAACCCTAACAGACCTTCTCACACCCCAAAAAAATAACCAAATTTCATACCAAAATAAATAAATAAAATAATTAATAAAGAGGCACAAATTACCCCAAATCAATAAATAAAATATGGCTCCGGTTTACTTTTGCCAATAAAGAACTTGTTTAAAAAAACATTTACATTGAAACATTGAGAAAACAACATTCTACAAGGTTGTAAAACTGAGATTATATTGCTGTACACAATTGTTTATCTCCAGACAGTATATAATGTGAAGTTAAATGACAAGTTTTTAGGGAGCAAAGAATTACTTTTTAAATCTCACCTAATTTTATGAAAGTTGGTGTTTTCAATTTATTTTTGGAGGGAAATTAAAGTTCTTAGGGAGACCACCCCAAAAATTTAAAAGGGGGGCTTGACTTAAATTTTTTTTATTGGTTCAAATTTTGTTTTTGGCCAAAATGTTTTTTTGCTTTCTGCACTACTGCCGTAAGTAAGAAAATCTTTCCATGACTCCTTACCAATTCGTTTGTTCTGATTAGTATGTGTTGCCTGTTTGAGTTCTTGTGGTTTAACAAAGCCATTTACTTAATTAACTTTTTAGTAATTATTAAAGTAGATAATTATTTAAAAAATGAGTGATAGTGACAGCTGCTATGAAGGAATTACTAAGGCAGTTAATTTCTTATTGTTCAATATATTACTTTTTAAAAACCTAATAATCAAAAATAAAGTAGGGTACTCTACATAGATGTAAACTGTCTTTGCGTTGGTCATGTGGTGTCATGATTCCACACTCGCATCAAAGTTTTGTTTTCCTCACTAGTTACGTAATGCACTATTATTTCTGATTTTTTTGTTATTTAAAAAAATGCTTCAAGTATCCCAGTGCTAATTTTTGAATAAATACAATACTTTGTACAGTCCTCATTTTGAAATTACTGTGATTTTTTTTAAATATCTTATTTATGATCCACTGTTTTTAATAATTAGATTAATGTTGAATGATAAAATATACAAAGGTTATCTGCTCTGACTTGCAGTACTTGTAATAGATTATTTGTTGGTTGTACCTGATGTACCCAATTTTTTAAGAATAAATATTTTATTTTGTAAAAAAGTTATTTTCTTATGAAGCATCATTGTGAATTGTTTATAAGGGGCAATGCAGCATATTTGTGTTTCTGTGAGGCAACCGGCTACACTGTCCTGTGTGCTTGACAGGATGACAATGTTTATTCAAGCTCTCCTAGTTACATTATATATTTACTCTGATTAATATAATGTATGTGTTATGAAATGTGTACTTCTTTTAAAATGTGATGTTTTATTATGAGACTCTTGAGCCTCTTAACATTTTATTATAAAGCTTAAAATTTTGTATATATATATATATATATATATATATATATATATATATATATATATATATATATATATATATATATATATATATATATCTACCAGACTTCTCAAACCATGAAACTTGTAACAATCAATAATTGTCGTATTACTTAATATAAAATATTTAAAAAAACAGTTTTAATTAATTTCATAAAACAGGTTACTTAATTTGTTAATTAAGTGAGGTAATTAAATTAAGATACTATTAAAGTATCTTATCTTATCTTATTGTGTCAACTATTCATGATTTGCAAAACTCAGTGGTATCAAATGACATAAGCTAATTAATTAAGTAACAAATTTAGCTTAATTCGTGGAACTAAAATAATTTTTTTAAATATCCTTATTTATGGAGTTCTACACAAAAAGTAAAAGATCCAAACAATCTGTTTTACTTTTTTATTCTTGATTAAGTAATGGCTAATAAAATATTTCTTTTAGACTGTTAAAGAAATAAATTAGGTATTGTTTTTTTACTTAAAAATTCATTGTGAATTACTACTATTTAGTTTTTTATGGTTAAAACCATCATTAATATACAGCAAAGTCATGATTTTTCTTCACAGCAGGAATTAATTACGTTCACACACACTTCTAGATCCACGGATCGTATTGGATACGATCTCTGAATACAGTAATATTAGCTGTATGAACCATGTGGAGGGGATCCGATCGCATACAGGGAATCTAAATGGATCCCCCGATAGTAAAACACTTTTACTATGTCTAACAGTAACCTTACTATTTTTTCCACTACCTTGGTAGGACCAGGTACACTGCAGCTAATGCTGACCCCCCCACCTGTTCACAACAATGGAGGGTTTGTTTACATTATATTTTGACAGTTGACATTTATCTTTTATTCTCATTTGTTGTTATATTAACATGCTGCTGGCAGCCATTTTTAAAATTCTAGTTATATCGAATCTGTCCTAAGTTTATGAGAGGGGTGCGGTCAATTGCTATTCTATTCCAACTGTCCAAATAAGAATTACAGAATAAATCCTTTTAAAATAATCATAGTTAAATAATTTTAGCATAGATGGGCCTTACACTCATAGAATGAATCTCTTAAGAATGTATTTATTTTGAAGAATAACAATAAAGGGGTTCTAAGCATGATGTTAAAAATGTCAAAAAAGAACAATTCATCTAAACTATTTTTTAGCACTTGTAGAAAGATTTAATTCTCTAATTCAAATAGAGATAGATCACGACAAGCATAGCGTCAGTAAGCTTCAGGTTGTATTGAGTGGTAACGTCATGTTCAGCTTATTTATTTTATATTTATATTAATCACAGCCATATGTTGAAAACCATATAGAAATATATCATTACCTAATTTTAAGTACATAAAATAATCACATAAATTTAGGTACATGATTTCAATGTTTACTTTTCTTCATTTATACCGTAGGTATGTAGGAAAATTATTGTGTTTGCTCATAATCAGAAAACCAAGATGTCACTGAAATTATAAGTTTCAGGTGTTTTAAGAGGTGTTGTTTTCACTAAGTTTTCCATGTGTGGGTGTGTGTGTCTGTTATCATTGTTGCTCCCAGTGTATTTATGCTAGAGAGTTGAAACTTTGTACAAAAATCAGTCTGTAGGTGTAGTTGTGCTGTTCGGAAATTTGTTTTATGATGTTATTTACCTGCAATAATGACTTAGCAAAAATTTGAAAATAGAAGGCGGAAAAATGTTGCAATAGTATTGAGATTCGGCATGCATGTAGCCATGTACAAGAATAGCATATGTGCCAATTTTCATTTCATTATCAGCATTAGTTCAATTTTTTTCAAATGACTTGTGTATGTTTTTTAAAAAATAGAAAAATAATCCAATTGAGTTGAAACTTAGTGTACACCTTTACATAATAATTAAGTACACTAAGTTTTGTTTCAATAAGACAAGTATATCTATGATTTTTGTTAGATCACAAAAATTAAGCAGCATCAAGCATGGTCAGTGCCTGTATAGGTGACCTTAGGGAATGAATTTACTGTCTGAGGACGAACAAAGCGAGTCCGATGGCATGTTGCAAAATACATCTAATGACTTGCATATTCTGAGGACGAGCAAAGCGAGTTCTAAAGTAGAGAGGATGAGCGTAGCGAATTCAATGTGATGAGGAAAAGCTCAGAGGTACCCTGTACCTGATTTTTTCAATGATAATAATGTAATTTGAGCACTGATTTATCTAAATTGTTTTTTGTCTGTGTTAGCAATGAAACCAATTTATATTTGTAATTAAATTTCTTTATTGCCCAAAGCCTGGTCCACAATACCTTACAATACTATTTTCAACCTTTCAACATTAGTAGTCAGTTTATGTGTTTGTCAAAGAATAATATAAATATATTATTATTATATCATCAAAGCTGTGTTCTTAAGTATATAAATAATACATTAAATTTATAAAAATACACAAATCTAGTACATGCATCTATAATAACAAATTATGCTTCTAGGCTGTGAAGTAAGTTTATTTTATTAACCACAGCAATTATATTTACCGTCTAGTAATGCGAGACAGTGAATATTGCTGAAGTTAAGAGAAAAAACTTCACATTCATGTAACATATTTAAGCTGCAATGCTCTAAATAACCATTAATAACATATTTAAACGAGCCTCCAACTGAAAACAAATTAATATGAAAACTCAAGGAATCAAACCATCTGTGTCATTATTGTTTACCTTTAATTATATTATCTATCTATGTTTTATTATATTATCTATGATATAATATCTATTGTTATATTAAATATAAAATAAATAATCCTTATAAAAAATGGTTGGAAATTGAAGTATAAATAATTTTCATACTGTAACTATTAAAACTTTTAAATGATTTTAAGTAATAATTGTACATTTCTTACTGCTCTAATAGTAGAGCTAGTTCCTCAAGAAAAATAAGATAATCTGATGTGATTTATAGGTATTAATGTCTTAGAGTGATGTTAGATCTTTTTTTTCTAAAATTAAAAATTATCACTAGAATAACAGCAATTTTTTGTATTGAAATTGTCATACAATATTTTTAATTGTATGACAATTATTTTTTTTTTAATTTAAATTAATAATTGTAAAATGAAGAGTTTAGTTTGATTTTGTTTTGTAATATAATTATTTATTTGTCTATAATTTGTTGTTTTTATTAATAATTGTTAATTTTAGTTGATTGGTACAGTTGATGGTATTGTTACTTCTTCAGGGTTATATACTTAGAATAATACTAATATAGAAGGAGCATAGGACTGTAAACACAATGTAATTCTACTGATAACACGAAAGCCGGTTGACTGGTGGTCTTAAGTAGGGTTACCACCCTAACAACAAAAATTATTTTATAAATGTGTTAATATCCACTAATGAAAAAAGATATTAAGTAACAGATAAAATAACTTAAAAACCTTGCTATGTACTTAATAAAATCGTTCTTAGATAACAAAAGGGTAGGAGAATACGAGAATCTACAACTAGTTGACGAGGACTACTTTTAAAATAAGTTTAATTAAAAACGTTAAAATACAATTTAAAATGGTTATAATATTGTTATACTCCAATATTTATATTATTTTTTATGAATAATCAATCATTAACATTAACAATAGAACGCATAATTAATTATTAATAATTAATTAACATAATAATAATACTAATAATAATAATAATAATAATCCGTTTAGAGCCTTGCGGCTCATCAGGGATAACCCCTGCGGGAACCACCTCGGGTGGTAGTAGCAACCGTTACGCTCAAAGTGTGTTCTAAAGCTGGCAATAATTAACTAAACAATAATCTTCTATAAACTGAGAGCGTAACCTGGGATGCGAACCCCAGACCTCCGTGGGTGTCAAAAGTCAGTGTATAGACTAACACCTTAACGACCTCGGCCACGAAGGCGGCCATTAATTAACAATAGAACGCAATAATTCAGCAACTGGAAAAATTGCCAACTTCGTTAAAAAAACATTTAATTTTGTCAGGTGGGCAGCGTTATTTAAAACAATTAAGTAAACCAGCTTTCGTGTTATCAGTAGTGCTCCTTCTTTATATAGTATTATTATTAGGTTGTATAAATAATTTGAAAGGATCTTATTAATGTCTTATTAGTAAGGTTTTTGTGGCCTTACTATTGATGTTTAAAACAGGTGTAGAAAGTCAGCTAAACGTCACTGAAGATATTACTATAAGTTCATCAATATTACATCACGCAACACAGAATTTGAATATTTTTGGAATTTACATTATATTTTCCATGGATTTACGTTTAATTAAGCTGCCTTTTGGAAAAAGATAAAAAAGAAATGCAAGCCACTCTGAGGTCTACGTTTTAAATTTTAACATCGTGAAAACTTGCTAGCCACAGATTAGGTTAAAATATTGTTGAACTGACAGCATTTTTAATTACCATTAGACACATTTTTGGTAAAAATATTATTTGAAAATTTCTGGATTTTGATGACATTTTTTTTGTTGATCAAAAAACTACAAAGCATTGTTACGAGTATTAGAGCTGATGCAGTTAGTGACTTGGTAAGACTTGTTAGAGAAACAATCCAGTGATTGCTCTCTGGCAAGAGTTGGTATAGATACTTGTAAAGTATAACTGGAAGACATACATACATACATAAAATAAGTTGAAATGTTGGTTGTTTGTTACGCAAAAACTACTTAAAAGATCTGGACTAATCTTTTAATTAGACTAATCATATGTCAATGGGTTTTATCAAATATGTCAGATTTTGATTGGTGCTAAAATAAAAGGAGGGGGTTAGTGTAAAGAAAAATTCTGAATGCCCCCAGTTTAGAATATACTCGAGAGAACCTTTTAAGTCTCATCAGGATCAGTTAGAAAATATTATTGGTTTAGTGCAACATAAATTGTTGAGTGCTTACAAATCGGAATCTAATTAATGGATCTTTAGATCATCGATCTAATGATTGCATTTTTATCTGTTTATTCCTCACTTATTTTGTTTCCCTGATTCACTGATTTTGTTCTGTTTCCCAGCAATGTGTCTGATATCACTAGTAATTTCCAAAATGTACTGCTGGTGTCATAATTGCTGTTTTGTCATTTTACTGTTTACACTTTTTAAACCGTACATAATAGGTTTGTGATCTGTGAACAGTGACGTCACTATCAACTATAATCTCTTGAAAATACACGTTAATAATAATAAAATATTTATTAATTACATGGAGATATTATTACTAGAGAGGCCCTATAGGTTAAATTTTGAAACATCGAAAAAGTAACCTGACCACTTTTGCATATAAATATTATCAAATAATCAGTACAAAATTACAATACTTATATAGTGAAATGTTAAAAATACAAATCAAAACACAAACAATGTGTGGGAAACCAAAATAAATTTATTAATTTTAACTTTAATTCACTCTTGAAGAAGGTTTCAACGAGGTTACACAGAGCCCCAATAAGATGTTTTAGGCCTCTAAATGTATTTAGATAGGCTATGCTCCCTCTAGTTTATATCTCTATACGCATACCAAAAACATAAAACTAGTCATAACAAAACACATAGTTTAACAGTGTATAACCTAACATTGAACATAGGCATAAAAATTACAAGCATTTAAATATATATAATTAAATAAAAATTATTTCTAATTAAATTAAAATAAATTAATGATTTAAAATAATTGTGTTAAGAACTATCTCTAGTCAGGTTGGTGGCACCCAGGAATTGTTTAATGCTGTAAAAAGCATTGTCTACTAGTAGAGATTTCACCTTCCTTTAAAAAATATTGCTGGAAGTTTGTTTGCTCCTAGAAAAAAAAATAGAAATATATTGTGCCTAAAAACTGCTGCATTTTTGCACTGTTTGCAATCTTGCTATTTTGTTCATAGATTCTATGCGTTTTTGGGATGGTTTAATGTCGTCTTAAGTCAACTCGAATCCTAAAAATTCAAGTTTTGACTTCAGAAATTGACACGTAGCTAAATTTAATGGATAACATTTTTTGTTAAATGGGTTTTGTTCAATATCGATGTGTTAGGGGCTATTCTGTCGATTTGGAGGCTATTAGAATATCGTCTAAAATATTCAAATGTAAATTCTAATCATGTAAAACTTTACGGATGTAACACTGAAACAAGCTGCCCTTGTTTCAAAACCCGAATCCCATAAGGGACTTCAAGAAGTCCAAGTGGTGTAATTTGGCTGCGTTTTAGCGAATTTTAAAAGAAAAAAAAAAGATCCTCTGAGGTTGAGGTCATAGCATGGGGAGGTGAATTTAGGTCTACAAATAAAAATTAAAAAATTTGTAGTTAACGCAAGTAGAAGAGCAATTGAAAAACGGTAGCTGATTCTTCAATTGTCTAAAAATTTGTTGATCTAAATGTTTTACTAAATGCTACTTAAAGGACATGGTTAATATTTAATATACTTGAGTTTAAAAAAAAATAATTTTCAAACCACAATACATAAAAAGAAAACTGACCGTTTTCAACTATTAATTAGTCATCGTCAGAGTACATTTATAAACAGAGTTGCTTAAATTGAAGGAGAAGGTCTAAGATGTGTGTAGGGGTGGGGGTGGTGTTGGATGAGTGGTGGGAGAGGGTTAATTTCGGATCTGGATTCTAGGGAACCATCAGGTAAGGGATAACATACTAACTTAAACTATACAATTAAAAGATGCTAGTTGTTTAAACAAATATCACTGGCAAAAATGTACTAAGTTAAGTAGTACCCTCGAAACAAAGTTTAATTAGCCGCTCACTTCAGGTAATTTAAACAAATCTAGTATTTAAAGATTCACACTAAAACCTCTATCGGATGCGACAAAACATATTTCCTACACAAATTATTAACATTTTATACTATTTAAAGAACTTTATATGGCCCTGACAGGGCAAATAGTAGAAAACAATGTGTTCACAAAGCGCCGAGTACGCGTATTTTTCATTGCGTAGGTGAAGTAGCAAACGTCGCCTACCCATCGTTGAGAACCTCTTCTCGACTGTTAGAAACCTTGAATACATTGTTATCTAGTGTTTATATTATTTATTGCTTCGATCAGTTTGGTTATTTGTTGTTATAATTCAGAAACTTCGGAGTTATCTACGTTGCTACTAAAGTAATGTATAAGCTATGTAGGGAAACTTCTGTACTAACCTGTGTAAAAAAAAAAATCAGATATGCGTGATCAGCTGATACCTGGCTCAAAAATAAAAAAATAGCCAAAATTGCATAGAGATATATACTCCAGGGGGCAAAACTTATCTCAATACATTGAGATGCCTGAAACATCATTTCGGGGCTCTGTATAACCTCATTAAAACCTCCTTCAAGAGTGAGTTAAGGTTATGATAATCAATCGATTTCGGCTTCCCGCTTATTGATTGCATTTTTAAAGTTTTACTAAACAAGTTATTGTAATTTTGCATTTATTATTTTATTATATTAGCGAAGGTTGTCCTTGAGCCTTTAAGGATTTAGGTTATTTTATTTTATTTTACTGGCAACACTGATAACATTACGTGAGTTTTACTTTTTATCGTGTTTTCGTACTTTAATAAGTTCTAATTAAATGATTTTGTATTAAATTTTGTGAAACAATTGTTACAATAATATAATTAAAGAAAAAGAGAAACTATAGTAAAGGTAAATCACATATTTTTATTAACATTTTGAAGAACAAACAGACGACAGTGTAATGCCTTAAATATAACTTGGCATTACGATTGCTTTAATTATATTAAACATTTTTAGGTTTAAGTAGTTAAATTACTAATTACAATTAATATTTGGAAAGAAAAACAAATATCACTAGCAAAAATGTGCTAAGTTAAGTTGTATCCACGAAAAAAAAGTTTAATTAGCCGCTCACTTCAGGTAATTTAAACAAATCTAGTATTTAAAGATTCGCACTAAAACCTGTATCGGATGCGACATAACGTATTCCCTACACAAATTATTAACATTTTATACTAAAATGTACAAAGAAATGCAATACATTTTTTTTTTTTTTAATACCGTAAATAATTTGTTTACATTTACAAGGGTAAAACAAGGATAGGGAAATTTGATCCAACTCCCTGGTGGACAAAATGTGAACTATATGCCAGGTCTGACAGAAATCTCATTTGTTTCCCTACTTGGTTTATACATATATTACTTTAGTTGCTAGTCTGTGTGTATTACTTTAGTTTGGTAACTTCGGTAATCACGTCGGCCATCTTTGCTAGCTTATCCAAGTTTTCATCACTGATTGGCAGAATGGATCTTACCCATAGAAATATATACTAGAGGGGACATAGCCTATCTTAATACATTGAGAGGCCTGAAACATTTTTAGTGGGGCTCTCGGGGCTATGTGTAACCTCATTGAAACCTCCTCCAAGAGGGAGTTAATTAGTTTAGTTAGAGTTAGTTAGTTTTCGGCTTCCCGCAGATTGTTTGTGTTGTGATTTGAATTTTAAACATTCTACTATATAATTTACTGTTTTTTTTGTTCTGTTTATTTGATGATAATGATAATGGAATGTGGTCAGGTTACTTTTTCAATGTTTCCAAATTCATCCAATAAGGCCCCTCTAGTAATATATCTCTATGATCGTACCTCTTTAGGCAGTCTGTTTATAAATGAATATTGTACAACGTTTTTATCTGTTAGATCTTTCATGTATTTAAGGAATTGAGAAAATGCACTTATGTAGTTATTATAATTAATTTCAAATACATTTATATTTCCTGGAAGTTTTAGTTAAAACTAAATGGAGACATGTTGTTACAAAATAAATATTATAAAGATTAAAATCCCAGTTAGATTTACTTGGGGGGAAAAAGAAATACAAAGGGAAATAACCGAGAAGAAAATTAAAATATTTTCTACAGAAAAGCAAACATTTACCTTACAGGACTCTCTGGGTATCCACGGTTGTGATAAAAATGATTTTATTTTATTTAATCAAATATTGATTTTATTTCTAGCGTTCTACAGATAAACTTGTCCCTTTTCTGTAAAAATCTACCCTGTTTTTTTATTTATTATTATTGATATTTCCTGAAAGTATCTAAAAATAGTAGTATCCAGCCTTTTAGATGCTACGCGGCTTCGGTCCCACAGGCCGTTTCGTGGCCCAATGGGCTATCTGCGGCTATATAGTTGTCCTTTTGCATGATATTGCCATGTTGTTGTCACTTTGCTTGATATTGCCACATTGTTGTCGTTTTGCATGGATATTGTCATATTGTTGTCGGCTATGTTATCACATGGCTGTTGGGCTTAACGACAACGAATTTTTTTTAAAAATGTCCCTCACAGACCTTCGGCTCGCTTGTCCTGCGCAATCATCTTAGAACCCATAGAGATATTATTACTAGAGGGGCCCTGTTGGTTGAATTTTGAAACATCGAAAAATAACCTGACCACCTTCGCTAAAAATGTTATCAAATAATCATCAATAATCATCCTAATTATGGAATTCTACAAAAAAGATGTTTCTCTCTTAAGAAGTTCAAATAATCATTACAGAATCACCCTAACTTATTAGAAGAACGTTATAAATACCAATCAAAACACAAAATATGTACAGAAAGCCGAAAACAATTGATTTATTATAACCCTAACTCACTCTTGAAGGAGGTTTCAATGAGGTTACACAGAGCCCCCGAGAGCCCTAAAACGATGTTTAATGCCTTTCAATGTATAGTGATAGACTATGCCCCCTCACAATACATTAGTTAATGCTACCAGTTGAAGCACTAACTGGTGATAAGGCACAAGAGTATTGCCCTCAATTGTGCACGGAAAAACTAACTTTTGATTTTAACTATGTAATATTTAATGTTGGTACATAAATACAATGTTTATTTGGATCTCTTAAGGAAAAGATATCTATATAAGAAACTCTATTACGTTCGTTCTTTGATAAATTCTATGAATGATAAATTCTGGTACGTTAATTAAAAAAACGATGTGAATAATTAAATGTAGATTGGTAACTCTCGTTAATATATTGTTAAGGTTTCGGAGATAATCTTCTATACCCTTATACTTTCTGTCGTGCGTCTGTCATCTCCGGAACTACGATATTTATTTTTTTAGGGATTTGAATTGGTACACATGTGTAACTATTTTATCCAACAAATAAAAATATAGCCAACTATTTAGCATGCGCATATGTCAATTTATAAGAAAATGCACACACTCGCAAAAAATACATATTTTTTGAAAAAAAATCGTGTGTGGTATTAAACTGTAGGTATTGATGAGTAGAACACGAATATGCATCGCTTTTTTATAATGGCGACCATTACACTCACCAAAAACACAAAAAACTGTTCTCCGCCCAACTAACCTATATAAGGAGCAGCTCTAAAAATATTTAAAATGCTCTATACAGGCCATTCAATTCTTCAGATAAAAAGTTTCCAAAGTTGATTTTAGCAATTTCAAAATTGCACTTAAGCGCATGCGCAAAAAATAAATATTTTTTGAAATAATCTTGTGGGGTATCAAATTGTAGGTATTGATGGGTAGAACACAAATATGCATCGCTTTTAGGGAACTTTGAACTTTTAGCTACCCTTTTAAACTTTTAAGGGTAGCTTTTAAGTTTTTCAAAAAAAGCTAGCTTTTTGGAACTTTTAGCCCGTTTAAATTCTTTACCATAAATATGCAAGGAGCTACGATGATTACAGACACAACCCACACAGACAGTCAACTTTGTGAAAACCACGCAGGAGGTCTAATTTATGGCATAAATGAGGGAAATTAAAAAATACAAGCTGTAGACATAAAGATAAAATTTTTCTTTCTTTAAAACGGAAGAAAAGATTATGTTATAAAATAATTGTATCTCCAGTCAGTGTTTTATGTGAAGTTTGTTGACAAGTTTTTAGGGAGCAAAGAAGCACTTTTCACTCCTAAGGGAGAAAAAATGTTTCCTATTATTGGGGTCAGATCCAATTATATCCATTTTGGATGTAGTATCCTCTAAATTTATGATAAAAGGGACCGACCAATTTTTGTAGCACTTTCCCCTGGGGCGGCATCCCAATTATTTTGAGGGGGGTCGAACAAAGGAAATTTTGAATAAATTACAACAAAACGTATGAAAATATGAATATGACAATAATTAAATGACGTCAATATCTGGAGATAAAATCTTGTATGCACCTTGGCAGTAAAATGCTAATTTTCTCCTCGCACTTACCTCCCTCGGCTTCGCCTTGAAAGTTAATAGTCAAACCTTCCTCGCCTTTGACTCGAGAGTGAAACATATAAATACTTCGGCTTCGCCTCGGGAGTTAAATGCTTTGGCTTCCTCGTATTTCAGAGCATTTCCCTGAGCATTCTTTACTCCCTTGGTGCATAAATAAGTATTATTATTTTTTAAACAACTTTTATCATATTTTAAAATCTATGATACTTATTACTTTTTTAAAAAAAGAATATCAATAGATAATTAATTAAGATACCCATCTGTAAATAAAGAAAACTGAATACCATGCTCTTTACAGAGCATGTTTTACTGCTCTTTAAACACTCTCTAAAGTGACACGAAATATTGTTTTACTATGTAGACTTCCTGTGTAGAAAGATCGGGGTAACATGATAAAAGTTGAAGTTGGTCAAAGTAATCAATTTTGAGAATGGGAAGGTATTAATTATTGAGGTAGTTCAATTCCTGAAGGGTTTGTGTTTAATCGCACTTATTAGCCAAGTTAGATCCACTTTGTCAGTTACCAAGTGTTAGTTTAGACTGTAAACCTTCAAGAGTTCTACATACAGGTTGTTTTAATGTTTAGCAGTAAGCTTAATTGTTGTCATAACAAGTCTTTAATAAGATTTCGATTAATACATCTTTGTTTAGCTAAACTCATAAGATTATTTTTCTTGTAATTTTCTTTTTTCACATTTATCAGTTGTCTGTTTCATTCGATTACGGATCTCTTTCTACATTGCGATGATCAAAAAATTCGACAAAGGCAAAAATACGGACGAAATATTTCATTTATTTCTAAAAAGTACGTCGATTCATGGTCTCAAATATTTTTTGGAATTTAAAAATCTGCCGTCGTCTGTAATTCACAGGTATTTTCATTTGCTTAGTTCAACAGAGGGGCTATATAATTTGAATTTCGAAATTTTAAAAAAGTAGTATAAATACCTTCGATTATTAATATGATTAAGTAATAAGTCAAGTGATATATTATAATATATAAAGCTTCGGACTCGCTTCGCTCGTCCTCAGAATATACAATTTGCCAAATTCATACTGCAACATGTCTTAGACTCGCTTCGCTCATCCTCAGATAGTAAATGCATCCGTATCATTCTCAGCGGTCACCCATACAGCACTGACCACGTTCAATGCTACTTAACTTTTATGATCCATGAAAAAGTATGAGTGAGAATGATTTTATTCGATTTTTTCATAGTGTGCTGAGTTGAATAAACTGGTCCAAAGTCGATACGATTACTCAGAGAATCAAAGTATACAAAGCTAGAGACCGAAGTTCGAATCCTTGATCATCTGATGTTTTTATTTACTTTTTATACTGTTGATGTTCATTATATTCGCCCGGGCCTGCAAGCTGAGCGAATTTTCTTTGGGATGCTTGATTTTTCGCTCAAAAACATTTGTTACTTGGTTTTTTGGTTTATGCTAGAATCCGTGATCAGAATCACTTGAACTACGACATGTAGTTTAATTTTCTGGATTTAGTTTAAACAAATGCGTATATGTTGTTTTCTCCCTTCAAAGGGTACAATCAAAAGGGACTAAAACGGCAGAAATCCCTTAGCAATATTTAATTCTCTCGTCTTTGCCTCAGAAATTAAGATGCTTATGATATACCTTAAGCACCTTAAAAATAATGGTACTTTTGCCTGAGGTACTAACTTCTGGGCAAGTTTTGCTTACCTTGATTTCTCTTGATGCGGTGATCGCTTTCTTTTTTTAGATGCTTCTGGGGATTATCCATTCTAACTGCAATAGGGTTCTGCGGATACTTTATTTGTGAAGTATTTGTTAAGTGGCGTAACTCACCTGCTCTCATGACTCTATCGCCTACCACCAAGTCAGTGAGAACTATTCCGTTTCCAGCATTAGCTATTTGCAATTCCAACATACTCCGAAAGTCTAAAGTTCAAGAAATCCTAGAAAGGTGAGAATCTTTCAGCTGATGTAAATGAGTTAGTCGTCTCGTTAGCTGTTTATTTTTCAATTTTAGCTTGTCACATTTTTTATGTAACATATATCGTAGGTTTGTGTATAAATGTTTATATACATTTATACACATATATGTATCATATATCGCATGATAGGCAAAGCCCTTTCTTCCTGAGTTTGACACAAACAATACATGAATTTCTGTTGCAAAATGATTTGGGGTGCTACTCTATCAACCACTCTCATAGCTTATATATCAATTATTATCATAGTGTATAATTGTCCAAGAGTCAGACATGAAAAAATATGACTCATTTTGTACTACTAAAAACCAAATTTTTCTGAAAATATACCTTCAATTATGAAGGAAAAGCATAGTTTGCCTATCCAGAGTGGAGCGTACTCCGTGGTGGAGCCCTTCATATAATTGCGCATGCTCAAAATATTAGAAAATCGCACAAATTCCAGTTTTCTTGAAATAATTGGTTCCCTGTGGGTCGTGTGCAAAACATGAAGAGAACATTTTTTAAAGACGACAAAATGTTCTATAAAACGAGTGTTTATAATCAAAATGGGATAACTTAAAAAATCCTCTCTTATGGCTCTTTCAAAAACACTACAAAAATGGTTAATTTATGCAAAGTCAGTGAATTTCTTTGGAAAAATATTGGCCTTTTGTGCATCTTTTTGGTCATTTAACAAGCGTCATAACTTTAGTTGTATCTATCCGATTTTGACGAAAAACACTCGTTTTATAGAAAATTGTATCAGCTTTAAAAAAAGTTCTCTACATGTTTAGCACAAGACCTACAGGGAACCTCTTATTACTAGAAAACTGGAATTGGTACGATTTTCTAATATTTTGAGAAAGCGCATTCATATGAAGGGCTCCACTCTGGATAGGCAGACTATGCTTTTCCTTCATTATTTAAGGTATATTTTCAGAATAATTTGAAGTAGTACAAAATGAGTGACATTTTTTAGGCCTGGCTCTTGGACTATAAGACATTGTTTAGCTAATTGATATTACAGTTTCTACTCTGGTCTGGCATGTCACCTGTTAAAAGACACAGTATATGGGGGAGGGGAGAGTGGTAGTAACTACCAGGCGAGTAGGCCACGTTGTTGGACCCTTTTTGCCAGCTCCCTAAGATAGTGTTCTACTCCTTTTAATTTCAAGTGTAGGTATATTTAATCTATTCTAGACAGAAGAGCCGTGGATTTCTATGGTTCCTCTCATGCTTTATCAAGCAATCATACATATTTTCACTGAACTCTTATAGTATAGTGAAAACTTCTCTCACTGTTAAACATAACCTCCTCACACTTTAAACTACAAGGCAGAAACAGTATAGTATTATAATGAATCTACAATGAGGGTCTTAAATTTTGCCTATACCCAGTTTCATTTAGGGTAAGGGATCTTTAATGAGTACCTGACAACGCATTGGCTCGAGACCACCGGCTTTACGTTCCTTTTGAAGGACGTGGTACGTAGAATTTTTATCCCTCTCATAAAAATTCCAGAGACCCGTGCTGGGATTGAACACATGATTAAATAAACTGGGAAGTTTAAAGTGCATTCATTCTGCGTATTGGCCGCGTACCTTAACCACTACACAACGGGCGACTTACTTAAGTTTGAGCGAGATTTGTGTCTCTGATTTTTGTAACTGATTATGACTTATGATGACACTGCCGTAAGTTACAGCGGTCTCAGAATGGCGGATGTATGAAAGTGGTTCCTAATTCTGAACCATTCAGAATTAGGAACATACGATCCTCTCTTTTACTATCTTTACAGAGAGTCATATTTTGGGGCTTTACTCTTCTATTAAATGCTAGCATATAGTTAATTATAAATTAGCGCCATAGGTCATGAGATCATAGCTCTCTAGATTCAGTCTGACTCAAATTCGTGGTGCTAGGATGCCGCCAGTAGACCATTTCATGTTTTTTTGTCATGACTGATTGAAATGAGTCACGTCTACATTGGGATTTGAGTTTTAATGCTTTAATTAATGTGTTATATTTATTAACTTGACTGATTTAGAGGTGACCCAGAACAACGAAGGCTTATAGATATTCTGTGTATCCGACGTACTGATAAACTACCCGTGTTTGAAGAAAGCCAGTCTCGCAATATCATTGATATAATTAAATACGCCTACTCCAACAATGTAAGTTAAATAATAAGTTTTAGTATTCTTATACGCTTAAATCCCTTTTTAGAAATAAACGGACTTCTTTAATCGTTAGGTTGAAGAAGTAATATGGTGCAATAAACGAAGTTTTCGATTTTTCTTTCGGAATTGGGTCCACAAACTTTTTAAAGGACCTGAAAGGGAATGATTAAAGTTAAAGTAAGTAGTGAACTTAAAATGAGTTCAGAACGGAAGATGTTATTTAAATAGTGGTAATAAATGTACCATACTCCGATGCAAAGTATCTCTGCTCTTAAGCCTGAGGGAGCTATGTGTTTTATCTTCCTTGGCTAAGCCTGAGGGAGCTATGAGTTTTATCTTCCTTGGCTAAGCCTGAGGGAGGTATGTGTTTTATCTTCCTTGGCTAAGCCTGGGGGAGGTATGTGTTTTATCTTCTTTGATTAAACCTGGGGGAGGTATGTGTTTTTATCTTCTTTGGCTAAGCTGGGGAGCTATGTGTTTTTATCTCTTGATTAAGGCCTGGGGGAGGTGTGTTTTATCTTCTTAGTTAAATCTGGGGAGGTATGTGTTTTATCATCCTTGGCTAAGCCTTAAGAAATGACTATCCTCAAGGTTAGTTGAGGATAGTTAGAGGTTCCTCCAACTATTCTTTTTCAAAAATTAGGCCATCGCAAACCTCTATTATGTGTTAATTAGAAAGGTTTGATCCTTCACACCATTTTCACGAGGGCGCTTCCTCTCCCGTGAGTAGATACCACATGTAAGTCTGGTTGACCAATAGCTCTCTTGTTAAGATCACTTGTTTCTTTATGGTCAGGGATGGTGGTAAAATTCCAGGATCAAGATCTTGTCGAAGAAGGCGGTGTTGAGTTTTCTAGATAACCTAAGTTAATTCGAATTTACCAAGTTAAACAAATGCTTCTTTTGATTTCTTGTTTAAAGTCTTGTTGGTGAACTGGATCCCTTTCTAAGTTGTTATCGTCACTAGCTACTACCTGACCAGTTTTCTGTTCCAGTTGTTCGTCCGTGCTCTACAGCGATAATGTGTGTTTTCCGGTCCTGTATTTTGTTCAGGCAAGCACAGTCAAATAGTTGTTGAATTGGTAGTATTTTAATTCTTTTGAAGAGTAGAGCACTGAAACTGCCGCTGAAACCAGTCCGAGTTCCTCCTACACTCTGTCTACCTACTGTCTGACTCTCTCTTACACCTTCCCACATTCTATACACAATATATTTTTTTAAGTTATATCAAGAAATGAATTAATGACGTGGAGATCGACAAGCCAAATGAATTTTCCTTGAATGCTTTTTTGCTTAACAATCTATATTTTACTTAACTTTCCGGTTTTGCTTTTGTAAACAGAAGGAGAGCAGAGGAGCACAAGAGTTACTACTTGTTTACAAATTTTTCAAATTTTTAAAGTGAATGCGCTTAAAATGTTTAAAAACAAGCATGAATGAAGTTTTTAACAAGTGCGAAGAATACTGTGTAGTTTCGTTTTTGGAATTAAACCATAGTTTTGTATTTGTATAACCTGAGGGAAAAAATGATAATGAATAATGATCTGGTTCAGGTTAGTAACATAACCGGAAACTTAAACAAGAAATTCATTGCTAAGCATGTAAGCATTGCAAAAAAAAATTGCCAAACTTGGTTAATGTCTGGAACTAAATGTTTAAAAATATTTACTTTGTGCATCCTTACATGAATAATAATGGAAATGTTTAACAGTTTGTTCAGAACTGTTCAGATCTAGTTGTGTTCTGCGAGTGGGGAAGTAAAGGCAAGAAATGCGAGCATTTGTTCCAACCTGAGCTTACCGACTTCGGAATCTGCTGTACATTCAATCGAATAAATCCTCGATTCATTTATAACGATGTGCAAGTATACTATTCATTCACTTTTCAAATTATACTACTAGTAGGTATTTTGCAGGCCTATAGTTAAGTATTTGGTCAGCATGATACTATTGCGTATCATTTATCTAGGTAGTATTGAGTATCTTATAGCAAGGAACTATTAAGTATCATATAACGGTACAATTTTCAAAAACTGCAATTTTTGAAAAATAGACGAAGAGTAAAGTAGGATTAATTTTATGACTTTTAGAAAAAATAGTAGTCTTCATAAAATTGTTTAATTGTCCCCCTGAGACAATTTTTCCATAAAATCATCGTTTTAAAGGTCATGACTAGTGGAACAAAAATGGTAGTATTGTAAACTTCGATTTAAGTAACATTAACTGAGATATTTTAATAAAACGGGAAAGTGTTAATTTTACTTAACTAAAAAAAGCTGTCAAAAAGAATAAAACAATAACAAATAAACACTTTTCCGTTATATTAAAATATCTCAGTTAGTGTACTTAAATCCAAGTTTACAGTACTACCATTTTTGTTCTACTAGTCAAGTCCTTCAAAACGATGTATCATATATACAGATTGAACAACTTTTAATTTTTCCAAAATTTGGGTGATGAGGTAAAATAGATGAATTTTGAAAATGTTTATTTAAATTTTTTTATGGAAAAATTGTCTCAGGGGGACAATTAAACAATTTTATGAAGAATACTTTTTTTTTTCTAAAAGTCAAAATTAAGCCTACTTTACCCTTTGGTCATTTTTCAAAATTTCAGTTTTTGAGCCTACCGTTAAGAATAAAAAAATGAAAATCTTAGTTTAAAAACATGCAGGAGGTTTTTATCAAGAATGATGAATTTTTTTGTTCATTTACACGTAATAGGCATTGTACGTGTGTTTACACGTGTAACCCCATCCGGGGACACACTGTATATATTGATAAAATATTGTCTTAAAATAGATTAAGTATGTGTCTGTTTAAACAAGGACATCTCCGCTTTAAATTGTACATTTTATAAATAATTTCTGTCTCTACTAATTTTTTACGTTTTATTAGCTAATTAATAAAAATATGTACTTATTTAGAAAAATCAACGAAAAACTGAGTGTTAGAGACACTGAAGGTATTCCATGGACACCAGAGAGAGGGTTTACCGAAGAAGATTCTTTCAATGAATCACCACTCAGATCACTTGCCAGTGGTTCTGGTAACGGCATCAGATTACTTCTTGATGTGGAAGTGGATAACTATTATTGCCCCATACCTTTTGGAGTTGGTCTGAAGGTAATCATCTGATATGCAATGATAAGGTTTTCAACTTTTTATTCGGGCGGCTGTAATGTAAGGACTTAAGGTCCTTAAAAAAAGTTGAAATGCGGTTTTTACCGTTCGCAACAGTTTTTTATTCGGCGACAGTAAAAGAGTTTTTCACTGTCGCTGTTGAAGTTCCTCAACTGTCTACTAGGTGGTGGTAGTAGTTTACTACAAAGTTATAATTTCCTTGTCTACACGATGTGTTGAACACTGGGTTGAACACCTATAATTGTTTTCGGGGTTAAACCCCGCAAATGTCTACACAGTATGGGTTCAACCCGGGATTCAACACCTATACTGTAATTAAACATAGAGATATATACTAGAGGGGCATAGCCTATCTTAATACACTGAGAGGCCTGAAACATTTTCAGTGGGGCTCTCAGGGGCTCTGTGTAACCTCATTGAAACCTCCTTCAAGAGAGAGTTAAGGTTATAATTAATCAACTGTTTGCGGCTTCCAACAAATTGTTTGTGTTATGATTTGTATTTTAAACATCTACTATATAATTTACTTTTTTTTTGTTCTGTTTATTTGATGAAAATGATAATCGAAAAAAGTAACCGGTCAGGTTATTTCGATGTTTCAAAATTCAACCATAGGGTCCCTTAGTAATATATCTCTATGAATTAAAAGTTGTAACCTCTGCTCAGTGGTTATCCTATTGTCTCTCTAAGTTTTTTCTGTTTTTATTTAAATGTAGCCTGTTCTTAAACATAATTATATACTTTTATTACTTCGTTAATATTGGCAGACATTTATAAACTGAACAGACATAAAATAGAACTAATAAAGACGTTTATCAATAAAATAATTCTAAATAATAAATTAAATCTAAATAAAGATCACTATTTTCTTTGGGGGATATTTATTTGTGTAGGTTGGCTATTCTTCGAATCAACAAGATTTTACAATTATTTGTTTCAGTTTTGATATTCTACTTAGCATTTTGAATATTTTTAAAACGTGAATTATTCTTTGCTTATTTCGTGTTCGCTATTTATAATTATAACTGCTTTAACCTACAAATTAGTGTTTTTATATGCCGCACGAGCAATGTGCGGCCAGGAACAACAGAAAAATAAAATACACTGCTCTTATAAGAAGCAGCGTTTATTACCGCGAACCGCGACTTAAATTTGAGCTAAAGAATGCATTTATTTTACCAATAAAGTTTGAACAGGAGACAGCATAATTCTGCTAAATCAATATTTTGATTTAATATCATAAGTAAAAGGTAAATAAATTCATAATAAAAATTCAAATGTTTATTAAATAACCAAAGAAATTAAAAGCAATAATAATAATTAAAATAACCTGCCTTTGGACACCGGTGCAAACCCGATAAGTGCCACACGACACATTATAAGGATTCAACCTACAAATTATCGGTGTCGATATCGGTGTTCAACACTGGGTTGGACCCCCGTCTACACAGAGTGAAATCGGTGTCGAGGATTCAACCTGGTGTTCAACCCAGCGTTCGCATCGTGTAGACGAGGTAGATGTTACCTTCTTTGTTGTTCTTCTTTTTTATCAAATAAATTATTGAACTTGTCGTTAACGAAGTTTTTTTTTTATCATGGATAGTGATTCAGACATTAAAAATACGCCAACAGAATTGAAACTTTTAGCTAACGAAGCGATCGAAAGATGTGTAGCGGCAAATATACTGTATATGCATACATTTCAAAACATTACACTGATTTTCTTCTAAATAGTTGTTTGCTATTACAACACCCGAAAAAAATAGCAAATGCTACACAACTAGGGATGACTTTTTACCTCGACTGCTTTTACTGCCTCGCTTCATTTGACAGTATATATAGCCTCCAAGGTAAAAAAGATTTTTTATTCACAGCCTTGTAACGTAAAATACTATTTTAAATGTTATTAAAAATAACCTTTTAGTCCCCGAATAGATGTATTATGTAAATAAATGCAATGATAACTGCAATAAATTACAATACTTCTTTAATATAATGGTTTTACAGGTGGTCGCTCACAATCCCATCGACAAGCCTCGGATATTTTCATCAGTCACACTTATCAGCCCTGGTTTTGAAAACAGAATGTCTGTAACACCAAAAGTTATCACTGCACATTCTTCCTTGAAGAAAATTCCAGTTACCAAAAGGAACTGTTATTTCTCCGATGAGAGGAAACTGTCGATATTCAAGAAATATACTGAAATGAACTGTTACAGAGAATGTGAATCGAATTACACTGAAGCATCTTGCGGCTGTACTGTTGCTTTTATGCCAGGTAAAAAGTAAAATTCGTTATGACCGGTTAGAATATCTCAGGCTAGGGTCCTAAATAAATGGAACGGGCTAAACCAACTTACCATACAATAATCTGATTACCTGATGTTATTAATATAATAAAAATTCCGGCTCAGAGGTCCGCAAGTACTTAGTAGTACTTAGGCATTACTAAGTATTACAAAGGCAAGTACTTAGGTCTGTGGAGGGTTTAGCCTAAAAGGACCCAAACTCTAAATCTACATCTAAAGAGACCCAATGGGAGGGGAGGGGGGGGGGTCCTATAATGCTTCTCAGAGGGGTCTAATTTTAACTAGAGTAGTATTAATGATTATAGCAAGCTTAATTTAATTTATTTAAGTTTAATTTCATATTTCATAAAATTAAATCAAATGACATTTTATTTAAATAAATTAAAATAAGATTAAGCAAATAAAATAAGCAAGTGAGAATATTAATGAAATTTTTAACTAAACTATTTTATGTTTAATCTTTAGGGCCCTTTTGTACTGCTCTAGGGCCCTCACCAAGTATGTTAGGGTCCCTTGATGCCCTAGTTTTCCGTTTGGGACTATAAGACAATAAGACGTTTATTACGGGCTGAGCCCAATTTACAAAAAAAATATACAAAAGATTACACATAAAATTAAAATAAAATTGCACAAAGAAAAAGTTTATTGTATTGGCACAAACAAGGCCCAAGTATAAAAAATGGGAGTCTTAAAGGACCTAAATGTGGGTAACAAATTGAAAATATTTTTAAGTACTATAAAAACATTTGTCTCTCGGAGCTTTTTAGGCCCTAACTTAGAGTATTGAGCCTTTTTGACTCTTGTGTTATGCAGTTATCAAATATTAAATGTGTTAATAATTTTAATTTCCGTTGTTTTTTCTTCAAGTTTATTTTTGGCTGAGAGACCCAAGGAGGACTGCCCTTGCCATCAATGGCCAGTCAACCCCTGTATATGTCACAATAGAATTTATTTTACAACTGAAGAACATGATCAAATTTTACTGGTTACATTTTTAGATTCTGATTTGTTATTTGTCACTCTGCGTGAATCTTACTTAAAACAATAAATATATATATACCCCATGTCTGTGAAGTGATTTTTATGACTGCAAAACTAAATCACAAAATGTCATAACTTTACTGTTCAGTTTCATCTGCTGTTATTTTAACCTGTCATCGTTTGTTTCAGCCCATACGGATTCAAAGTTCTGCTCCAACTTTTTAATGCAATGCCGAAAAGATGCCAGAGGTAAATTCCTCAGTCAAAATTATTTACTAATACCTCGTAACTTTGCGCCTCTTAACTACGGACTCTTTTCGCTTGTCCTCAGAGTGTCATGTTTTCAAAGCTTAAGCCAGCATTATTGGTTTTATTACTCTCAATATAAATAAACTAAATTAATCCAATATTCAGGATCATACAACATCGGCTTGGCTAACCACAACCTTAGTATATAACATATCACCCACCCCTGCTGCTTTTCAAACAAACCGGTAGTTGCAAAGTTTAAAAAATTAATTTGTTCGCACTTTAGAAAACGTTTATCAAATTTTGCATGTCCTTATTGCTTTTGAATAATTAAACTCTTAAATTATTTCCAGTAAAAAAATATATTCTTTATAGCAAAGCGCTAAAGAATATATGAGTCTATCTTTGATATCTGATCTATAAGACTATCACCTTTATTTTTCAACGGCCTAGCACTAATGGTTCTTGTTAGGTTGAAGGCTTTGCTATAAAGAATATTTTTTGTAGAGAGACTTCTTCCTTTTATGAGATGATCATTAACGCTCACCCTTAGTTTTGTTTGTTTATTTTCGAGGAATGTTTGAGCGGCTATTCATGAAGGTGATTCGTAGATGACGTTCTTGAAATTCATTCCTCTTAGAGTGGCAAACCAAGGAGGTAGTTGATTTTACAGTTATAATTAATCGGGCACGGGATACTTCGCAACTTATCCTAACTACATTTAATTTTATGGCTAATCTACTAGCGTATAATGGTACTTTTACTTTTTCAGAAAATCATGAAAAACTAAACAAATTTAGGAAAATAAGAAACAGTCTCACACGATTTTAAAGTTAAAGAGCCAGCTTTCAGACTTGCAGTCCATCGCAGTGCTTAACGTCTTGACTTTGTCTTAACACTTTTTTCGCAAGATGTGTTTGTGTCGTTCTTTCAAGATGTGCTTCCGTTTCTTAACACTTTCTTCACATCTCGCCAGCACTGATGATGGGCTTTTAAGTGTGAAAGCTGGCTCTGTCATTATACTTTTCAGTGGAGGACGTGTTTCTTATTTTTCTTATACTGGACTCTGTTTTTTTTTTACTTTCGGTTTGATTGCTGGGCTGGTTTTTATCCGTGGCTAGCATAAGATATCGATATATACTATTATATATATATATATATATATATATATATTATATATATATATATACAGGGTGGAACAAAGATCTCCCTCCGCTTTGAAACGTGGGACATAAATTCAAAAACCGGGAGTACTTTTAGAGAATTTCTTTAAAAAATTCCTTAATGGGATGGGTAACGTAGTAGCAGTCGAAGTCGGGAGTGTGTCGGAAATGGTTTTAGAGGGGTCTCATATCACGAAAAATAAGTTTCACAGGACTTTTTTATATATATCTTTAATTGCAAATGTTTAAGTGATTTACATCTTGCCAAAAATAAGATATTTTTATCTTGGCAAATTCTCTCTGTCGATACTTAAAATTGTGATCCCACAAAATGCA